>CAUYUJ010018960.1:446219-518719 GCA_963575745.1 Prorocentrum cordatum | reverse complement strand
TAGTGGAAATAATGAAACTACTAGTAGTAGTAGTAGTAGCAGTAGTAGTAGTAGTAGTAGCAGTAGAACTAGCAGTAGTAGTAGTAGTAGTAGTATTAGTAGGAGTAGTAGTAGTAGTAGTAGTAGTAGTAGTAGTAGTAGTAGTAGTAGTAGTAGTGGTAGTGGTAGTGGTAGAGGTAGAGGTAGTAGTAGTAGTAGTAGTAGTAGTAGTAGTAGTAGTAGTAATAGTAGTAACAATAGTAGTAGTAGTAGTAGGAGTAGTAGTAATAACAGTTGTTGTGATCCAATTGAGGATAGTGGTAGACGTAAAAGAATTACTAGTCAGTCGGGGTCGTACCATTCGTAGTTGTATGACGTAGCAGTCGTAGTAGTGGTAGCAGTACTCGTAGTGGTAGTAGTAGTAGTAGTAGTAGTAGTAGTAGTAGTAGTAGTAGTAGTAGTAGTAGTAATTATCGTACAGGTAGTAGTAGTAGTAGTAGTACTAGTCGTAGTAGTAGTAGTAGTAGTAGTAGTAGTAGTAGTAGTGGTAGTAGTAGTAGTAGCAGTAGTAGTAGTAGTAGTAGTAGTGGTGGTAGTAGTAGTAGTAGTAGTAATAGTCGTAGTAATAGTTGTAGTAGTAGTAGTAGTAGTAGTAGTAGTAGTCGTAATAGTAGTAGTAGTAGTAGTCGTCGTAGTAGTAGTAGTAGTAGTAGTAGTAGTAACAGTCGTAGTAGTAGTAGTAGTAGCAGTAGTAGTAGTAGTAGTAGTAGTAGTCGTAGTAGTAGTAGTAGCAGTAGTAGTAGTAGTCGTCGTAGTAGTGGTAATGATAAGAGTAGTCGGTGGTACTGATCGTAGTAGTAGCGATCGGAGTAGTAATAGTAGTAGTGGTGGTAGTAGTAGTAGTAGTAGCAGTAGTAGTAGTAGTAGTAGTAGCACTAGTAATACGAATGTTGATAGTAGTAGTCGAAACCAATTGCCCTAGCCAGCCCAACCAGCCAGCCCAACCAACCAGCCACCCAAACAACTCAACCGGCTCAACCAGTCCAACCAGCCACCCCGCAACCCCAGCCAACCCGCCACCCCGCCAACCCGCCCACCCCCGCCGCCTGCCCTCCGTCACCGTCGAGAGGGGAGGCGAAGTGTTTCTTGCAAGTGAAAACAACAAAAATCACCCTCCCGGGGTCCGGCGGGACGGCGGGGGGAGGGGAAATCGCACCGTACTACGGGGGAGGGGGATTCGCGCCCGACGTGCCCAAGGACGATTTGGGGCCTCAAATGCGACACTGTCGTCACTTTATTACCTTTCACCGCGCTCCCCTTCTCAACGGAAAGGCTCCCATCCGTGAACCTGTCGTCATTTTTCAGCCCCCGCGAGAGGCTTCTTAAGAGGCCCCCAGAGGCTCCAGGATGGCCCATGGCGGCCTCGGGAGTGCCTAGGAGATCTCCGGAGGCCCCAAGAGGACCCACTCTGCACCGCGCCCCCCTTCTCAACGGAAAGGCCCCCATGCGTAAAATTGTTTTCATCATTCCGCCCCCGCGAGAGAGTTCTTAGAGGGCCCACGGAGGCTCCAGGAAGGCCCATGGCGGCCCCGGGAGAGCCCACGAGATCTCAAGATCCCCCCGGAGGACCCACTTTGAATTACACTCAGGGAGCTCCAGAGGGCCTAGGAGGCTCCAAGAGGCCCCAAGAGGCCCCGAAGAGCCCAAACAGGCCACAGGACCCCCAGCACACTCCAGGAGAGCCAAGGCGACACGAAGAGGCTCCAGGACGGGCGTCATTCCCTCTCCTCCTCCTGCTCGTCGTCGTCATCCTTCTCCTCATTCGTCCTGCTTCAAATCCTTCCTCCCCCTCTTCCTCCTCCTTCTCCTCCTCTTTCTCCTCCTCCTCCTCCGCCTCCTCTTCTTCCTCCTCTTCTTCCTCCTCCTCCTCCTCCTCCTACCTCATCCGTAGCCTCGATGGCTCCGATAGCGCCGTGCGCGAGATCCGCCTCCTCCCCATCCGTCCTCCTCCGTCCTCCCTCCTCCTTCCCTCATCCCTCCTCCCTCCTCCCTTCTCTCGGGAGCGTCACAAAGAGGCCCTCCCAGGATAATTTCACGACAACGTCGAAGTAGTCAGTAGTCATAAAAGTAGTAGTAGTAGTAGTAGTAGTAGTAGTCGTAGTCGTAGTAGTAGTAGTAGTAGTAGTAGTAGTAGTAGTAGTAGTAGTAGTAGTAGTAGTAGTAGTAGTAGTAGTAGTCGTAGTAGTAGTAGTAGTAGTAGTAGTAGTAGTAGTAGTAGTAGCAGCAGCAGTAGTAGTAGTAGTAGTAGTAGTAGAAATGGAAGTTATAAGTAGTAGTAGTAGCAGCCGCAGCAGCAGTAGTAGTAGTAGTAGTAGAAGAAGAAAAATAGAAATAGTAATAGTAAAACGATAGTGGTAATGATAAGAGCAGCTGGTAATAATAGAAGTACTCGTCGTCGTCGCAGTCGTAGTGATAGTGGTAAGTTGGTGGTAGTAGACGTAGTAGTAGTAGTAGTAGTAGTAGTAGTAGGAGTAGTAGTAGTAGTAGTAGTAACAATAGAAGGTTATAGTGGTAATGTACTACAACTAGTAGTACTACTAATCACAGTTGTAGTGGTAGTAGTGGTAGTAGTGGTAGTAGTGGTAGTAGTAATAGTAGTAGTAGTAGTAGTAGTAGTAGTAGTAGTAGTAGTAGTAGCAGTAGTAGTAGTAGTAGTAGTAGTAGTAGTAGTCGACGTGGTACGGCAGAGGCAGGCGTTATGCCGAGCTGATGGCTTCGAGGTTTGGTACCCTCCTGGTGGACGTCCATCCCCGAAGCTCTTGATGGGTGGCAGAAATTCGCGTTCGGAACCTCGGGTCGCCAAGTTATCCTGGATGGGGGAGACGCCAGCGGGGGAACGGGACCACCAGCGCCAGCAGCTTCGCAGAGTAGCACTGCTTCTGTGGCCCTGCAGAGTATCCGAGACGACGGGGAGCACGACGTGGGTGAGTTCGGGCTGGGGCGCTTGCAAAGAGAGAATATCCCAGGGCCTGGTGAGACAGTATGTATAGGGGAGACGATGGCTTGTCTCCCATGTTTAAACGTTGCTTTGCAACTTTCGTCGGCGCTATGTCACGGACTCCGCGTACGTGGTGCCTGGGTAGAGAAGACCAGAGCTGGCAGGCTGCCAACCACTCAAATTAACCTTTGGAAGCGCATCGACAATATTGTGAGCGAGAACGCAAGTCAAATGCTCCAAGACTTGAGATCGAGAGCCACGTGCTAGCCGAAGAGGCAGACCACCAGGGTGCAGACCCAACTTTATTTTTCGCCGACTAGGCGGCCGGCATGGGAGCAGAAGTTCTAGTTATGGAGCTTCGTGTGCGGTGCGCAAACAAGTGCAGGGGATAGATGGCTAACGCCGCAGGCCTCGCAGTCGGGAAGCACCCTGGCAGAATCCTCATGAATATTGTGCGGTCGGTCCCTCGATGTTTGCCCTCGGCGTCGAATTTCCGGCGCCATAAGCGAACTGAGCAGAGGGCCGTCGGAGTTACAGCTCACCACAGGGTACGGTACGTGTCTGTTGCACGAGACTGAGGTGCACTGACTGCGGGGAACCCGCACCGCACCGTGAGCTAGACTGTGTCTTCGATACCCTGTGCAGTCCAGGAGTTTTGAGGAATGCGTTGATGTCCCCTGAGGGGCCATAGGACTTGAGCGGCAGAACGCTCCATGGTAGTCATACGTATACGCCAGAAGTACAGAACCCCCATCTGTTTGAAGTGTTTCTATTACGCGCAGAAAGAAGCTAGGAATTTGGTTGAGAAATGTCAGGGACGTCCTACTGTGCATGATGAGGGAGCCCTGAGAAGACTACTCTGGAGATGTGTCCCAGCAGCGAGCTCTAAAGAGACGCGCCTGTTGCAGAAACGCTGAACAGAGACTTGGCCACGGGCCAGATGCATAACACAAAGTGCTACTACGCAGCGACTGCATGCAAGGTCTTCTTCTTCTTCTTATCATTATTTTTATGATTGTTATTAGTATTAGTATTAGTATTAGTATTAGTATTATTATTATGATTATTATTAGTATTATTAGTATTATTGTGATTATTATTATGATTATTATTATGATTATTATTATTATTAATATTATTATTACTACTATTATCACTATTATTATTGTTATTATTCGATGGGTGACCGATGAAACACTCTTGGCCCTGGCCTGCGGGCCGCAATCCCCGACCCAGACCGGGGGGGAACCAAACCTGCCAGGGTCGCTCCCGGCCGCCTCCGCGCTGCCGGGGCGGCGGGCGCGTCCGAGGCCATGGCGCGGTGCAGACAGGAAGAGGAGACGGTATGAGGCGGGCGCTCTTCGGGAAACAAAGAATGGCATAGACATAGGGGCGACGAAATCTATACATATCCACTGCTCCCTGGCCAGGCCCATCCTCAACCCCGCAGCGGTGTATACGCCACGCCCTCCTGGCTTGGCCAGGAGGGCGCATACACAGCTCCTGGGTTCAAGATGGGCATGGTCAGGGAGCAGTGGATATGTATAGATTTCGTCGCCCGAAGACAGAAACTGTCGGATGTTCGCGCGGATTTCTTGGAGATCGGCGCTGGACCCCCCTCCCCGGCATGCGGAGCGCGCCAGGGGCACCGTCGCAGGCGCCGTCGGGGGGGCTGCATGGCCGATCCGGGAAGTCCGCGCGGACCTCCGACCGTTTCGGGGACGCAGTGCCCTGGGTCAATGCAAACCAGGCTCAGTCGGGCTTTTCAGGATCCTGCAAGATCCTGCAGGATCCTGCGCCCAAGTCCGTGTCAATGCGCCCCCGGCTCTTCAGGATCCTGCAAGATCCAGCGCTCTGGCTGACCCCTGACTGCTTGCATTGACGCACGTCTCAAGGCTCCCCGCTGTTTACTCCAGATTTCGTAATAAAGGTAGGGGGGTTTCATTTCGTGGGGGGTCTCTTCCAGGCTATCTTGGAGGGCCTGGGGGGGTTGGGGACGATGTTTGGGAGGGTTCTCCCACGGGGGAGGTCTGAAGTGGCTTGTCTTGGAGGGTCCAGACCCCCTCCTTTTTATTACGAGATCTGGAGTGCGTGTATGCCATTCTTCGCGCCCCACGCTCTAGTCCCAGGCGTCGTGGGTCGGTATGAGGCTGGCGGCCAACCTCGGGCCCGCCGGCGGGGGCCCGCCGGTGCCGGCGGCGTCGTCGGCGGGGCCCGCCGCAACGGGCTCCTCGGCGGCGGGCTCGGTGTCGGCGGGCTCCCCGGGGGGCTCCTGCGGGCAGGCCGCCTCCAGACATCCTCCAGTACGGTGTTTTTTTTCGTAAAAAGGAGGGGGCACCCTCTCGAGGTGTGAGGTTCAAAAGTTCGCCGTTCGAAGTTTGAAGTTTTACGGCGTGTGGTCGGTTTTCGGCGGCTTTCTAGCCGCGGGGTGCCTTCCAGCAGCTGCGAGTCGCCGACGGTGTTCTGGGGGTGCCCGGATCGCCCCGAACGGCCGCCGGAAGCCGCGCCGAGCCCCCCACATCCCTGAGATCCTCTGGTCGCATTTGTTCGCAACGGGCGATATTGCCCTCTCTCGGGCACTGGAGCCCTCACGGATCGATCCGGCTCGGAAACTGCGGCAGACATATGGAGTTCAGGCCATGTTTTCGCGACGTCGAAATCTCAAAGCCAGACACCCTCCGATCTGATTCGTTCAGTCCGCGGCCCTCGAAGTCTCGACCATTTCCCCGGGGAGCAGCTCTGCCCTACTGGGGAGCAGCCCTGCCTCCCTGCTCGAACACTGCAGCAGAAAGAAAACGTAAAAGGTTTACGGTCTGGCATTTTTTCGTGACGCTTGATCTCACGGCAGTCTGGGCCTGGAGGAGGAGGAGGAGGAGGAGGAGGAGGAGGAGGGAGGAAGAGGAGGAAGAGAGTCACGACCCCGCGCAAGGGTGGCCTTCGGTGCGCGGCTTCGGGGGCGCCTGGATGGGGGGGTGAGAACCCACAACGTCACGTTTACAGGCCGTTCGTCTTGAGGCTCTGGCCAGTCAGCTTTCGGCGGCAAGCGGGGCAGGGAACTGAAAAAGAGAAGGCCCGGTCAGAAGGCGGCGTGACCTTTCAGAGGTCTTTGCGCCTTCTGGGAAATGTGGTGCGTCTTCGAGGAAGGATTGGACAACATCTCAGGAGGCCGGGGGACTCCCGATCTTTCTGACAAGGCGCCCCCTTTCCCGCTTCCCCCCAAGCTCGCCGCCGATTCTTGCGCGGATGGAAAAGAAGGGGGGGGGGGCGCGCGGCGAGGCCCGATAAGACTCTCGGACGTCGCGCAAGCCTTGACTCGCTCGCGCACCTTCCCTGCCCGGCGCGATTTGAAAATGCGGCGGAAGGGGGGGGCGGGGAGGAAGCTGCGCACATGAAAACATGATTGAGTCTGAAGTAAAGCGCCCTCCTATCCGCGGCCCCAGCTTTCCCGACCGTTTTCCATGGGGATTACTGGTCTGCGTCTAGGGCGCATGTCGTCTGGGGCGGAATTGGGAAAATTGCTAGGGTTGGACGCCTCACGTCGTCGACGATCTGGGTCCGCGCGAACGTTTTGGAAAATTGGAGCGGCGGAGTTGTTTCAACGTTCGTTGCCCGCGGAAGCCTTTTTCGAACTCTGCGCGGGCCGTCCAACACGACTCGGCACTAGAGCCAACCACGGGGGAAAAGGTCGGGACTTCCAAACGGGGAGCCCGCGTGGAAGAATCCAGAATTGAGCGGACCAAAAAAAAAAACACTAGAAGTCGCTCGCAGTCTCGCTCGTGGGAAGCTTAAAGCTGGCCCGTGCTTCTCAATTCCGTTGCGCCCCTCGCTAGGAAACCTCTCCGGCTCTCCCGCGCAGCCTGCGCGCCGCCCGGGGCCGCCCTTGGGGGGCAAGCGCTCGGCGCGCGCCTGGGCCGCCGCGAGAAGCTCCTCGAAGGTCTCGCGCTGACGGGCGGTCGGCGGCCCTCGCCTCGGATCTCGCGCAGGGCGCGCTCGACCCACCCACATCGTCGCCCGCAGCCCGCGGGGCCAGCTATCCACTTGGAACGTGTCGTCGCTGCTCGGAGAGCGTTCCTCGCCAGGGCCGACAGCGTCAGGCTTGCTGAGGATCTCGCGGCGGCATGCTCGGCGGTCTCCGACGGCTTGAGGGCGTCGCGGCGCACGACGGCCACGCCCGCCCCCTGCGTGGACTCGCGCGCGGGGGCCTCGGAGTGCACCGCGATCGGCAGGTGCCTCGCCTGCTCGACTCTCTCGGCCCACCGCTTCTGCCCCTGCTGCTGCTGGGCTGCGGGTTCGTCCTCGCCCTGGCCCTCTCGAGCGCAGGCGACGGCCACCGCGGGCTCGACCGCCGCCGTGCCTGGAAAGACGCCCACGCGCTCGTCGATCTCGCCGAGCAGCGCGCGCACCGTCGCCAGCTCGAGGGTGTCGCCCTTCTTGATATGCTCACAATTTATGATCGCGTACTCCTTGGCGAGCTCGGTGCGCCGGGGCCCCTTGCGCCCTTGCGCGCTCGCCAGTCCAGCTTCTGCGGCTGGGGGAACTTCCAGTCCTGCTCGATCACGACCTTTGCGGTGACGTTACAAAGGGACTGGCTCAGGGGGGGGGGGCACTTGATTTGGAATCGGCGAGACAGCGCCGATGCATCGGAGATATGCTCTCGAGATCCGAAACGCAGCGTTCCTGGGGGGCTGGTGGGGAACTCAACCCCTTGTTTGAAGACAAAGCGGCGACTGGGGGCCGATGCCTCCCACCCACTGGGCCAATCCTCCCCAGTGATCCTCCTCTGCCTTCCTAGACTGATATCCGACGATCTGTTTTTTCAATCTTGACATGTTCCTCCCTTTCGTTGCTGGAAATGTCTGGTAACGCTCTGGGCGAACTGGTCGCCGCCCAAATTTGGCCTCCGGTCGCGACTTCTGGGCACGAGTGAGCTTGAAACGTCCATGGGGAGTATCGAAATTGCCAGAGGGTGGGCCAGAGATGTTGCCAGAAGTTAGCCGGATGCTGTGCCGCTATCGTTGCGCCGTTCTGGCCACGCGATTGTTCTGGTGTTCTTCCCGTGTTGTTCTGTGGTTGGCGTTTGGGTTAATGGAATTCTGATGCGCCGATTCGATGTGAAATCGTTTGCTTGCGTGTTTTCTGGCAATTTGCCATTTGTATGTCCAATGCGCCCACCTACTACTTGACATGGGTCGCAAGGCAAGTGGTTCGAGCGACGCGGCCAGATCCAACAACGGATCTCGCTTCGGAGTGAGTCTCCGGATGCCTTACCCTTAGACCCTAAGACCCGAAGACCCTCGGGCCCTAGGACCCCATACCATCAGATCCTGGGGCCCTGACACCCTGATACCCTGAGATCTTTAGACCCTGAGACCCACATGCCCAACGACCAGAAGGCCCCAACACACTAAGACCATGAGGCCTTAAGACACTAAGAACCTTAAGGCCCTGAGACAATAGAACCCCCAGCAAAGGCCCAGGAGGGGCCCAAACAAGGCCCAAGAGGATCCCGAGCCAGCGAGCTTGTCAGGACAGTTTTGAAGGCATTCGGTCGCCAGCAGGCGGGCTTGAGAGAACAGTTGTTGAAAACTTTAGGTCGCCAGCAGGCTCGGGCTCTAGGCTCGGGCTTGCTCTAGGCGGCGAGCTTGAGGGGGCAATTTGGAAGGCATTAAGCTACCAGCAGGTGAGCTTTAGAGGGTATATTTGGGAACGGAGACTTGCTCTACATTTGGGTTCATTGGCTCTGTGAGGCTTGAGGAAAACCCCAAGTGTGTTCCGCATGCGGTGCACCGGTACTACCAATGTCTTACACGTCTTTTACTTCTGGTTGATACTGGTCTACACCTGGCTTACACTGCTTTGCACCCGGTTTACACTGGTTTCACCCGGTTTACACTGGTTGACACTGGTTTACACCCAGTTTACACTGGCTTACACCGAGATTGCATTGGCTTGCACTGGCTTCCACTGGTGTAACCTGGTTTACGCTGGTTGACAAGTGGATTCTACTGGTTTGCACCCGCTGAACACTGGTTTACACTCGGTTTACACTGGCTTACACCTGGTTTTCACTAGCTCACACCAGGATTAAACTGGCTTGCGCCTGGATTGCCATGTTGTGCGCATGCGTTGTACTCTTGCCACACATGTCAATGGGTGCCACTTGTTCCCCCTCCGGATTGGAGCTAACCTTCATCTCAGACGTGCTTAGTTCCTCGGATCCAAACCCCCTCTCCCAGTGCAGAGCCTACACCCAGAACGACCCGAACAAGAGGACCAGAAGTGCCAACATGCATGGCTCGGGGACGGATCGTGGCAGGGCTTGTGGCAAGGGTTGTGACCCGGTTTGTAGCCACCTCGGAGGCCCCCAAACTCGAGGTTCGGCCACTGCCAGCCAATCCCTAACACGCGGCGCGCACTGCAAATAGCGTGGCGAAACCGACGGGCGACCAGTCCCGCGCTGCAGGGAAGCTTCCAACAAGGCCACAGAGCCCGACGCCCCCCGCAGCCGTCGGGAAGCCGCCGTTCCAGGCTGTTCTGGAAGAGTCCAAGGGCCCTGGGAAGGCTGCAAGAACGCCCTTGAGGGCCCCCAGAGGGCCCCAAGATGGGCCCAAGACAGTTCCAAGAGGGCCCCAAGCTTCTCTGCCTTCTTGGGGCCCTGTCAGGGCCTTCTTCGAGCACCCTCAGACCGTTCTGAAAGGTCCGAGGGCCCTGGGAAGGCCACAAAAACGCCCTTTAGGGCCCCCAGAGGGCCCCAGGATGGGCCCAAGACGGCTCCAAGAGGGCCCCAACACGGGCTTGGGAATGTTCAAATTGAGCGCCCTCAAAACAACACTCCCAGACTCCCAGGCCCCTCTCAGGGTCTTCTCGGGGCCCTCTGGGGCCTTTCTGGAGCCCCCCCCATGCAATTATGGACGAGTCCAAGGCCCCTGGGAAGGCCGCAAGACACCCTTGAGGGCCCCCAGAGGGCCCCAAGATGGGCCCAAGACGGCTCCAAGAGGGCACCAAGACGGGCATGGGAGCGTTCGTTTTGAGGGGCCCTCAAAACGAACACTGCCAGGCCCCTCTCGGAGCCTTATTGGGGCCCTGATTCCCAAGCCGTTCTGGGAGTCCGAGGGCCCTGGGCAGGCCGCAAGAATGCCCTTCAGGGCCCCCAGAAGGCCCCAAGATGGGCTCCAAGACGGCTCCAAGAGGGCCCCAAGACGGGCTTGGGAGCGTTCGTTCTGGAGGCCCTCAAAACGAACACTCCCAAGCCCCTCTCGAAGCCTTCTTGGTCGTGGGCCAACAACCCCTATCGGGGATGGTGGTGGTTAAGAGCCACACTTCGCGTCCTCCCCTCCCCTTCCATCGCCTGCCCGCCCCTCCCCTCCCCGACCCGACCCGACCCACAAATTATCAGCACTTTCCTCCTGGCCCCTCCCCCGCCTCCCTTCGCCCCCTCCCCCATTCACTCTCCACCCCCTTCTGCCCCCTCCCTCTCCAGTGAGGGGGCGAGTGAGCGAGGGCACGAGGGAGGAATGAGGAAGAGGGGGAGGGAGGTGCAGGAGGAGAGGGAGGACGAGAAGGATGACGAAGAAGAGGAGGAGGAGGGAAGACGCGGATGACACTTATCTCGGAAGGGGGACAGATACCTCCCACAGCGTGGCAACGTTACAGAAGCCTGAATTGAAAAATAAGTACAAGCTGCCGCGAGAGGCCCTCGTTGAAAACACAAGTCCTTATGCATCTGGCTGCTCTTGTGGCCGCACTTGTGGCCACTGTTGTCTGGCATTCAAGTGTATATCTACCATTGACTACGTAAGAGTGGGCCGTCGACGTCTTCGCAGTCCTCGCTTGGACCCCGACGCCTGCAGACCTCGAGCCTCGAGCCTCGAGCGTCCGACCCGAGGCATCCGACGTCTGGTGAATCCACGTGGGGGGGGGGGCGGCCGGAGCCCGCTTCGCAGAGTTCGAATCACTCTCAACTGCTCTGGCCACGGGTCACCCATTGATCAGCCGGGGCCGCCCCGAAATTGTCCGGCTCGACATCCGCAGCGGTTGTCTTAACTAGCCTCGAACGTATCCCTATCCCTAAGATGGGCGAGCAAAAAGCGAGGACAGTCTTAGGGATATGCCCTCAGAAACGGAGGGAATCCTTAAGATCGGCATCGAGGTGAGGTGATGTTAAACATAGGGATAAGGATATGCTTCAAACTGGTAATATCTCGGTGGGCCCCCCCCGGTGCCTCCAGCAGGAGCGCCACCTGCGCGGTGGGCTCCCCCCCCGCCGCCCTGCCCTCGCGAAGCGAACGCGACGCCAGCGCGGCGGGGGGAGCGCCGTCCTTCCGCGGCGCGCGCGTCTTCCAGCCACCGGTGCGCAGCTCCCAGTCCCGGACGCCCGGGGCGCGCTTCGGGTCGCAGGCGGCGCCGCTGCTGTCCTGCTCTGCCGGCGCGGCGGCTGCGAAGTGGCTCGGGGGGTCACAGGTGGATGCTGAATCGGGAAAGTGGGCCACGAGTGCCAGAAGCGGCTTTAAGGGGCAACGATCCAGACCCCGCCCATGCAGCGGAGTTGTCCAACCACCTGTAGGTGTTTGGCTGGCTCTTCGCATCCACCGAATTGACCACCCGATCCCTCGAGCAACCCCCGCGCCGACCCCGGTGCACGCAAGCTGAGATCCTGGGCCACATCTGCTCCGCACCGCGGGCGCTGTGGCCCGCGCTCGGCTCCCGGGGGCCCCCCGCGGATCGATCCAGCTCGGCAGCTGCGGCGGGAGGGCCGGGCCCCGGGCGTCAGGCGTGACCTCTATGGGGTGCTGCAGTGCTGCGTGGCGCCAGACCTCTCCCGGCAGTCTGGGCCCCAGGCAGGAGTGGCTTTCGGTGCGCGGCTCGAGGGGGGCCGCGGGGGAGCCGAACCTGGGCGCGCAGGCAAGCGCTGAGGGTCGCCCCGTGGGCCGCGCCAGGGGTCACCACGGCGGAGGGTCACTCTGAGAGGCCGTTTCTCTCTTCAGGCCCCAGCGGGCCGACTTGTATGCAAGGAAAAGGGGGGGAGGGGGCGGGTGGCGAGGCCCGGGAGGAAATCTGGACTTCAGGCAGGCCAGGAGCCACTTGCACATTCTCGGCCCAACGCCGCTCAGATGCGCGGCAGAGGGCGGGGAGGGGGAACGCAGTGCAAGCGAGCATGCCTGAGTCTAGAATAAAACGCCCTCCGATCCGCTGCCCCAGGAGTTTCCGACCCTCACCCCTCGCGTGTTTGTCGTCATGGGCCCATTGTTCATGGTCCGAGGGCGCGAGAACGGGCCCGGGAGGCCGAAGTGGTATAGAGAAACTTGGAGATGGGACAAGCCACCATCGGCAGAGGGCTCTGCCTGCGCCCTCTCGAGTGGGCGGCGCGGCCAAGGGGGGGAGGGGAGGGGGGGGGGGGAACGTCGGGCGCAGGCAGAGCGGAGCTCGCCGGAGCCTGGCATGCGACGCCCCCCGCGCGCGCAAAAGCGGGTCCCGCGGCGCCGGCGGCGCGGCCCCCGGCGGCTCGTCGGACGGCGGCGCCGGCGGCGGGGCGGCGCCCACGGCCTGGGCGGCCACGGCGGCGGCCTTGGAGAACGGCTTCGGCAGCGCGCCCTGCTGCAGCCGCAGCTTGGGGCGCAGCAGCGCGCGGCCGGGCGCCGGGGGGCCGCTGCGGGCCGCCCGCGCGCGGGGGGCGGCGTCGCCCTGCGAGGGAGCAGTATCGAGGCGCGCTGCGCTCGTCGTCCTCCCTCCCTCCCTCCCCTCCCCGTTCCCGCCCCCTTCACTCCCTCCTCCTCCTCCCTCCCTCCCTCCTCCCTCCCTCCTCCTCCCATCGTCTGCCCTCCCTCCTCCCTCCTCCCCATCGCCCGAAGGTCTGCCCTCTAGGGTCTGCCCTCCAAGCTCTGCCCTCCAGGGTCTGCCCTGCAGGTTCTGCCCTGCAGGGTCTGGCCTCCGGGATCTGGCCGCCCCCCCTCCTTCCTGTCTCCACTCCACCTCCTCGCCTCCTCCCCCTTCTCCTATGCACGCAGCTCCCCTTTCTCCGAGTGCGCATTTAACGATTGCTTGTTTGGTGAAGCTCCAGGTCCGCGATGACACGCGTCGGCGGAGAGAGAGAGAGAGAGAGAGAGAGAGAAAAACAGTGCAAGTGGGATGGGGGGGTAGAATAACTAACAGATATGGCGCGAGCGCACCCAGCTTGACTCCTCCCTCCTCTTCTCCTCCTGCCTCCCTCCCCCTCCCCAGCCCCGAAGGCTGGGCGCCGCCTCGGCGCCGTGCTCCGCCGCACAGGCCGCCTCGGCGCCGTCCTCCGCCACCTGGCCCGCTCCCACACACACAGTCATGGAGACACGGCAAGAGGGCAAGGCTTGAGACACAGAAGCGGCAGAAACATAAGAGCGCCGGCCTCAATTATCAACGTCGGCGCTGTTCGCAGAGGCGAGAGTACAAGGGTGTGGGGGCCCCTGTTGGGCCCCAGACCTGGTTGAAATGGGCGCGTTCCCCAAACCGCCGATTATAGCCCCCCCGATATGGTGGAGATCAACCGAAGCCTGGCTGGCAACCCTCAACTTTCGGAGGTCTGCACAGATTTGTTCTTGCCGGCCTCCTTTTCAAACTTCCACCTCTCGAAGGCGAGCGTCGGCGCACGCTTGAACTTGCCGAGGACCGCGAGGAATTTTTAGATGGACGCTGGACCCCCCCTCCCCCCCCTCTGGCGTGCCGAGCGCACCAGGGGCGGCGCCTGAGGCGCCGCCAGGGGGGCCAGCGCCGATCCAATAAATCCGCGCGGAGCTCCGAAAATTGATTTCCCAAACAATGCTTGCAGTTAGATTTCTTACGTGCATTCTAAACAATATTTGGGCCCGGTGGCGGTCCCGCGAACTCGTCGCCCGTCGCTGCCGTTGCCGGTTGCCTTCGCTTGCTTTGCATCGCATTGCTTTGCCTCGCATTGCTTGGCATTGCAAGACGTTGTAACGCATTGCTTTTCGCTGCATTGCTTCGTATTGCCTTGCGCCACACGAACTGCACAACCTAGATCTCACCACATGGACTGCTCCACCTAGACAGAGTGCACCGCGTAGAGTGCGAGGGAATCTCTGGTCGGGGCCCACGCTGGCTGCCTTGCTTATGCACGTGTGGTCTTCTTCGGTCTGCTGGTCGACGGAGCGAGTTGGATGGAACGCCGGGCGGCGCAAGACCGCGCAGAGCCCCTCACGGCCGCCAACGAACACGCAGGGGCGAGGCAACAAGCCCGCCCCCCCGGTGCTGCAGGAGAGCGCCGCCGCACGCGCAGCCCAGACGAGCCACGCGCAGAGTAGCACGCAGAGGGCGTGATGAACGAAGGCACGCTGTAGATGACCGGAGGAGGCGGAGGAGGAGGAGGAGGAGGAGGAGGAAGAGGAGCGCGGGCTTCCTCCTCTGCGGCCCCTTTCTCCGACACCCTGCGCGTTGCTCTGTGCACTGTCGGCGGGAGGAAGAGAAGAGCAGCGGGCGCTGCTTCGGGGCCGCTAGTCGTCCCCGGCGCCGGAGTCAGCTTTGCTCACGCAGGGCTGCGGTTGGCGCCTCTCGGTCCTTCACCCCGCACCGCCCGCGTGCAGGGGAGAGCAGGGGGCGGCATTACCTTCGCGCCCTCGCGCCGACCCCTTGAGATGGAAAAGAAGAAGAAGAGCGACAGTCAAGACCAGACTGCGAAGCGCGACGCAAGGTTGCCTTCGCGCCCCTGCGCTGTCCAGTGCTCGCAGTGGGGCCCCAAATGCTGGGGCCCGCTCTCATTACTGTTTGTGTAGTGCTGCTTTTGCTGATCTCGCCGCGGCTTGCCTGTGCTGTTGTTGCTGGTCCTCCCACCCAGTTTATTTTTTCTTATCCTGGTCCACAGGTAGTCGCATAGCACGATCTCTTCAGTTGCACGGGGTGTGGCGCATGATCGGCATCTACATGGCAAACAACAAGCGGATCAACATACTCACCACCTTCTCCCCCACCACTGTATCCACCTCACCCGCTTCATTCATGCTACTCTCCCCCCGACCCCTCACCCGATCGAGCCTGCAGGTTCTCCTCCATCAGGTGGAGAAAGCACCCGCTCGCCAGGACCACCTGCCAGCGCCCAGTCTTGGGGTTGAATGCCCCCAGCGTGCCCCGCTGTCCGTTCACCTTAGGTGCAGCAAGGAACCCCGTCACTTGCACCCTGCACGCACGGCCGGCTGCCTGGGCGTTTGCCAGCGCCTCAAGTATGTGCGGGGCTGCGGACTTCTCGGACTTCTCGAAGTCAGGCTCCAGCAGCTCGAGCATGTGCTTGGCCGCGGTCTGCTCGGCCTCCGCCTCCGTCTGGCCCGGGTCGCCGATGCACGGCGTCCCGCCCGGCTGGAAGGCCTTGAGGCCCAGCCCAGGCAGCATCACGGTGCACTGGAACGGCGGGGCCGCCGAGGTGGACTTCCAGTCGTATCTGATGTCGCCCGCTAAGACAGCCCGGCCCAGGCGGCGCTGCACCACCGAGGCCAGCAGACTCTTGTAGTTTCTGGAGCTCGGCACAGGTGGCGGGGCCTCGGGGGGTCCCGCGGGGGGCTCCGCCTTCGGCCACGGAGCTGCGGGCGCCGCCGCAGGCCCAGGGGCTGGCTCCTGAGTCGGGTGCTGCGCCTGAGGCTCCAGCGGCTGCTCCTCGGTGTGCTGCTGCTGCTCCTGCTCCATTGGCCACTGTCGCGGCTGCGGCTGCGGTTGCTGCTGCACCTCTTCTTCCAGACTGTGCAGCTCCTCGAGCTTCACTGGCTCTGGCGGCTCCAGCGGCTGCAGTGGGGCATGCATCGGAGCGTCCAGGTCCGCGTGCATCGCAGGACGTGCGGCCACACTCTGCAAGCATTCCTGGCCTGTCTGCGCCGCCATTCGCTGCCAGAACTCCTCGCCCTCAGTCGGCGACGCCGGCGGCTCGTCGAGCTCCGCAGGAGAGGGCACGCTGTCCTCTGAGTCGGGATCCAGCGGCGGCGTGTCCTCCTCGGGCGGTGGGCTGTCGTCGTCCGCGCCCAGCGGCGGCGTCTGGACCTCAGGCCAGTGCTGCGGCACATTCGGCTGCGGCTGCAGCTGCTGCTGCGGACGTTGGGCCCGCTCCGAAGACGGCGACGGCTCCCACCGCTGCCGCCGGGCCTGCGGGGGCTGCTGCACTGGGTCCTCCTTGCACGGCCCCGGCGCCCGCTCTGCCGCAGCGCCCGGCTGCGCACTGGCAGCGCCCGCCCGAGCCCCGGCCGCGCCCGTGGCGGCCGGGCGACCGCAGCAGTTGCAGAGCTGCCGCGCGGCCTTGTTGATCTCCCCGCAGCCCTCGCACTCCCAGGGGGCGCCGGTGCAAGGGGCCTCCGAGGGCGCGCGGGGCTGCGGAGGCCGCAGCGGCGCAGGCAGCCTCCGCCTCGAGGGCGGGGGCTCCTGCGGCTGCTTGCCAGGGGGCCTCCCCGCGGCGGGCTGCGGCAGCCGCCTCTTCTGGGCCGCCCGCGGGGGCGACGGCGCGCACTGGTCGTTGGCGCCTGGCGGTCGGGGCGAGGCTTCCCTGTCCTGGAAGTCCTCCATGAAGGCGTCCAGGTCTGTCGGGACCTCGTCGTCGTCGTCGTCGTCGTCGTCGCCGCCGCCGCCGTCGTCGTCGTCGTCGTCGTCGTCGTCGTCGTCGTCGTCGTCGTCGTCGTCGTCGGGGTCGGGACCTCCGTGGGCAGCGGCTGCGCGGGCTGCGAAGGGGGTGGCACGCGGCGGGCGTCAGCCTTCCAGGTGGGCGGCGGGGGTGCCGCGGGCTCCGCGCCAGGCGCGGGCAGCCGTGCGCCGCAGGGGGGCACTGGCTCCCGCAGGCGACGGGCCTGGGCCTCGTGCGCTGGCGGCCGCGGCGGCGGCTCTGGCCCTGGCGGCACTGGCCCTGGCGGCGCTGGCCCTGGCGCCGCAGCCTCGTCGCGGGCTTCGACCGCCTGCGCCCCATGCGCGTCAGGCGCGGGCGGCCCGTCGCGGTGGGGCCGCGCCGGCTCCGTCAGTGGGCCCCGCCCTGAGGTCTGCCGTTGCGCTGGCGGCCGCGGCGGCGTTACTGGCCCTGGCGGCACTGGCCCTGGCGGCGCTGGCCCTGGCGCCGCAGCCTCGGCGCGGGCTTCGACTGCCTGCGCCCTCGCTGCGCCTTCCTCGTGCAGGCGCATGGCCCCGAGCATGCGCTGCGCTGCGGACTGCTCGGCCTCCTCCGTCGTCCGGCAAGGGGCACCTCTGCGCGACAGCGGTGGCCCCTCAAGGCCTGCATAGCCCAGCCCGTCGAGCCTCACAGTGCACTGGATTCCGCCCCAGTGCCCCCTGGCACGTCGAGGCGTGGTAGAATGCCATGGTTTCTCTGGTAGGGTCTCTGCAATCTTCTAAGGGCGCCTCTCCCACAGCCCCCTTCGAAGCCCCCTCGAACCGCTCACCTGCATACACGGCCCATCTTCCATTGAAGAACAATGGGTCCACGTTCCCGAAGACACGACCCAACATAAGACATCTGTTTACCCGCCAGCGTGGACCCCAAACAGTGAGCTGTTCCGCTGTGGATGTTTCAACTATGTGGTGCAAGCTCCGTGGTGCTCTCTATGTGGTGCAACAGGTGTGTATATATATATATACAGGTATATATAGAAACTATGGCGTTTTAGCTATGTGATGCAAGATACGTGTTGCCAGCTGTGTGGTGCCAGCTGTGTGCTGTTGGCTATGAGCTGCAAGTTACGTCGTGCAGGCGTAGCCTATGCGGTGCAAGCAATGCAGGGGAAGCTGTGAATTTAAAACTATGCGGTGCAACCTATCCGCTACCGTGCCTGCACGGAGTGGGCGTGTTAGAATGCTCGTCCGTTGTCTGGGAAGCTTTGTGAACATGTAAGGCCCCACCCTCGCCGCAAGCGCCCTTCAGAATAACGCCCCTTCTGAAATTGCTGCCTGGCGGCCTTTTCGGCCTCAAGACGGCCCAAAAGGCCCCCAAGACGGCCCAAGAGAGCTCCAAGATGCCTTCCAGGAGAGCCCGAAGGGTGCCAGAACCGTTTATGTCCTTCGATTACTGAAGAATGTGAACTTCTCGCCTCTTCGGGTCTCCAACTGCCCAAGACCGCCCAAGAGGTGTCGAGGAGGCCCCCAAGACACCTTCAAAGCGGCCCAAGAGGCCTCCAAGAGGGCCCCAAGTCGGACCAAGAGGACCCAACGATCGCCCAAGGCGTAGCCAAAGAGGGACCAAAGGCGGTCTTGAAGCGCTCCAAGAAAGCAACAAGACTGCCCAGGAAGGCCTCGTGGGCTGCCTTGGGCGGTCGGTAACCCAAAAATGCAAGAGCCGACAAAAACCGCTCAAACACCCAAAGGCAATAAATGGTGTTGGCCTCCTCGGGCTCTCCTGGATGGCCTCTTGGAGACCTCTCGGGCCGTCTTGGGGGCCTCTTGATCTGTCTTGAGGCCTTCTTAGGGGGCCTCCTGGCCTCCAGGATGGTTTTCAAGGCAGCCGAGATGACGCCAAGATGGCCCACGATGGCCCAACCGCAGGCAGCTGGATGTGTACACATCTATATATAGACACATCTAGAAATTATACATGCATGTGTGCGTATAGATAATACATACAGGTAACCACACATATGATCAAACATGTAATGCAATATGACGATTAATTTAAACAAGGGCATCTTAAAAAAAAAGAAGCTTCTTTGATTTCTCTATGATTTTTCATCGGGAGGAGGAGGACGATTAGAAACATGTCGCCAACACGTCGGCTTCGAATATTGCGTCGAATACTCATTCACGTCGTCGTCAATACTCATGCGTCGAATATACATCTTGCGTCGAATACTCGTCACGTCGAATATTCATCTTGCGTCGAATACTCGTCACGTCGAATACTCATCTCGCGTCGAATACTCATTCGGGGCGCGCGCCCGAGGACGGCAGGGGGGAACGATTCCACAAATAGTTTCCCAACCCGCGGCCGGCTTTTTCTAATCATCCTCCGGGGCGCCGCCCACGCAACACGACCCAGGGCCATTTTTTAACCGTCCTCCTGCACTATCTGTACATGTATCGAAGACACTCACCAGCCTCGAACGTATCCCTATCCCTAAGATGGGCGAGCAAAAAGCAGGACCATCTTAGGGACAGGCCCTCTGAAACGGAGGGAACCCTTGAGATCGGCATCGAGGCGAGGTGATGCCAAACATAGGGATAGGAATATGCTTCGAACTGGTAAGACACGTGGTGAAAGACACGGCTTGTGCAGGCTGCGTGGTACAGTCGGGGCCTTGACCTCTGGAACCCCAAATAAGGAACGAGGCCCCTTTTTTCCACAAGTTAAACTTCGATGCCCGATCGAAACCAGAAGGCAAACCTGAGGCAAGCTGTGAAACACTTAGGGAACGCTGAGCCCCTCCCCAATGAAAAGGGTTCCTTCTTCAGGGCCCCGACTGTATCACTCGTGCGGTGGAGCGCGTGCGGCGCACGGCTGCGCGGCCGCACGGCCCACCGCGGCGCCAAGCCGAGGCGCCCGCCGGGCGGGCACAAGGGCGAGACCTCGGCCGAGGCACCAATTGCGCCCGAGAGGTGCCCACCGGCCGATGCACCGGGCGGAGCCTCGGCATGAGCCACCCGCTGCCTGGACTCGCCATGGCTCGGACGTCCATGCCCTGAGTTTGTTTCGGTTTCGTGCGTGGCCTTTTCGCCAAATGATCGAGGGTGCTCCTCGATGGCCCTCGCCGAAGGAAAAAAATGCACACGTCCGAGCGATGCCAAGTTGAGAAGCCCAAGCAAGAGAGCCCCCATGAGTGGGTGCCACCCGCACACCTCCCGAGGGCACCTGAGCAAGAGCCCCGTACTGCAAGCACCGTCGAGGGAGAAATCTGATCTGCGCTCCCGAGCTTCCAAGATGGCCGCGGCAAGCAGCGAGTGCCGCGGAGGTGGCGCAAGCTGTTTCCCCAACAGTCCAAGATGGCCCACCGACCGAAGATGGCCTCAAGGCGGCCCGAGATGCCCCTAAGGTTGCCCAAGAGGGCCACCAGAGGATCCCCAGTAACGCCAGAAGAGCCCACAATCGTATATGTTCCGCGGGCGTTTGAAATATGTGGGCGTCTTCACCTCTTCGGACTCCCTTCGGCTCCCGACGGCCCTAGAGGCCTGCAACATGGACCCGAGACAGCGCAAGAGGGCCCAAAAGTGGCACACTCATTGATCCAAATCGGCTTCAGACCAGCACAAGAGGGCCCTCAGACGGCCCCAAAAGAGCGCCCCAACCTGGCCCAAGACGGTCTCTGGAGGGAGCCAAGAAGACCTCAGAGAGCCGATCGACGGCCCAAGACGGCCCAACGACTGCCTGTGACACGCCCCAGGCGGCCAAGAGAGCCCCAGGACGGCCCAGGGGGGCCCCAAGATGACCCAGAATGGCCCGAGGGGCTCTCAAGACTGCTCCACAGAAGCCCAAGAAAGAGCGGAAGAAACAGAGGAAAACGACAGGAGAACCCCTGCCACGACGCGGAAGAGTGTGTCGAATGGTACGGCTCCCCAAGCCTCGGGACACGGGGCGTCACACGTGCGGTCTCCTGCGCCCCCCCCCTGGACAGCCGCCACCCAGCCAGGGCTTGAGGTGCTGGGCCGGCAGGGGGGCGGGACGCGCCGCAGGCAGCTGGATAACAGACCGGGCGGCTTGCCACAGAAGTCGTTGGCGTACGTGATGCCCTGGGCCCTGGGCACGCTGCTTCTCAGCAGTGTCTTGTAGTTGAGCTCCTCTGGCCCGCGCGCGACGGGGGCGGGCTCGGGCTCCGCGCCAGGCGCGGGCCGCCGGTCGCCGCCGCAGGACGGCGCTGGCTCCGTTGGGCTCGGCAGGCGGGCCTGGACCTCGTGCGCTGGCGGCTGCGGCGGCTGCACCGGCCCTGGCTGCACCGGCCCTGGCGGCACTGGGCCTGGCGGCGCGGGCCCCGGCGCCGCAGCCTCGCCGCCGGCTTCGACCGCCTGCGCCCCCTGCGCGTCGGGCGCGGGCGGCCCGTCGCGGTGGGGCCGCGCCGGCTCCGCCAGCGGGCCCCGCCCTGAGGTCTGCCGTGGCACACCAATTTGTCTGCCCCACGAGACATCGCGACCAGAGCCCTCTCTAGACCCCAACTTCTGCGCCACCTCTTCGGAGCAGGATCGGTCCGTGAGTGTCCCGTGGCCCGCACAAGGGCGAAAACGCCCGCTGTGGAAAATTGTGCCGCGAGGAGGAGGAGGAGGAGGAGGAGGAGGAGGGGAGGAGGAGGAGGAGGAGGAGGAGGAGGAGGAGGAGAGGAGGAGGAGAGGAGGAGGAGGGGGAGAGGAGGGAGGAGGAGGAGGAGGACGAGGAGGAGGAGGAGGAGGAGGGGGAGGAGGAGGAGGAGGAGGAGGAGGAGGAGGAGAGGGGGAGGAGGAGGAGGAGGAGGAGGGAAGGAGGAGGAGGAGGAGGAGGAGGAGGTGGCGGGCGGCATCGCCCGCGCCGCGCCCGCGCCGGCTCCGCCGACGGGGGCCGAGGGCCTTCCTCGGGGGCGCCGCGCTCGGGAGGAGCTGCGTCGTCCTGCCGCGGCCGTGCCCGGGGGCGCGCCTTGGAGGGGCAACGACAGGCCTGGCTCGCGGGGGGTAGCATCGACTCGGATGAAGGGGCCCTGGGACACACAACTAAGTACACACGAATAACAGGATTCCCCATCATTTTCCCATATTTTTCTGTGTTCTTCACTTCCCCTCCAATTCCCATGTTTTCGCATATTTTCTGGGGAATCGACGATTACTTGTGTCTGTGTGTTTCTTTCCCTCCTGATGCGTCGCCGATAGATCGGCGATGGGCCCCGATTACGAATCCTCATGTTCCTCGTCGGGGTGTTGCTATCAGACCTCTACTATCGGCGATCAGTGGTCGACTAGGAGTCGCTGCGTTCGCCCCTGAGCCTAGGCCCCCCAAAGGACGATCGACGTCTCGCTCACGGGCCATGACTCGGGTCTCTGGCGGCCGCTGGGGACGATCTGGGCACCCCCGGATGCCTCTCGCCGAGGCGCAGCTGCTGAACTGCACCCGGACTGGAAAAACACCGAAAGCCGACGAGCACGCTCGAAAACATCGAGCTTCGAGCCTCGGACTTTAAACCTTTGAAATTTCGAGCTTCGAATCTCGAACCTCGAACTTCGAACCTTGAACTTCGAGCTCGAACACCTTGACCTTCGAGCCTCGAACTTCGAGCCTTCGAGCCTTCGAACCTTCGAGCATTCGATCTTCGAACCTCCAACTTCGAGCCAGAAAACCTAAACCTTCGAGCCTTCAAACCTTCAAGCCATAAAACTTCGAATGTCGAACCTCAAACTTCGAGCTCGAAAATCCTGGACAATCGAGCCTCGAACTTCGAACCTTCGGGCCTTCGAACATTCGAGCCGTAAAACTTCGAACATCAAACTTCGAGCTCGGACATATCAAGCTTCGAGCGTCGAACTTAAAGCCCTCCAGCCTTTGAACGTTCGAATATTCGAACTTCGAACCTTGAACTTCGAGCTCGAACACCTTGACCTTCGAGCCTCGAACTTCGAGCCTTCGAGCCTTCGAACCTTCGAGTATTCGATCTTCGAACCTCCAACTTCGAGCCAGAAAAGCTAAACCTTCGAGCCTTCAAACCTCGAACATCAAACTTCGAGCTCGGACATACCAAGCTTCGAGCGTCGAACTTAAAGCCTTCCAGCCTTTGAACGTTCGAATCTTCGAACTTCGAATTTCAAGCCACGAACTTCGAGCTCGCACATATCGAGCTTCGAGCCTCGAATTTCGAACCTTCGAGCCCTCGAACATCCGAACCTTCAAGCTCGAAAACCTTGATCATCAAGCCTCAAACTTCGAACCTGCGAGCCTCCGCGCATTCCGAACGGTCGCACTTCGAAGGTCGGGCTCGAACACCTCGACCTTCGAGCCTCGAACTTCGAGCCTTGGCGCCATCGAGCTTCGAACTTCGAACTTCAAACCTCGACCCTCGAACTTCGACCTCGACATCCTCTACCTTCGAGCCTCGAACAGCGAGCCGTCTTGCCTTTGGGTCTTCGAACAACTTCGAGCTCCAGAATCTCGACCTTCGAGGCTCGAACTTCGAACCTTCGAGCATTCGAAGCTTCGAGCCTTCGAACTTCGAGCCTTGAACTTCGAGCTCGGACACCTCGACCTTTGTTGGAACCTTCGAGCATTCGAGCCTTCGAGCAGTCGAGCCTTCCAGCCTTCGGACATCGAACTTCAAACCTCGATTTTCGAGCTTGAAAATCTCGACCTTCGAGCCTCGAACTTCGAACCTGTGAACCTTCGAGCCTTTCGAACCTTCGAATTTCTAACCTTCGAGCCTTCGAACCTGGGAGCCTTCGAACCTCGACCTTCGAGCTAAAGAACCTCGACCTTCGAGCCTCGAAGCTCGAGCCTTCGACTCTTCGAGACTTCGAGCTCGAAAAACTCGACCTTCGAGGATCGAACCTCTGACCTTCGAGCCTTTGAATCTTCGGGTCTTCGAGCTGCGAGCTTCGAACCTCGAGACCCGAGCTGGAAAACCTCGGCCTTCGAGCCTCAAACCTTTGAACCTTGATGCCTTCGAACCTTCGAGGCTTCGAACTTCGAACCTCGAACTTCGAGCCTTCAAACTTCGAGCTATCGAACCTTCTTCAGACCTTCGAGGCTCGATCTTCGAACCTTCGAGCTCCCGCACCTTCGAGCCTTTGAACTTCGACCATTGAATTTCGAACGTCGAGCTCATAAACCTCGGACTTCGAGCCTCGAAGTTCGAACCTTCGAGCCTTCGAAGCTTCGAGCCTTCGAACTTCGAACCTCGACCTTCGAGCTCGAAAAGCTCGACCCTCGAGCCCCGAACTTCGAGCCTTCGAGCCTACGACGATTCGAGCCTTCGGACCTCGAACTTCGCACCTCGATTTCCGAGCTTGAAAATCTCGACCTTCGAGCCTCGACCTTCAAACCCGTGAGCCTTCGAGCGGACCTTGGAATTCCTAACCTTCGAGCCTTCGAGCCTGCGAGCCCTCGAGCCTCGAACCTCGAGCTCCAAGAACCTCGACCCTCGAGCCTCGAAGCTCGAGCCCTCGCCTCTTCGAGCCCCTTCGAGCCTCCGAGCCTCGCAACCTCGGACCCCGAGCCTTCTATGAGACTCCGAGCCTTCGAGCCTCCGCCCCCCCGTCGTTGCCCCTGGGCCTTCGCGGGCGCCTCGGGCGACGGCGGCGGCCGCCGGGCGCGCGGTGGCGGGGCGCCTCGCTGGCCGGGCTCCGCGCCGGCGGCGCCGGCGGCGCCCACGGCGGAGGCCGCCGGCGGTGCGTCCCTCGGGCGCGGCGGGGCGCCTCGCGCCTCTCGGGGCGCGGAAGTGGCCGCGGCGGTTGCCGAGGGGATACAGCCGCTCCTCCTCCCTCCTCTCCTCCTCTCCTCCTCCTCCCCTCCTCCTCCTCCTCCTCCCCCTCCTCCTCCTCCTCCTCCTCCTCCTCCTCCTCCTCTCCTCCTCCTCCTCCTCCTCCTCCTCCTCCCCTCCTCCTCCTCTGCTCCTCCTCCTCCTCCTCCTCCTCATCCTCCTCCTCCTCCTCCCTCCTCCTCCCCTCCTCCTCCTCCTCCTCCTCCTCCTCCTCCTCCTCCTCCTCCTCCTCCTCCTCCTCCTCCTCCTCCTCCTCCTCCTCCTCCTCCTCCTCCTCCTCCTCCTCCTCCTCCTCCTCCTCCTCCTCCTCCTCCTCCCCCTCTGCGCGCCGCCACAGAGGAAGGCCCGCGGAGGCGGCGAAGAAGAAAGAGCAGGCGGCCGGGGCGCCGGGCGACACCGGCCGCCTCTCGACTCAGACCTGCAGGTCCACCGGCAGGCCGCGTCAAGACCCGCGTTGACCTCCTCGAGTCGTGGATCAAGACCCGGAGGGTTCCAAAAGGGGGGTTTGGGGGGAGGGGGTTTTCCAGGAGGGGTCCCCAAGGGCTTCGCGCTTCCTGTCTTGACGAGGTTCCGCGGCCCCTGGGGGGCTCTCTGGAACCCCCCTCCCCCAAAACCCTCCTTGTGGAACACTCCGGAAGATGGGAGGTTTTCCGCTATTTTCGGCCTCTGGGGACCCCTACCGCGGGCCTCGGGTACGTACAAAATACGGCCCAGGATAAAGAACCAGTCATGGGCAATGGGTCGAGAACAGGTGCAGGTTTAGGAATGCATCTTGAGGTGGGGCAGATCTGACCCAACCGAATTTATGGGTGGGCTGCAGATGCCTCGTTGGTCTACGGAACATTGTCAGCCGTCCACTTGGAACGTCTTGTTGCTGCTCGGAAAGCGTTCATGGCAAGATGTGAAACAGGGGGGATGATTTATTATTTGGGGCATGCGGGTATCCATATCCCCCACCTGCCGACGTTCTCGAAGATGGATCCCCCAAACGGTGGTTATGGATAAATCCCCGCGGCGGACTGTGGACAAACGACGTTGCTGTGCATGTTTAAGAACTTTCGGCCACAGCCCGCGCGGGATAAGAGATTCCCGTCCAAGGGAAGGGGTCGAGAACTCCAGGTGCCCACGCTGTGGAACAACAAACATACACACGATGTCGGGGACCTGCTGGGGTGACCGCTGGTGCTGCTAATGGGATCAGGGGGCGTAGAAGTGGATACCGAGTTGGGTTAAACCTGGCATGCCCTAGCTCATCAGTGGTAGACAGGTGTCCTAAGTGGCTTAGAGGGGTGGGATCCGCCACCGTGCCGCTTGGCACGGGGTGGGCGTGTCCTCAGGTCCCTTGCCATATCCTTTAGGCAATGCCGAGAAGTCTATGATCGGGGACGGACAGACCTCCCTTTAGTAAAACGTGGCTTAGTGAAAACGACCTGAGGCCCAAACCTGGCGGGCGCAAGCCTGGAAAATAACGGCCGCGACGCCCTCTCGAAAACCGAAAACGGACAATTCACTAATCGACGTGTCACTGTTGGGGGTTCTGTCCACCCCCGATATGAAGGATCCGGACCCCAAATTCTCAAATTCGGCGGGACTTTCCCTGTGCCCCCTGGGCTCCGCAGCGGCCTGCCGCGTGAAGTGTTCGGGCCCACGAGGGCCCCAAGACGGGCACGGAGGGCCACACGGGACCCTCAAGGCGGTCCAAGAGGGCCCCAAGATTGACCAAGAGGACTCCAAGGCGCCCCGAGAGGCCTCCAAGAGGCTTCCCAAGAGGGCCCCAAGAGGCGACACTCAAACATTGTTCGTAAGTCGTTTGGTGATTTTGGCGTTCTCGCCAGGACCACCTCAAGATGGTCCAAGAGGCCGCCAAGACCACCCCAATACGGCCCAAGAAGACTCAGAGACCACCCCAATACGGCTTAAGAGCGCCCCAGGACGGCCCAAGAGCGCCCAAAACGGCCCAAGAAGGCCCCAAGACGGCCCCAAAAGAAGCCCAATAGGCCCCCGGGAGGCTCCAAGAGGCGCCCAAGAGGCCCCACGAGGCCCCAAGAGGCCCCGAAGAGGCGCCCAAGAGACCTCAAGAGGCCACCAAAAGGCCCAAAAGAGGCACCAAGAGGCACCAAAACGGCCCCCAACAGGCTTTAAAACTGCCTCCAAGAGGCCCCCGAGAAGCCTCCCACGAGATCCCAACGAACATCCAATAGGCTTCATACCTACAGACCAGGCACGGTGGAGGGATGGACCAAGGGCCATTCGATAACTCCGCTAGATAGGCAGAGCGATCGCTAAACCTCCTGAACCACTTGGGGCACCTGTAACCCCACTTATAAACTAGGTTCGGATCGATATACGCCACATTCGCATTCGCTTCTAAGCCTCCTATCCCCTTAGCAACCTCAGCGGTCATCTGAGTAGGTAGCAGGGGGGCGGGGGGGACATTGGCGAATCAGTGGCGTGCGGCCGGTTTCCCTGGCGCAGCCCTGGCGGCGGGAGCGGCTGGGCACCCGCGACGTCGGGGTCGAACCCCTCCCCCCGCCCAGCATCTCGCACGAGCAACATCCACTGAGATCCGACGTCGCGAAAGAGTGTTACACGGCAAGACATGGCGACGACGACGACGACGACGACGACGACGACGACGACGACGACGACGACGGCGACGACGACGACGACGACGACGACGACGGCGACGACCCCAGGCCCCGTCCTCCTGCGCCACTTTCCGAGCCAGATCGATCCGTGAGGGCCCCTGCAGGCCCGCGGCAGGGCGAGGAGAACGCCTGGCCCGGAAGGGTGGCAGCGCCCGGATCCCGGGGCCCGCGGCGCTGCCTGGATGCGCGGCCTCGCGGACAGGTCGCCCCGCGCCGCGGGCAATAATTACGACCACATCCAATGCGTCTTGGACTTTCTTGGAAGGGGCGCCGCAAGGACGAGGCGCACTGGATGTGGATAAGATGTAGCCTTTGGGGGCCAGATTTTTATCCATATCCAGTGCGTCTCATGTTTTTGGGGAAGAGGGCCCGAAACTCCAAGACGCACTGGATGTGGATAGACACTTTCCCCGCACGCGCGGGGCGGCCGCGCAGGTCGGCCCCGCGGCCTGCTGGGGCGCCGCGGTCGAGCAGCCCAGGCCGCGAGGCCGAGGACACAGGACCACGCTTCCCCCCCCTCTTTCCCTGACCTTCCAGGAGGGTCAAAAAATAGCACCAGGACCTCGATATCTTAATTCCAGTCGAGGTTTTAGGCAACGCCCAGATAGGTCCATAGGTCTGGAGGGCTATGTTTTAGCACTCTGGAAGGTCAGGGGTATGGAACCCACAGAGGACATACACTCTGTGTCCCTCCATAGTCTTGGCGGTGCCTGTCGTCCGGGGGAGGGGTACTGGTAGTCCGGGGGAGGGGTATCTGCAGTCCGGCAGGGGGGGGCCTGTATAGGTCCAGGGGGGGGGTACCTATAGTACGTACGGGGGGGGTGCCTGTAGTCCGGGGGAGGGGTACTTGTAGTCCGGGAGGGGGGGGCCTGTATAGGTCCGAGGGGGGGGTACCTATAGTCCAGGGGGGGGTACCTGTAGTCCGGGGGGTGTACCTGTAGTCCGGGGGGTACCAGTAGCGCGGGGACCCAGAACTGTGGAGGGACACGAAGTACGCGCCCAACCATGTGCATGAACGCGGCCTCCCGATCCGCGCGACAAGGCCGCATGCTACGAGCAGTCGCGCCGCGCGCACCCTCGAAGCCAGCGTGGCTTCATGTGCGTGCACGTCCTACTTTCGCTCCTGACTCCTGGGGCAATGCCGCGGGGAGGGCCACCCCTGCGGACCACGCAGGGCGGTCACCGCTTCCCCGAGGGAGCGCCGCTGCCTCGAGGAGGCGGGCCCCCCAGGAGCTCTCCAGAGCCTCCCGGGATGGCCCCAGGCGTCCAGAGGCCTCCTCGGGCCTCTGATCCTGCAGCTTCGACTCCCAGGAGGAGTGTGGTGACCCCCCCCTGATGTTGCATCTCTTCGGGGGGCCCTGCCTGCCCCGCCGCGCCGCGATCCGCGCCGAAGCCGTGCCGCGTCCGAATCGGGCGCGTCGCATCCGCGTGGAACCCACGCCGAATCCGCGTCGAGGCCACACCGACTGCACGGCGACTTCGCCCCGACCGCGCGTCGGACATCAGAGAAGAGGCCCCCCCCGAGGATGCAACGTCAAGGGCTCCTAACTTCGCGCTTCGCGCTGCGCGAAGCGCGAACAACTTCGCGCTCTCGCGCCGCCCCCAAAGGGGAGAAGAGGAGGACGAGGAGGAGGGGGAGCAGGAGTGAGGCCCGCGAAGCGCGAAGCGCGACTGCCTTCGCGCCCTCGTGGGAGCCCTTGCAACGTAGCCACCCTGACGGCACAGTGGTGGCCCCCCTAGGCCCTCCCCCCGTTGCCGCCCGACGCGGGCCTTCGCGGCCCGGGGCACCCCCGAGGCGGCCTCCTGCTCGCCGCGCCCAGCCCCGTCGTCGTCGCTGGCTCTCTGGCGGCCGTCTCCGGCATCGTCTCCCTCGCTGACCTTCGAAGGGAACCCTGCTCCTCCTCCTCCTCCTCCTCCTCCTCCTCCTCCTCCTCCTCCTCCTCCTCCTCCTCCTCCTCCTCCTCTCCTCCTCCTCCTCCTCCTCCTCCTCTCCTCCTCCTCCTCCTCCTCCTCCTCCTCCTCCTCCTCCTCCCCCTCCTCCTCCTCCTCCTCCTCCTCCTCCTCCTCCTCCTCCTCCTCCTCCTCCTCCTGCCCCCTGGACTCCCGGCAGCGCAGACCGCTCGACGTGGAATTTCGTCGACCCCACCCCGCGTGCGTCGCCGCTGGTCGGTCCTGTCCCTCGAGGGCCCCCCTCGGCTCACGAGGGGAACCCTGGCAAATCAGCACATCAGTGAAGGGGCCCCAGGGCACACAAATAAATACACACAACTAAAAAGATGCCCCATATTTTCCCACATATTCTGGGTTTCAGTCTTCCCCTCCACTGCCCATATTTTCCTATATTTTCTAGGGAGTCGAGGATTAATTGTGTCTGTGTGTTTCTTTCCCTCCTGAATCAGGACGGACAGCTGTGGATAGCTTTCGGCCTCTGGGGGCCCTCGCTGGGCCCCAGGACCGTCGAAAAACTGCTCGGGATGGAGCAACTGTCCAGGGGAAGGGGTCGAGCCCCCTGGCGGTCGGCGACATGCAAATCACAACGTCGGAAGTTTGGGGTGTGAAGGGCATCGGGAGGTTAGAAATGGATGCTGAGGTGACGTATATACATTGCCGAACTTAGCGCATAAGTGGCTTGCACATGTCCTAAGTCGTTTGGTGTCCTTCAACAGCTCCGCGAGGTGGGCTCCGCCCACTTAGACCAGATCTGCCCCCTACACCCACATAGGGCATGCGCAGCCCGCTTGCAAGCTAGGTCAGGCCAGGTGTTACCCACCTTCGCACCCACTTCTGTCCTCCCCATCCCCTCGACAACACCCAAGCATGATCTCAGAAGTCTTGCGTCCCTGGTCCATGTTCGATGGCCTTGCGGCCCGAATGCAGCCCCTGATGGTCGAAAGGGAAAGGAAAAAAACGCCGAGATGAGTGAACCAATCGTACCCTCGGAGGTCTGGGAACGGGTCTGACCCTGGAGCCTCCCCCCCGCGCGGAACCCATCCTCCGCCCCTCCCGGGCAATGCTTCGGCGGCCTCGGGGCCTGCATGGGCAGGGCTCCAAGAGCCCGAGAACTCCGGCATCCTCCGACACGAGTTTTCCGCGGCTCCAGAGCGCCCGACCCTTTCCAGCCTGGAACGTATCCCTATCCCTATGCTGGGCATCTCCTCATCACGATGCCAATCTTGGGGATCCCCCATTTTTTGAGGGCGCATCCCTAAGATCGTCATCGCTTTTTGGCGTGTCAATCTTGGGGATAGGGACACGATCGAGGCTGGTGATGACCCTTTCCCCGGGGGGGTAGTTTTGAGGCCCGGTGTTTGTGTGTTGAGGGCCCCAGGGTCCGAGAGGGGTCCTCGGAGGCCGAAGCGGAGGGAAGACGCCACGACGGCTCGGCACCGGATCGTCGGAGGGCCGGGGCAACCCGAGAGCGGCGGAGTCTGTAGCTGCCCCGAGGCGCCGCGCGCAGCCCGCCTAGCGCGCGGGCACGGAGGTCGACACGCAGACCGAAGACGCGCGGGCCTGGCGCGATGCGTTCGCCAAAGCTCGGGTCGGGCGAGAGGGGGGGATGACCGAACACCACGGAGAGTAGTCCCACAGGGATCAGAAAATTCGGGGTCGCGAGGGGATGATAAATGCTGCCTACCGGAGGCCAGCATGTGGGAGAAGAAAGAGATGATGTTCGCCTGAGGCATCCTCGAAATAAAGCGTGTTTCGCTTGAGACATCATCGACAAGTCTCTCGCTTCGCTTGAGACATCCTCGAAGAATTGTTGGTTCCGCTTGAGACATCTTTGAACAACTTAGCAAAAGGGGGGGGGGGGGGGAGAATCAGCTCGCGTAGGCCAGCCCCTGTCGCCCAGCCCGAAAAAAACGTGGGCCCACACGCGCCGAGCCAGCACGCAGCGGGGGTTCACCCGGGCGCTCTGACTGCGGCACGTGCTGCGTTTTCCCAGAAACGGGCGCATCGGGGCAGCTCTGCGGCGGAGCGAAAACCTCGGGGCCCGCTCCTCTTGCAGGGCCCGTTTGCCCGAGGAGGAGGAGGAATAGGAGGAGGAGGAGGAGGAGGAATAGGAGGAGGAGGAGGAGGAGGAGGAGGAGGAGGAGGAGGAGGAGGGGGCCCTTTTGCCCCGCGGCGCGGGGCCTCTGCCCGCAGGGCCCGCAGGAGCTCTAGCTTCTCCTCCGGGCCCAGGCCCCGCCGGAGCGCCAGGCCGAGCAGGGCCCCGCGCGCACTCTGCACCCACGCCGAGGCCGCACGCCCCACCCTCCCACCGGTGAGGGCCGCAGGGCTGCAGGTGTGAAGCTGCCGAGCGTCGCTGCGTCTCCCCCTCCTCTCCTCCGGCCCTCCCCCCCGCTGCCCCGATCAGCCAGCGCAGGAGTCCCGCCCCCTCCTGTTCGCGACGGCTCGAGCCTGTTTCTCTAGAGAGCAGAAAATCCACCCTCACAACAAGCACCCAGACAAGCGAAGCCGTTTGTTCAGTGAACGCACCCACGGAAGGAGTCGAACGGGGCAGGGCTGTTTAATAAACGCCCAAGGCTGTTTAGTTGCGGGACGGGAAAATGACCACAGCCACTGCTTCTTGTTTGCGCCGCCTTCCAGCCGGCCGAAAAAGAAGCAGTGGTTGTGGTTATTTCCCTGGTGCCAAGCTCAACGAAAGTGACCACAACCACTGCTTTGTTTCTGCGGGCTGGAAGGCGGCGACAAAAGAAAAGCAGTGAGCGTGGTCGTTTTCACGCCCCGTATTAGTAAACGCGAATTGTCGGGGTCGGGGTGGTTTTTCCACCCTCGCTTCTTGCCCGCGCGCCGGGCAGCGCGTGGTTCGCGAGCACAGTGGCGCGAGCACAGTGGCCCCCGCTCGTGCCCGCAGCGGCCGCCCCTTGGCCCGTCTTCGGGGGCCCCTGCCTGCCCCATCGCCAGCCAGCTCTGCGCGCGAATGTCCGCGCCGAGTCCGTGTCGAATCCGCGCCGAATCCGTGTCCGTGCCGAATCCGCGTCGGACCCGCGCACGTTACAAGGGAAGAAGACTGCGATCAGCAGGACAGACAAGGCCCCCCCAAAGATGCAACGCAACAGAGGGCAAGCTTCAGCAACGGAGCAGCGTGGCGTCTTAGCAGGCAGGACCTCCGGCGATGTGTCCTTCTTCATCGCGGCGCTTTCCCTTCTTCTCGACCTTTTGGGGCCGCCTCCCAGGTCATCCGCGACAAGAAATTTCTGGTAACGGATTTCAGTCGCGCCAAACTTCGATCGCGGAATCGAATTTCGGTAACGAAGGGACGGCGCGTCGGCGTCCCAGCGAGGGTTTCGAACACGTCGGTGGCTCGCTCGTGACTGGAATCCGCGACTGGAAACCGAATCCCACCAGCCCTTTAGGGCGTAGGTGGTCTGTGGAGGTTCTCCTGGGGCCCTATGTCACAGTCTGGGTGGCTTTTGGGGCGTCCCCTTGGGGACCTGTTCGGGCCACTGGGGCGCTCTCCAGCCGTGTCGGGGCGTGCCGGGGCCGTTGTTGAGTCCTTGGGCTGGCAGTCTTGGCGCCATGCAACGTCTTGAAGCTCTCTTGAAACCTGGAGGCGATCTTGAGCCGTCTTGGGGGCAGATTGGGGCCCTCGACGATTTGACTTCTTGTTTGGGCCCTCTCGGAGCCCGATGAATCTCTTGAAACCATATTGAGCCGAGATGGCGAACGCGCAAAAGTGTTTGAAGAATCTGGCGAGTATCCTGGAACGTTTGTGAACCTCTCTCTTGGAGTCTCGTGTGGTCCCCATGGGGCCCCTTGGTGCCTCTTTGGATCTCCGTGAGGATTCCTGGGCCATCTTGAAACCTCTGGAGCAGATTTGGGTCGTCTTGGCACCATCTCCGCGTCCTCTTGCGCCGCCATGGACGCCTCTTGGGCCCCCAAAAAATACTGAAGATAGCCGTGCAATGGCTTGGGGTGGACATCTCCGAGAGATCGCCCAAACTTCGGCCACAGGTGTGGCTACACCATGACCGCTTCCATCAAGGCATGGATGCCCCGATGGCAGCGTGGATGGCTCGATGCAGCGTCGCCGAACAAAAACAAAAAAACGCACGGGTCGGCGGCGGTTCGCTGGAGGCGCCATCGATAGCCTATGGGCCCGAGGAGCCGCACGTCCTCCAGGATGGGCACCAACGCCCCGCGGTCGTGGCACATCAGCAGCGTGCCCAGCGCCGCGCTCGAGTTGCGCGCCGCCGGCACGCCGAGCCGAAGCGGGCCCGCGTGGCAGCCGGCCTCCCCGGTCAGCGCCTCCTCGAACCTGCCCAGGAGTTTCTGCCCGAATCCACAAGGGCCCGCCAGGAGCACAACCACGCGCGTAATGGGCTCCTCTGGAGGAAGACAGCACTACACACAGTTTCGGAGGTGCACGCAGGTTTCTTGCATCGGCGCCAGGGCCCTCCTGTCGGCGCCTCCCGCGCCACCATCTCGCGCGGAGCGCGCCAGGGAGAGAGGGGCAATCGCCGATCCAAGAACTCCGCGCGGCACTCCGAAAGCTCACGCCCTGGTCCTTTTCCTCCGCGTCTTCCTGCGACGGACGCTATCCGCTGCAAACGGATGGCGCGTTGCTCCGCTCCGCGGGGCAAGGGCGGCTGGGGAACACTCGAGAAGTGAACGCGTGGGGGCTGGGACGCGGAGGGCGTGTCGCGCCGGAGCGTGGTAGGCCAGAGCTGGCGGCGCGGCACGCCAAGCCGAAGTTGCCAACCGTGCGTTCATGCCGTGTTTTCGTCTTCGGTCCTCGGGCGAGTGCGCAAAGAACGGCAGGTCTGCCCCGAAGCTGTCCACCGCCACGCCACCGGGGTGCACCACCAGGAGGGCGGCGGAGCCACCGTCGGCGGCCGCGTGCTCCCGGACCCTGGCGGCGACCTCGCGCATGTACTCGCAGACCCTGGCGATCCTGGTGTCCTGCAGAGGTGAAAAGAACCGACCTCGCTTTTGAACACCCTCGCTTCCAAACGGGAACCAAATGATACCGATCTGTACGTGGGGTGGCCCGCAACGGTTACTTGACCAGGAGGCGCATGGTATGACTTGGTCTTGCCCGGAAGCGAAACCAGGGTAGGTAATTCGCCCTCTGTGTCCTCCTCGTCTTCACCTCCAACTCCCTGCGAGAGCGTCGCAATGGAGACCCCGCAGTCATCAGGGCTGACGTTGCCCATCTCCACCTGCATCGGTGTGCCGAGGACGATGTTCTCTGTGAGCACGTTCTTTTTGCGGTCCCGGTTGTATTGCTTGAAGCGGTGCAAGTCGTATTCCAGCACGCCGCGTGGCGAGACGCAAATGAACTCCTGCACCTCCTCGCGGAAGCCGACGCCCTCTTTGGCGATCATCCGGAGCGTGGCGTGCGTGGCATCGAGCCGAAAGCGCCACGTGTCTACGGCTCCGTCGCACTGCTTGCAGTAGCACGGCAGCTCGGGTGTCTGGTCGCGGCGCGGCCCGAGAGGCTTGCCGAACTCGATGCCCGGTTTGCCACCCCCGCACCCTTCCGCGGCCTCCCAGTACAGCACGTGGTACGTGCACCTGCTTCGATGGCAACTCTTTGGAGCCTCTCATGCCATCTTGCTGGCTCTTGCAAGCCGACGCTAGCCGACGCTAAGCGACGCTAATCGACGCTCGCCCACGCTAAATCGACGCTCAGCCGATGCTGAATCGACGCCACAGCGGCGCTTGCTCATCTGTTACAAGGCGCAAGCGCTCGCTACTGCACTCTAGAGACGGAGTTACGAGGACACACGAGGCTCTCACGATTTGCTACCGAAGCCTGCCGCCCGAGCGCCGTGCCCTCTGCTTCGGGCCGCTCGCCGCGTTCGATGGCCGCCGCCACGGCGCGGCCGAGCGCAGGTTCTTGAGGAACCTTGGTGGCGCGCCCGCGGGGGCAGAGCGGCCCTGACATCCTCCCGTGAGGAGGAGGACATGACGACGGAGGGTTCTGGCACACTCAGAGGAACAGAACTCTAAAAATACAAACTTTCCACGCTCCGCGCGGATCTCTTGGCTCTTCGCGGAGCCCCCCTGGCGGTGCCTCCGGCGCCGGCCCCCTGCCGCGCTCCGCAAGCCGGGGAGGGGGGTCCAGGGCGGGTCCAAGAAATTCGCGCGGACCGTCGACAGTCTATGTCTGTGCCGTTTGCTCTTCTTCGGAAGGTTTCTGCCTCCGCGGGCCCTCGCTGGGCACCGGAGCTTCCAAAGAGCAACTCAGGATCAAAAGCTGGTCCCGGGGACCGGGGTCCAGACCTCCAGGCCTGGCAAGGGGGCGGCCTTCGGAGAAGGCCCTCACAGGTCGTCCCCCCTGGAGGCCATCGATCCGTTCCGACAAGCCCTGCAATGCCGCCACCCTCGCGGAGGAGGAGGAGGAGGAGGAGGAGGAGGAGGAGGAGGAGGAGGAGGAGAAGGAGGAGGAGGAGGAGGAGGAGGAGGAGGAGGAGATGGAGGAGGAGAAGGACCCCCCCTCCCCTTTCCCCCCCGCTCCCTGCCCCCGACCCAAAGCCACTCGCAACGAGTCCCTGGCCCCAGGTGACAACCAACAAAAACTCGGGCTGCGCCCCGCCGTGGCCACGAGGCCGCCCCCCGGAGGGCCAGAAGAGCCCCAGGGCGTTAATAAGAAACCTGCCTTTGATCCTCAATCCAGCCTCGATCCTTGATTCCTGATGGGGCTCCTCCTGGGGAAGTTTTTCGAGCCGCGCTTAGACGTGGCCACGACACTCTCCAGAAAAGGCCCCACCTGCAAAGCGACGGCGACATCGTCTTCGCTGTCGGCGTCCCTCTCATCCGCTGGCGAATTTGTTTCGCGCCACGGGTCCCAAGGGGATGCCAGACCCTTCTCAAAGGGTGTGTGTGTGTGTTTGTGTGTGTGTGTGTGTGTGTGTGAGCTTGAGCGTGTGCGTGGCTTGGCCATCAAAGGCGGCCAGCAGGAGGCCGACGACGTCCGCAGATTGGCCATCACGATTCTCTTGTTGCGTCGCCTGGCTCTGAAGTGTAGCCGTCGCCATCGCCGTCACTGAGATCCGATGCCACGAAAAAACTACAACACGGGATACACTCGACAGGACCCCTGGGCCCCATCTTTCTGCTGCATGCTTGAGTCGGGGGTGGGGCCCCCGCCGTGCTGTTCGCTTTGGTGCTTCAAATCGTTCCTGGTGCATCCCACCGCTTCCTGACCGGCATCTGATTGTCCTTTGCCGCTTGACGCCCGCGGACTTAAAACAAATATCAAAGCCGGGTCGATCCGTGGGGATCCTTGGGGCCTGAGACCCGGCAAAATCGCCAACTGTGAAAATCGCCGTCGTCGTCGCAGCACGCGCCGCCAGGAACATCCCGGGCACCACCGACGCGAGGCGGCCTGGTAGTCGTCGTCATCGTCGTCGTCGCCGCCGTCGTCGTCGTTGTCGTCGTCGTCGTCGTCGGCGTCGTCGTCGGCGTCGTCGTCGTCGTCGTCGCCACCCCCGCCGCCAGGAACCGCCCAGGCACCACCGAGTGCGCTCGCGCCGCCGCGCCTGCGGACGAAGCGAAGGAGAGGGAGGAGTCCTACTCGGCAGGGGGGGGAGGGTCCTACTCAGTGGGGAGGGAGGGTCCTGTTCGGCACGGGGAGGCAGGAGGAGGAAAAGTCCTACTCAGCGGCGTCTCTGACGCGCAGCACGAGCATGAAGACTGCGGCGGGCAGTGGAGTTCGCCCTCGCCTTGATGAGACATGGCAGCGAGAAAACAGACCTCATGCATGAGGGTATTGCAAACGAAATGCAACATATCAGTGCCTAGTGCCACACTGACAAGGGAGGGGGCCTTCAGGTTGGGCCAGGCACCCCCGGGGTAAACATCCTAGATGGGTCGTCCCCAAATCCCCAAGACGCAGGGAGGAGAGGGAAGCCCGCTCTCACCTCCAGAGGACAACGCGGGCACTGAAGGGAACGAACCATCTGGTCATCCATCCCTAAAACGCAGCACCTGCCTGGGCGAAACGGGATAGAGCAACGGGCAGAGCAATGCCGATGACTACATGTAGCCTTGAGCAGCGAGGAGTTGATGCACGGAGGAACATACTCGGTCAGGAAGTTAATCCTCAAGCCAGTGGTCAAAGCCTCGTGATGGGCAGCGGAGACAGCAAGACCGCCATGCATGTCCGACGGAGGCTCCCTGGCAACATCAGATAGACATTTGCTTGAAAGCGAGGGCGGGCAGGCGAGATAAGGGCGCTGGGGATGCGGCCAGCTCGGCCTTCACAGCCATCAGGCACGACAGAACGGAGTTGCTGAAGAACGGGCTCGCCTTGTGAGTAAGAAAACAATCCCGTCCAGGATCTGCTTCCTGGGAACCCAGCCTGCGAGTGGTGGGCCACCCGGGAAGCCACATGATGGAGCGGGGAGGAGCAGGCGCTAGCCGGTCACTTCTTGTTGGCGCTTGATGGCCTCCGCGGACGAGCCGGGTGCGGTAACTGAACCTGGCCAAGCTCGCGCACAGAGATCTCGCCCTTCGGCAAAACGGAAGCCAGGGGAAAGCTCCGCGCATCGCAGGGGCAAGATCCGCGCACCAAACCAAACGAGCACAGCTTGTTGAGGGCGTCAATCGCCATCTTCCGACTCGCTTTCCATGGAGCGAGGAGTCCCATCCAAGCCAAAGCAGATATGTGTCCTTTTCTGGCCAATTCCTCGAATGTCCCATGCATCAGAAACCACTGAGTCCCCTGAGGAACACTCTAAATGAACGGGTCCAGGGCGGGAGAATCAGAAACCTCAGAGTGCTGGAACTTGGCGACTTCCCCCATGGCTCGGACAACTGTGTCGCGCGCTCTGCGGGGTCGGCGATGGTCTCGCCAGGCCCGGACACACCAAAGAAGAAACAGTCGTCTGTGCGAAGGACAACAAGCAGCAGCGAGCTCCTTGATTATTTGAGGCCCAGTCGCTTTCTGGACTGGTGAGAGATCGGCATCCTGAAGATCTCCTCATCCTTCGGCGGTGGACAAACCTTGATTCAGTAAACCACCCTCTGGTGAAAACGGACCTGGACCCACAAGAATGACGGCCGCGACGCCCTCTCGCGAACCGAAAACGGCCACTTCGCTGATCGACGCGTCAGGGCAGGAGGTGCATCAACCTCCGAATTCCCCCCCCCCTACCTGCGAGCCCCCCCTCCGCGACGATGGCAGCCCGCGGAAGCTGGCGACGGCGCGCCGCCGGACAGCTCCCGCGCCGCAGGCGCCCCGAAGCACGGGCCACGCGCGCGGGGCGCGGAGGACTGCTTTTTGTTCGCGAGGTCCGCCACGGCGTGCTCTCGGCAGCGCCGGCATCCAGGGGATTCTCTGCGCGGCCGTGGAGGCCTGGAAGTAGGCGCCAACACCAACGCAGGGGGGCTGCCTCCACAGGGGGGAGACGATCCCAGATTTCGGTGCTGGTGGCATTATGGCGGCCACCCTGGAAGCCAGAAATATTGCCGCCATCACCGAGGTCGGGATTGTCTTCCCTCGGTGGATGCGCGCCGCCGAGGCCTGCAACAGCTGGCGCAGATCCGCGCAGCTCTGGAATATCCTCGATGCGGCGAGCATCCTCATATCCAACCTCGTTGACCTCTCCACCCTCGTCTCTGGACACTCCGAGAGATTGACCTCCTCCAGATGCAAACGAAGCGCAGCCCCAAGCTGACGGTGGCGAGACAACCACTTGGAGCTACTGCGGTGAGACAAACGCGCACGCGTCGCGACTGTGTGGGCAGCGGTTCACAAGGGCCCGCGCGAGTCCAGTGATGGGGGCAAAGTTCGAGAACATCGGGAGCAGGGATAAACGGGCATATTCGATCTGGCCTCCTCAAAGAAACAACTTCCTGGCGATGACGGCTTTGTGGGCATTGTCAGGTTGGTGCAGCTCTTGCGTCCCAGGGAACACCTCGTCGAACAACTTGCCAATGGAATTGGAGCCCATCTCGATTGGAAGCTCTGTGGCCCGCAATCTGCCTTCGCCAGTGGCCGCAAAGTGAAAGTCACCATCGGCGACGGCGGTCGCAGCAGCGCCGCCCCGAACGCGACGCTTCAAGGCTCGAAGGACACGTCTAGCTCGAAAGTGATGCCATCTCGGATCAACGTGCACGTTCACGACATCAAGGTTACCTCAGGCACCATGCATCCTCAAGACCACAATCCGCCCCCTGGAGCCAACAGGAACCGATTGAACCTCATGGCGAGCCTCTCGTGGGCCCTCCCTCAGCGCGCGCCGAATCAATGAAAGACCCCGCGGTTGTCAAGGACGGGTAAGTCTTCCCCAGCCCGATCAAATCGGCACGCTCCCCGTGCGTATCTAGCAGCGCGATCGCATGAAGATATCCAGGACGAGCCTTTTGAGTTGGCCCGCGTCGCTCCCTGAATCCTCGGGCCCCTCCAAATGCATTCAGAAAGTGCACGCGCATTCCACGTCGCAGCCCCGAGGCTGCTGGTGGCGAGGAACGGAACGTCTCGGCGCGGAGGCTCGGGGACATCGGGAGGTGCCCATCGGAAGACGAGGCAGAAGAGGAAGAGGAAGAAGAGGGCGACGAGGTGGGCGAACAGGGGGAGAGCGAGAAAAATAACAAGAGAGACAAGCTCTAGCATGGGTGGGCTGGCTCGTGCAGTGGGCTCGCGGCGCTGACCTGCGCTGCTCAAAAGGAAAGGGAGGTCCTCGCGCAGCTGCTCCCGCGGCCGGCCATCGAATCCGCTCGCCCTGGACATGGGGTCGGTGAGCGTGACAGACGAAGTCTGCCGCGCGGGCCAATCAAATCAGCAACCTCCTCCACGCCAATGGATTCGCTGCATTGGATCCAGTAGAGCTCGACCGCGCCCCCCTGCGAGGTCCGGTGGATTAGCCCCATGGAAATGAATCGCCCCCAAGCGGTAGTCCGAGATCCGGCGTCTGAACTTGCGAAAAGTGGAAGGGGTCTGCTCACAGATGCGGCGAATCGCCGTCTGCTTAGCCCTCACATCCACTGGAAGTTCTTGCCTCGCACGAAGCGTAAGCGATGAAGAAGTAAGATTGCCATGCCAGTGGGGAGTCTTGTCGCTCATGTCCTCGGAAAAATTTCGGGAAGCACCAGCGGTGGGAAACGTGATACTGTAGCTCGTGGACACGCCTTTCATCTGGGGGCCCGCCCCGCAGAGGAGGTGCGATGGCACCATTAGCTTGAGTACAGTCTCCCAGTGCGGCACTTTCTGGGCGCCTATATGATGTACCTCGGGTAAGTGCCAGTCCATCCTTTGCAGTCGTTGATATTTCGACTGGCCTGCGCACCCTCATCACCTCGAGGCGACTGGGCAGGAACACCACGAATCCCTCCCACACCAACAGTGGCTAATGCTTCGAGGTCTTGGATATCCGTGTTTGATGTTCTTGGCTGCGATGTCGAGCTGACTCATCCGTCCTGTTGCGTGCGCCGGAAGTGGCCCACGGGTCTTGCTGGGCTTGGCCATTGGCGCTGGACACACTTCCCATGTTGTTCTCAGATGAGGCGGGCAGCATGTTGCGCAGGGGATCGAGAGAAGTCCCGATGCCCGCCATTCTGGCATCCCCGAGCGACTTGTACACCAGGACCTCTCTCATGATACTGCTCCACGACTCCTGGATATGGTGGTTCAGCTGCTCGCTCACTGTGGCCGTGAAGGCGTCGAGTGAGACCTGCATCGCCTCACTGATGGAAGGGGTGGCCACACTCGCGAAGCAGCTGTAGCCAATCTTGGAGTAGCCCACGAACGAAGTCGAACCTGCGAACGAACGCCCAGGACTGCTCCCCGCTCCCGACCGACTGCGACGATCGAGCCCAGGAGACAACGAACGGCTCGGGGAAAAACTACGCTTGATACCCTCATCTTCACATCGGCCCCGCTGTGGTCCAGGATATGACGAAGACTTCACCGCCTCGCACTTCTCGGCCCTGTCATGACGCCTCCCCACATCTGCAACACTAAGCTGAGCAGGAACTGGGTGCTCCACCACTTACCCACGCAGCGAACAAGCCGAGTGGTGAATGTGGCCCGTGAACGCCCGGAGGCTCGCCACGGGGATTGCGTCGGGAGAAAAGCAGCGGTGATCTAGCCTCGAATCAGACATGTCCGTTCTCTGCCCGAAACACAATGGCATCTTGAGCCAAAATGGTCACGGAAGGAGGATGAGGAGGGAGAGGAGGAGGAGGAGGAGGAGGAGGAGGAGGAGGAGGAGGAGGAGGATGTGGAGGAGGAGGAGGCGGAGGAGGAGGAGGAGACGGATAAAGAGGAACAAGAAGACCAGAGCGAGGAAGAGCAGGAGGATGAGAAGGAGCAGGAGCAAGGGCAGGAGCAGGAGGATCGAAGACCGACATGCGCCCGCGCCGTCGCGCCTGCGGACGAGGCTGGCCAACGCCGCGCACCCTGCCGACCTGGCGGCGGCGGCGGGGGTGGCATCCCTAGCGGCGACTTCGGCAGTGACGCGCGCCGTTCGATGAGCCGCACCGGCGGCGGCCCCGGCGGCGGCTTCGGCCCGGACCTTCGCGGCAGGGAGAGGTACAAAGTTCGAGGTTCGAAGTTCAAGGTTCTCGAACATTTTCGTTGGCTTTCGGCGTCTTTCTGGCCTCGGGGTGCCCCCCAGCACGGGCGCCTCGCCGGGGGCGTTCTGGAGGCACCCAGGTCGTCCCGGCCGGCTGCCGGAGGCCCGAGTTACGACCCGACCTCCGCCAGGACCCTGAGGTCCTGGCGTTATTTTTTGGTTCCGCTACGAGCGATGTTGCGCTGTTTCGGGCCGCAGGGCACACACACACACACACGGATCGATCCCGCTCAAACTTTGCAGCTTGAAAACTGGGGCCAGAGCTCCGATTCGGCTGTTCTACGATGTTGCAATGTCGTCGAGACGTCGGGTCTCTGCGAACCCAGATCTCCAACGTGCTGAAAGCATCAGCGCAAAAGTATTACAATGCTTTCGGCCTCTGGGTGCCGAAGAACACAGAAAACACGATTCGACGCGGAGTTCCCAACACGTGCATCTCATTTCCTGGCGCTTCTCGCCCTCCAAGTGTCCGAATGAACGATTCTTAGCCTGTTGCGACTGGGCGCTCCCTGGCGGCTACCCCCTGGAGTTGCCAAGTCAAGGGAAGAGGGGTCGAGGATGCCCAAACAAGCGACGTTCTTGAGACAGCGCCTGAGACATCCCCAGTCCAGGCGCGAACAAGGACATGTCCTACCCCCTGGCGGCTCCTCCTTGGAATGCACAAGTGCCACGCCTGCTGAATCGAGGTGATCGCTGGCCTCTCCATGCAGAAGCGCCGGGGACTCCCAACGAGCGCCTCGCTCGATAAGTCCCCACTATCCATGCGACCGGGCACGTGTCCTATGACCTGGCGGTTCCTCTTTACGGTGCTCAACTGCCACGCGTGCTACACAGCGGTGATCATGGGACTCCCGGGTATTCGTATGAGCAGTTGGAGCATCAGAAACGAAGTGCGATGGAAGCCGAGCGTGCGTGAATCTGAAGGTTCTCAAACTTTTGAATGTGGATGAAGCTGAGTGTGAGCCAGTCTGGGCATGAGCGAGTCTGAGTGTGAACGAGTGAGGTGTCAGTGAGTCCGAGCACGAGGGAGTACATCTGGGTGTGGAAAATGGAAAACGGGAGCGTGAGGAGGCGGATGCGTCAAACTAAGAAGTACTCGACGCGGGATCCCGACACAGGCGACGAGAAGAAACGGGTTTTCCGCGAGATGCCATAGCGACTCTATGCCGCGGCTTACGAGAGCCGCCAGCTTGGTACACCGCGTCGAGAGGCGGGGGCTTGCGGGCGATCTTACGTGGGAAACCAATGCGCGAACGTCCGAGCAGTCGGCCCCGTGCTCGTCCTTGCTCCCTCATCCCTCTCGATTTCTGGTGCCGTCCTCTGTTGATGCCTGAGGGGTGGGACCTGGCCCAAACATGAATAGTACTGGGTATGCTCACGTCCGAATGTGAGCGCTTCTCTCTGCTTCTCTCTGCCGCCGTGTGCTGCCTTTTCTTCGCCCCTGGATGATACCCCCCGGCGGCTCCCCGCTGGTGTACCGAACTGCTATGCCTGCTAGATTGCGGTAGTGATGAAACTTTCTCCAAACCAAAAAACAACGAAACGTCGTACCCCCTGCCGGCTCCTCCATGAGGTATGCGGAGGAATTCCAGAGGCTCTCAAAACGAGGAACTGGGGACTCTGAGCGTGCGAACTGCTCGAGATACCTCCTACAATCTGAGCGCGAACGGGGAGGTGATATTCCCCCTGGCGTCTCCCCCTTTGGGTACGCACGTGCTATATGCCTGCTGCATCGCTGTGATCATGAGGCCCCCGCGACGTGCGATCTGCTGGAGATAACCTACAATCAGAGCGCGATCGGAAAGTGTCAGAACCCTCCCTGGCGGTTCCCCCACGGGTCGCCCAGGTGCTAGGCATGCTATATCGCGGTGATCACGGCGTTCCTCAAACAAGGGAGTCCGATACTCAGAACGAGCGCCTCGCTCGAGACACACACAATCGGAGCGCGAACGGGGAAGTGTCAGATCGCCTGGCGGTTCCCCTATGGGTTTCTCAAGTGCAGTGCCTGCTGTATTGCGGTTTCCAGAAGGCGCTGAAAACACAGGAGCTGGGAACTCCAAGCGGGCGCCTCGCTCGAGGCATTCCCACGAATGTCATACCTCCCGGCGCCTCCCCCTTGGGGTGCCCAAAAGCTACGCCTGCTGGATCGCGGTGATCACGGGCGCGTCTGACCGTGAGGAGCCAGTGCCAGTGGGTCTGAATATGGTATCCATACATATATACATGTAAATATACGGTCGCCCCCTCCCCCAGCACCCCCAAACCACCAAAACCACAAAATCTTCACTGATCGTTTCTCCTCGTCGCTCTCCTCCTCCTCCTCCTCCTCCTCCTCCTCCTCCTCCTCCTCCTCCTCCTCCCCCTCCTTCTCCTCCCCCTCCTCCTCCTCCTCCTCCTCCTCCTCCTCCCTGCGTCTCCCAAGCCGAGGAAACCTAAAATGCATTGTGTATGGCGCCGTCGGTGCAAGGAAATGCTGTGTATGTTTGGTTTGTTTTTGTTTTTTTTTGGTCTGAGAGGCAAGGAAACGCTGTGTATTTGTTTTTGTTTTTTTGGTTTTGCAAGCCCGAATGCCCGCGCTGGCCTCCCTCTCAGCACCCTCCATGCGCCTCAGACCAAGAAAACCAAACATACACAGTGTTTGGCGCCCTCGGTGCAAGGAAACGCTGTGTATTTTTTTTTGGTTTTTTTGGTTTGAGAATCAAGGAAACCTTGTTTTTTTTTTTTTTTTTTTTTTTTTTTTTTTGCAAGCTCTAAGGGTACTGGGAGGGAGGCTGACGCGAGCGTCGGGGCTTCCAAAACCAAAAAACAAAAAATGCACAAGGTCCCCTTGATTCTCAAACCAAAAAAACAACAAAAAACAAACATACACAGCGTTTCCTTGCACCGAAGGCGCCAAACACAGTGTACGTTTGGTTTTCTTGTTTTGCAACAAGGAAGAGGAAAGGGGCTTGCAAAACCATATATATATATATATATATATACATATATATTATAAAACAAAAATACACAACGTGTCCTTGCTTCTCAAACTAAAAAACACAGCGTTTCCTTGCGCCGAGGGCACCAAACGCTGTGTATGTTTGGTTTTCTTGCTTTGCAACAAGGAAGAAGAAAGGAAAGGATGATCCAATAGACTCCCTTCGATGTGCTTTCACGACGACGACGACGCAACAATTGTTCGCCATGAAACAGCATGACACGCGCATGAATCCGTGCTCGATAATAGGTCTGCGAGGTGCGACGCAGCGGGCTAGCGGCTCATCTGGGGCACAGGGGCGCGCGCCACCGCGGCGGCGCGCGCCCCATGAGTGCCCGACACTGATTCTAGGTCGCCCAGCAACGCTGAACTCCCTCAAGGAGAGCGCCGTCGCGCTTGGAGTTCTTCCAGGGGACGTGCACCCTACGAGAGAAGCAGAGGGTGAGGAGCAGGAGGAGGAGGAGGAGGAGGATGAGGAGGAGGAGGAGGAGGAGGAGGAGATAAGATAAGGAGATAAGGAGATCAGGATGAGGAGAGGAGGACGTCCCCTCCTGGGTCCCCTGCGTGGTCCCCTCCTGGGTCCCCTCCTGGGTCCCCTCCTGGGTCCCCTGCTGGGTCCCCTGCTGGGTCCCCTGCTGGGTGCCCTCATGGGTTTCCACGGGGGCATCCAAAAAACGGATGCCCCTTGCACCGCAGAAGGCGCGGTTGATTCTCACTGATTCTAGGTCGCCCAGCAACGCTGAACTCCCTCAAGGAGAGCGCCGTCGCGCTTGGAGCTCTTCCAGGGGACGTGCACCCTACGAGAGAAGCAGAGGGTGAGGAGCAGGACGAGGAGGAGGAGATAAGATAAGGAGATAAGGAGATCAGGATGAGGAGAGGAGGACGATGAGAAGGACGACGAAGATGAGGAGGATGCACCCCCCCCCTCCCCAGTCCGTCGTTTGGGGGTGCTGGGGGGGGGGGGGGGCAAGCAAATATATACACATGTGTATATCGATGTGGGTGAGTCTGAATTTTAGTGAGTTTGAGTATGACTGATCAGCGTGTGAGTGGATTGCGTGTACAAGGTTGAGTTTGATGAAGCTAAATCAGAACCGATCTGAGTGTGACTGGTTTGAGTATGGGCGAATCTGAGTAGAAGTGCATGCGTGTATCAGTGGGTCTGGGTGTCAATGGTTTTGAGTGTGTGTGTGTGTGTGTGTGTGTGTGTGTTGGTCTGTGCATGAATCAAATGAAAACGAATGGGTCTTCAGATCGTGACAGGAAGAAGGCGGCACTGTTGGGAGGCGGAGGCGTCACACTTCTGACAAGAACGCTGTCTTAGGTCTTAGGACATGGGGAACACGAACAACACCTTAGAAACGGTAAACAAATGTACACTTTTGGAGACCTCCGGGGGCCCCGACCTGAACAAATCGAAACATCGGCTTTTAGAAAGGGAATGACAATCCTGGCGGTTCTTCGCCGTTTGTCTGGCTAGTGGGGTTCTCCCCCCAGGCTCCTGGGCGGTCCAGGAACGCCTCCGTGACATTACAGGCTGGCTTGTCTGGGAGGGAAGCCCTGAGGTCCACAACCCGTTTCGATCGGGCCCCCGTCCCAGACTTCCGACGTCGCACTCGTTCTCGCATCGCGGCCCCCCTGAACGGGTTTATTGCTTGTCCTCCTGGGCCGTCATTTGGAAGTGCCGGGGCTCGGCACGGCCCCCCACAAAGTTCGAAAGTGGCCGAACACCTCCCGTCGACCTTTTTCCACGCCGCGAAGGGTCTGGGCTTCCATCCAAACATCCCCTCACATCTGGCGTTCCGGAAAATCAGGGCGGAGGTTCTTCATAATGGTCGGTCTCTCGGGGCCCTTCCAGGGCCTCGGGATGATCAAAACACAACTCGGGATGAAAAGCCGGTCCCAGGGAACACGGTCGAGAGGTCGGGAGGCCGTGTCTTGACTGTCTGGGTCCGTTGTCTTGATTGGCGAGAGGAGGAGCAAGAGGAGGAGGAGGAGGAGGAGGAGGAGGAGGAGGAGGAGGAGGAGAAGGAGGAGGAGGAGGAGGAGGAGCAGGAGGGGGAGGAGGAGGATGAGGAGGCCCTCCGAAGTCCAGCGCCTCCGAAGTCCAGCGCCTTTCCCCACGGTCCGCTTCTCGTCCCGAGTCGCTCGTTGACGGCCCAAGGCCCCGTGCAACGGCCCCTCGAGGCCGAACTTTGCGCGCACAAGCTCCGCCCCCTGAGATCCGACGCAACGAAAGAGGTGCAACACCGATGAGCAAAAGCTCAATCGGAGCCCCGTACCCGATCTTCCTGCAGCATCTTTCGAGCCGGGTCGGCCCGAGAGGATCCCAGGGGCCCCGGGCCCAGGTAACATCGCCCCGCTGCGGGAAAGCCTTTGACGCCAAGATCTCCAGGGATGCATGACACCAAGCCCCGCGAGGAGCGCTCCGCCGTGCTGTTTTGTTGCGAAGGCGTGGGTCTCCAGGAGGAGGAGGAGGAGGAGGAGGAGGAGGAGGAGGAGGAGGAGGAGGAAGAGGAGGAGGAGGAGGAGGAGGAGGAGGAGGAGGAGGACGAGGAGGCGTGCTGTTTTTTTGCGAAGGCGCGGGTCTCCAGCGGCCTCCCCGCGTGGGTCCGAGTGTGTGTGGGGTCGGAGGCCTGCGCAGGCTCGCCTGAAGCATCGGCGACGCATTTGTTGCTTTCTTGGCTGTGCCTCGGCGGCGGCGGTGCATCGCCGACGGCGGCGTGGAGAAACAGCGGGATCCACACCGAGCCGCATCGGCAATGCATCGGCGATGGGGCGCGACCCTCCGACCCCAGCTGCTCTGACCGAGGGAAAAAGGTAACGGCCTCTCTCGCGAAAGCCCACTCGCGACGGTGGGACACTACATACATTTCTCTGGCGACCGGTATTGACGGACCGGGGCCCCGACAGCAACGACAAACTAATTGTTCGTTTCCCGCCGCCGCCGCTGACGACAAAGCCGACGACGACGAGGAAGAAGTTAAGGGGGAGGAGGAGGAGGAGGAGGAGGAGGAGGAGGAGGAGGAGGAGGAGAAAGAGGAGAAGGAGGAGGAGGAGGAGGGAGGAGGGGGGAGGAGGGACGGAGGGAGGGGGGTCTCTCGGGATCTCTGCGTCCTCCTCAGGGCTTCTCCCCTGAAAGGCTCTTCTTCTCAAAGGACCATTGCTCTGAAACGTTCGCCCGACGTTCTGAAAATCTGAGCTCTGAAACTCATTGATCTCAAACTCTCACAGCTCCAAAACTCTCACTGCTTTGAAGCGAATTGCTTTGAAACTCATTGATCTGAAACTCATTGTTCTGAAACTCCTTGCTTTGAAACTCATTACTCGAGAACTTTCGCAAGGGTTCATTGCTTTGAAACACTCACTCTGAACGCTCACGGGCTCACAGCATTGTCACGAAGTACATGCAAAGGAGCTGTGCTCCTCGTCCTCTTCCTTCGCCTCCTCCTCCTCCTCATTCTCACCCTTCTCCTCCCCCTCCTCCTCCGATTTGCCGAGTAGTATTGCAAACCGCCCTACGAACGAGCTTGACATTCTTTTCGCGTGGATCGCCTGGACGGCAACCTGGGAGGCAGTGCCCGATGGGAGAAATAACCGTCCACCATTATTCAGCACGGCGCGCATTAGTAGGAAACTGATTCCTCCTCCTCCTCCTCCCCTTCCTCCTTCTCCTCCCCCACTTCCCCCCCCTCCTCCCCCTCCTCCTCATCATCATCCTTCTTCTCCTCCTCCTCTTGGTTCCTCCTCCTCCTTCTCTTCCTCCTCCTACTACTTCTCTACCTTTTCCTTCTCGTCCTTCTCCTTCTTCCCCTCCTCGTCCGATGCATCGGTTCTGATTGTAAACCATCCTACGAACAAGCTCGCAATTCCTTTCGCGTAGAGAAGAGCCCAAGAGACATTGACCGATGGGAGAAATAACCGTTAACCATTATTCAGCACGGCGCACATGAGTGTGAAACGAATTCCTCCTTCTCCTCCTCCTCCTCCGCCTCCTCCTCCTCCTCCTCCACCTCCTCCTCCTCCTCCTCCTCCTCCTCCTCCCCCCTCCTCCTCCTCCTCCCCCCCCTCCTCTTCCTCCTTAGTTACTCCTCCTCCTCCTTCTCCTCCTCCTCTTCCTCCTCCCCCCCCCTCTTCCTACTCCTCCACCTGTTCCTTCTCCTCCACTTGCCCCTTCCCCTCCTCCTCCGACGCATCGATTCGTATTGCAAGCCTTCCTACGAACAATTTCGCAATTCCTTTCGCGTGGAGGGCAGCCCAAATGGGAGAAATAACCGTCCACCATCCTTCGGCACGGCGCACATTAGTGGGAAACTAATTCCTCATCCTCCTCCTCCTCCTCCTCCTCCTCCTCCTCCTGCCCCTTGCTCCTCTTCCTCCTCCACCTCCACCTCCTCCTCCTCCTCCTTTTCCTTCTCCTCTTCCTCCTCCTCCTCCTCCTCCTCTCCTCCTCCTCCTCTTCCATCTCCTCCTCCTCCTCCTCCTCTCCTCCTCCTCCGCCTCGTCCTCCTCCTCCTCCTCCTCCTCCTCCTCCTCCCCTCCTCCTCCTCCTCCCTCCCTCCCTCCCTCCCCCCTCCCTCCCTCCCTCTTTTCCTCCCCCCTCCCTCCCTCCCTCATCCTCTTCTTCTTCTCCTGCTCCTCCTGCCTCCTCCTCCTCCTCCTTCCTCCTCCTCCTCCTCTCCTCCTCCTCCTCCTCCTCTCCTCTTCCTCCTCTCAGCAAGGGTACTGGGGGTGTCATTAAGTTCTGCCTCGCCAGTGCTTGCAAGAAAACTTCTTCACCCTAGCGAGAGGAGGAGCAAGAGGAGGAGGAGGAGGAGGAGGAGGAGGAGGAGGAGGAGGAGAGGCAGGAGGGAGGGCCAGTTTATTCACCGTCGAGAGATCCAATGGGGGGGGTCAAAACTACAGACTTCTAGAGGTTCGCGACCTTGCGCGGTGGCTCACGCGGGCAGTGAGCGCGGCTCTCTGCACTGGAAACTGAAGGCGCTCACGCGCGACCCTGCGCGGGCAACCCGCGCGCGAACGTCAGCACAGTCGAACCCGTTTCTCTGCCTCGCTCACCCGGGGTGGTCTTTGCATGCTTAGGCCCGCGCCCACGCCTCCTGCTCCTCCTGCTCCTCCTCCTCCTCATCCTCCTCCTCCTCCTCCTTCTCCTCCTCCTCCTCCTCCTCCTCTTCCTCCTCCTCCGCTCACCTGGGTGGTCTTTGCATGCTTTAGGCCCTGCGCCCACGCCTCTGCTCGTCCGGGCGGCTGCCCCCCCTGCTCCGGCTCGTGCTGCGGCCGCGCGGCGCGGCCGGGCGGCACCCGACCGGGCTGCGCGTGCGCTGCTCCCACTGGGAGCGGAATCCCACCGGGCTCCGGGTCCGCCTCTCCGCCGGCCGGCCTGAGCCTGCGGGAGCAGAGGGCCGATATCCGTCCAGCGTCTCGAGAAGATCGAGGGAGGCGAGCTTGCTTTTGCAAGCGTGGCGCTCTGGCTCGTGGGGCCGGTTTCGGGCTCCGGGGCCGTCAAGACTGAGACGCCCGCGGCGGTTGCTCAGGGGATGGGGGGGTCTCGGAAGCGGCTAGTAAGGGTTATACCTGGCCAAACCTAACGTACAAGTGGGTGGCAGGTGCCCGAAGTAGTTTAGGGGGGCCAGGTATCTCCGCTAACTGGGCGGAGCCAACTTAACCTGGATCGCTAACCCCGTGAACGACTTAGGCCCACTGTAATCTACTAGTCTAATTTAATTTACCCATCAGCATCCGCTTCCACGACCTCGTACTGCAAAGATCATGTCTTGGAGGGGCGGCACCACCACCACCACCATCGCGGGAAGCCGGGGAGGGTCCTCCTTGTGGTGTGGTCCCCTGTCGTGCGGCGTCTCGCCCGAGACACCTCACACTTCTGACTCGGGGGGGCATCGCGGACCTCCTCGCCAGAGGTGGCACCCTGGTGACCCTGGTGACCCTGGTGGTGGTGCTCGCGAGTACCCAGGCACTCGAAGCTGCCCTGGCCCCCTTCTCCTGAACTGGCTCCTCGCCCCGAACCGTTTCCTCACCGCCCTGGGGCCCACGGAGGGCCCCGTCGAGGCCGTGCATGAATGAAACAGGCTCGTCGTGCCTGCTGCAAAACGAGAGGGTGTCTGGGCCTCCTTCCTCCGGCCAGCCTGCTCTCAGCTCCTCCCTGGCCGCGGCCAGCCGAGCCATCAGCACCCGGCTCTGGTGGCGGGTCTCGCACAGCGGCCGACCACCCTGGTCGTCCTGCCGCAGGACCGCGAGCTGGACGTCGGGGCCCGCGGACCGCAGCGCGTCGGTGGCATCGTGGTCGAGCCTGCATCTCCGGATGAAGTCTTCGAGCTCGGATCGTGAGCTCATGCCGTCGAAGGAGGGCAGGGACGAGGACGAGGGGGAAGGAATGCCCACGAGCGGCCAACGCATCCCCCCATCCACGCCCTCGCGGTCTGGACTCCAAGGCGCGATCGCCGTGGATCCGAGGTCGCGTGTGATGGGCCTGTTTTCCACCACCACCACCACCATAAGTTGGAGGGGGGAAGGAGGAGGAGGAGGAGGAGGAGGAGGAGGAGGAGGAGGAGGAGGAGGACCCCTTCCCCCTCCAACTTATGGTGGTGGTGGTGGCGGTGGAAAGCAGGCCCATCAGCATGGATATGTTCCGCGCGGGGCATCCGCGAGCAGGCGCTCCGTGTCCACAGGGTCACGGCCCGAGGGCCCGGCCCCGCGAGGCCGCGGATATGTGGATGTGCTGCCCGCCCATGACAGAGGATGAGAAGCTGGCCCGCCAGGGGAGAGGGGAGGGGGAGGGGAGGGGCGGCAGTGATCTAGTCCGAAAGGGCCAACATGGCTACGGGGAGGAGGAGGAGGGACGCGGGAAGGCACGACAGGCTCCTGCCCCGTGCACCTGAAGCGCTCTCGGTTCTCGGAGGTCCCCAGAAGCCAAGTGCTCCATCTTGCGCGTGGAGGCCGCGCCGTGTCATGGTCCACAAATGGACACCCTGTGAAAGCGCGTTAAACGTCGAACGCCCGCGTTGGTGGCGTCGCCGCCGCGTCGAGGCAGCATGAACCTCCAAGGTGTTTCGTGCAACTTGCCGCAGGAGGAACATCTCTTGAATGAACGGCGTGTCGCCGTCACGCCACCGATCGCATCTTACACAATGCTATGCGGGGCGGAAGTACGCACAAACCCTAAAAACCTGCAGGACCCCCCTAAACCCGGACACGAACCCGAATCCTGCAGTGCAACAAACAAAACAAGCACGGGTGCTGGGCAATGTGACTTTGCACGGAAGAGTTTCGTTTCCTTGGTTTTCCGTGTCCTGGTGTATATGTGTCCTGGTCTCCGGGGGCCTGAGACTGTGTTGCGTGGCGCCGCATGGCCGGAAGCCGCAACAAGCCTGGCACAGCAAACAAGGAGATCGTAGCTCGCGATGCACGTGGCGCCCACTGGTGCCTGTGCCTCTCTTGCAGGATGGTCGGGGTGGGGCGACGGGGGCGACGCCCACACAGGGGCGCCAAAGGGGCGACACCTGAATGGGGAGCGAAGTGTCCTCCTGCCCCCAGCCGTCTCCAAGAGGGGGAAGCAATGCGAAGAGAGGAGGAGGAGGAGGAGGAGGAGGAGGAGGAGGAGGAGGAGAGGAGGAGGAGGAGAGGAGGAGGAGGAGGAGGAGGAGAGGGGAGGAGGAGGAGGAGGAGAGGAGGAGAGGAGGAGAGGAGGAGGAGGAGGAGGAGGAGGAGGAGGAGGAGGAGGGGAGGAGGAGGAGGAATATTAGGAGGAGGTGGAGGAGGAGGGCCTGGAGGAGGGGTGGAGGAGAAACGCTGAGGACGGAGGCCTGGTTCCGCTGGGCGATCAGGAGGATGAGGAGGAAGAGGACGCACAAGGGAGGAGGATTAGGAGGGGGAGGACCAGGAGGCACGAATGAGGAGCACGAGGAGGAGGCCTGGAGGAGGAGACGGCGCGGATGGGGCAGGAGAGGTCTGGAGCAGAAGGGAGCGAGGAGGACAAGAAGGTTGAGGCACGGGGTACATCGGAGAGACGAATTGAACGCCAGTCGCGGCAGTGGGCAGCGTCAGCCGACGAGAAGACCGCTCGCACATCCCTGACTGGGGGTCCTCGGACGATGCAGTCGGCGACTTCACGCAGATCGCCGACGCACTCCTGCCGTCTGCGGCCGAAGCGGTCGGCGGAAAGCCCCCGCTGGCGAGACCAGTCTCTGCACGACTGCTGCTTCTGCACCCTGAAACCACCACGGCAAAAAGCAAACGGGAGAGGAGGCGGGAGGAGGAAGGAGCTATCGGAGGGGGGGAGGGATGAGGATGGGAAGGCGGCGGATGTGAGGAGGAGGCAGGGGGAGGAGAAAGCGGACCGAGGACATCGGAACCCAGACCCCGACATCGTGATGTTTTCACGGCGCGTGCCCCTGGAGGTCTCGCCTCGACCCATCCCGTCCTGAACAACTAATAGACGGCCCCGGGGCCCGCGAGGGCGCCGAAAATGGCAGCAGCCGCCCGCCGTGACCTCCTCAGTGCGAGGAGGACCTCGGAGCCTCGGAGCCTCGGACTCGACCGCACAAGAGAAGGCCGAGCCCGCAACGAGGCACCAGCGCGCGCGCCGTCAGCAGGACGGGAAGGAAGGCATGATGCGATGGGCTCAGGGCGCGAGCTCTGGGGTATCTAGCGGCCCTCGTTTCAGCAACAAGCAAACGGCCTACACTTAAGTCGGGCCTGTCCCCCTACAGGGGTATTTTCGACGAAATATAAAAAATACTCAAATATTATATATATATATATTCCAAAATGGTCAAAAAAATTCAAAAAATAGTCCCCCAGACTATTTTTAACTATTTTGAATATCCCCCCTGTAGAGGGACACGCCCGACTTTAAGCCTACACATACTGTATCGGAGGTCCGCGCGGATGTCTTGGATCGGCTCGCTGGGGACGGCGCCGGAAGCGCCGTCCCCGGGGCCCAGCGCCGATGCAAGAGGTGCGTGCGGACCTCCGAGAAATGATGCTTGTGCTATTTGTCTTTTCTTGAGCCCGCAAGAAGGAAGCGGAGCCCTGGCACATCTGGAGACTCATGAGAATCTTGGAACGCACTGCCAAAGTCTGTATTGCGCGAGCTGATATTCGGCGACGGTGCCGCCTCAGAGTGCCCTGGATGCGAACTGCTGAGATTGGTGACCTGTATTTTGGCGAAGGCGGCGCTGCTGAACCACTCAGTGCCCTCGGCGCGCCATCGAGATTCAACACAGCGGGCTGGCCCAAGAATCGCTCGCCAGCGAAAATCGACTTCCCGCATGACTTTTTTCGGCGGTGGCGTCGTAAACAACTGACCCATCAAACAAACGAAGCGCCTTTTTCAACAATTATAAGTAGGGAGCCGACAAAGGACGTACGAGCCCAACTATGTAAATGAACACAGCCCCTCGATCTGCGAGACCGGCCGCGTTATGCGAACATTTGCGCAATGCGTACTCTCGAAACCAGCGTGGACTCATGTACGTGTACGTCCTTCTTTCGCTCCTGTATACGACAGATTTGCTCCTCTGGGTCAGAGCGCCCGACCTCTGGCGACCGCCTCGACAGCCAGGGGGGTCACGACGCGCGGCGCGCACGCGCGGCCCGCCTCCCACGCGGCCGCGGCGCCAGCTCCGTTGACCTGGCGACCCGGACTTCTGCAGGACCGATGCTGTCAGAGCCATCTGCAGATCTATACCTGGATGATGAGACACATCACATCTATATCAGTGCGTGGAGGCACCCCTCCATGAATTCGTTCCACACACACACACGCGTGTGCACACACGCAAACACAAACGCACACTCACACACACACACACACACACACACACGCACACACCCACACACCCACACACCCACACACACACACACGCACGCACGCACGCACGCACGCACGCACGCACGCACGCACGCACGCACGCACGCACGCACGCACACACACACACGCGCGCGCGCGCGCGCGCGAACACACATCCAGGCCGGTCTGGCGGCTACGTAGCTAGTCGCCGTCGCCGCCCCGTCGCCGCCTCGTCGCCGCCCGTCGCCTGAGCCTGCGGGCCGATCTGGCGGATACGCAGTCGCTTTCGCCACTCCGTCGCCGCCTCGTCGCCGCCCGTCGTCTGGGCCTGCGTGGCGGTTTGGCGGCTCCGTGGTAGCAGTCGCCGCCCCGTCGCCGCCCAGATTCTCCGATCTCAAATTTGTAAGGCGATTCGAATCTACCCCCCCTACCCTGCATTCGCGTTTCCCCTTGGGGTGCTGCAATCTACAAATGGCGATGCCCCACCGACCATCTGAGTAATTAACTCGTACCATCCCAAGCAGGCCGGCATCGTCCCCCCTTTATCCCTGACGCATCCGCCGGCCCTTCGCGGCGTGTGCGAGACGCTGTTGTCGTCTTCGTCGTCGTCGTCATCGTCGCCGCCGCCAGTCTCAAGGAACGGGAGGGGCACGGGGCGGGGGAGGGTCGGGGAGGGGGTACGGTCTGGGGCCCCGGGTCGGATTACCGCCCCCCCCCGGGGTCTCGGCGGCCACCCCTCCCCTCCCTGTCGCCAGGGAGAACAGGGGAGAGGTCCCCCCCTGTGGGAGGGGGGGTCCTGGCGTCGGGGGTCGCAGGGGAAATCCCGCCTGTGGTGGGGGAGGATGGCCCTGGGTCAGAACACCGCCCTCCCCGGGTCCAGGCAGGTCCCGGGAGGGGGCGCCAACGGGGGTCCCAGGGGAGGCCCCGCCTTCAGGGTCGGCGGCACCGGCCGTGAGGCCTTCACTATAAAACCTATCCGCGCACACTCGCTTGTGAACAACCATCTATGTTCAAGAACACGCTGCGAAAACAATACGTGACAAGGTCCACACGCGCACGTCGTCGCGAGCGCAAGCCGAAATCAGTCCAAAACCCTATGGTTCGTAGAGGTGTCAAGATCGAGGTTTCCGAACATATGTGAAACGAACAATGGTTTTGCAACGTCCACTTCCCCAACAGCTTGGGGTCGTTTCATGAACAGACCTCCCGACCCGTCCACCCTTCATACCGCGGCCACCAAATCTCCAGGTCCCCCGAATCTCCCCGAGTGTCCCGCCTCGCGCCACTCTGAATACCGCAGCCGCCAAATCCCAAGGTCTCCCGAGTGTCCCCGAGTGTCCCGCCTCGCGCCGACGCCCACCCTGCATACCGCGGCCGCCAGATCCCCAGGCCCCCCGAGTGTCCCCGAGCGTCCCGCCTCGCGCCGACTCGCCTACTCTGCATACCGCGGCCGCGAGTCCCCCGAATCTCCCCGAGTGTCCCGCCTCGCGCCACTTTGCATACCGCGGCCACCAGATCCCCAGGTCCCCCGAGTGTCCCCGAGAGTCCCGCCTCGCGCCACTCTGCATACCGCAGCCGCCAAATCCCCGGGTCCCCCGAGTGTCCCCGAGTGTCCCGCCTCGCGCCACTCTGCATACCGCGGCCGCCAGATCCCCAGGCCCCCCGAGTGTCCCCGTGTGTCCCGCCTCGCGCCGACAAATCATCACATGACAGAGCGATATTACAAAACAGCGCAACCTACTCCAGCACAACACCATAGCTGATGACAGAGCAGAGCACACCACAACATAACAACGCATCCTATGACAGATCGGAGCACGCACTGCAGAACATGCCAGAGCATACCAGTCGCATCTCTGTGCCTCGGGGGCCGTCGCAGGACGGGAACGGCGCCCGGCAGAAGGGCCGACACCAGTTGCGTGACCCCACCATTTCCCTTGTCCCTCCCCCTCGTCCGATCCGACCCTTGCTCCTCTCTGGGAAGCTTGGCGAGGGCTGGCAAATCCGTGGCTGCTACACCGGTCTTCCCGGAAGGAAGCAACAAAACTCCCAGAACAAGACTCGGCGCGCTGAATGATAAGCGGGCTGCTTCCCGGAAGGAAACAAAAAACTGTTTCCCGGAGCTCTGTTTTAGCAGCCACGGGTTTGCCAGCCTTCGCCTGGCTTCGGACTCTCCCTCCTGAAAGGCATCCCACACGGTGTCCGAATAGATGGTGTCGGAGGACTCCGCCGCATCGCCGATGCATCGGCAGCGCTGGTGCGGAGAACATCGGACTCCACACCGAGCCCCATGGCTGCTGCGTCTGCGATGCGGAGCCATCCACCGACCACGCCAACTCCAGCCACAATTGGGAGGCCTGGTTCCCCTCCCTCCCGCCCCGCCCTGAGGGGTAACGTTCGGGTCAAGACCCCCTCCCCGCCCGCAAGCCGTCTCGCTCACTCCCACCCGCCCCCCCAACACAGACGTAGCATCCGAGTCTGGCCGGAGCCTCAGCATATTCAGCAGTCGTCTTTGGATGGGCAGCTACTGGGGGCCAATCCGCCGCCGCCGCCGCCGCCTCCGCCGCCGCCGCCGCCGCCGCCGCTGCCGCCGCGCCGCCGCCGCCGCCGCCGCCGCCTCCGCCGCCGCCGCCGCCGCCGCCGCCGCCGCCCGCCCGCCCCCGCCGCCGCCGCCGCCGCCGCCGCCGCCGCCGCCGCCGCCGCCGCCGCCGCCGCCCCCCGCTGCCAAACCGCCGCCGCGCCGCCGCCCGCTGCCGCCACCGCTACCGCCGCAGCCGCCGCCGCCGCCGCCGCCGCCGCCGCCGCCCCCGCCGCCGCCGCCGCCGCCGCAGCCGCCGCAGCCGCCGCCACCGCCGCCGCAGCCGCCGCAGCCGCCGCCGCCGCCAAGTGTACTATGTATTGTTTTTGATAGGGATGGTGGGGGGGGCCGCATCGGGTTGGCTGCTCATGTTCCGAATTTGGAGGCAGAGTGTGTTTTGTATTGTTTTTTACAAAAGGATGGTGGGGGGGGGTCGTCATGGACTCGGGTTGGCCCCCAGTCGCCTGGGGGAGGGGGTAGGGACCAGTGATTAAGGTGGGCCTGTCCCCCTACATTGGGATTTTCGACGAAAAATAATAAATACCAACAAATTATCCCGGCAAAGCAACCTAACAGCGATGTGTAGAAGCATATCTGGAAGCATTCCCCTTAAGATTCAGATGAAAATCCAGTTGTAGAATTCTGCTGTTCTCGCAGTCGTAGTCGCATTCGCGATGACAGTCGCAGCGGCAACGGCAGTCGCAGTCACAGCCTCAGCCTCAGCCTGCCTCAGCCTCAGCCTCAGCCTGCCTCAGCCTCAGCCTGCCTCAGCCTCAGCCTCAGCCTGCTTCAGCCTCAGCCTCAGTCTGCCTTCAGCCTCGGCCTCAGCCTCAGCCTCAGCCTCAGCCTCAGCCTGCCTCAGCATCAGCCTGCTCAGCCTCAGCCTCAGTTCAGCCTCAGCAGCCTCAGTCCCTTCAGCCTCGGCCTCAGCCTCAGCCTGCCTCAGCCTCAGCCTGCCTCGGCCGCAGCATCAGCCTGCCTCAGCATTCAAAATGTGGTCCAGGAACGGAATTCTGGGAACTAGAAGAGCACGAAGTGGCCTACAGATCCTCCGGGCATTCAAAATGTGGCCCGGGAATGGAGTTCTAGGAACTTGAAGAGCACGAAGTGGCCTACAGTTGGCTCTGGGCATCCAAAATGTGGCCCGGGAATGGAGTTCTGGGAAGTCGAAGAGCACGAAGTGGCCTACAATTGGCTCCGGGCATCCGAAATGTGGCCCGGGAGTGGAGTTCTGGGAAGTCGAAGAGCACGAAGTGGCCTACAGTTGGCTCTGGGCATTCAGAATGTGGCCCGGGAATGGAGTTCTGGGAAGCCGAAGAGCACGAAGTGTGTGACTGTTTGTGAAAAACGATTGCGGCGGCAGCCGCGGCGGCAGCCCGTCCGGGTCCCGCCCAGACCCCCCTGAGGAGTCATGATGCTCTCTTTTGAGACCACTAGAGACCTATCAGCAAGAGCTGTTAGATAAAAATCATACATAAATAATCCAACAAAAGTCTGGGGACTATTTGTTGCATATCTTTTTGACCACCTTGGGGCACTTTTCGGGTATTTTTAGGTTTCGTTGAGAGTCCCCCTCCTGTAGGGGGGACAGGCCCGACCTAGCGTTAGGGAGGGCGGCACCGGGGGAACCGTCGGCCTGGACCCGGCGGTGCACTGGGGGGAACGTCGGCCTGGATCGCTCGGGGAGCTCAAGGCCCCCGACAGCGAGGCCGCACGTCCCCGGGCGGGGTGGGCCAGCAGGCCCCACTCGGCGCCGAATTCGCGGTGTGGGGGTCGACGCGTGCCCCCTGAGCCCATCCTGAAGTCGGGCCTGCCCCCCTACAGGGGGATTCTCGACGAAACATAAAAAGATACCCCAAACAGAATACAAAAATAGCATAAGCATGCTCTGGGGACTAGTTTTAGCATTTTAAAGCAAGTTGGGGGTATGTCTTATTTCTCGTCGAAAATCCCCCTGTATGGGGGACACGCCCGACTTAGGCCTATCCCCTGTCGGCGACACTGACCGCTTTCTGGTTTCGATCGCAACTCGGGTCCCCGGCGGCCGTTCGGGATGATCCGCGCACCCTGGACGACTCTGGGCGAGGCGCAGCTGTCTACGCGCACTCCGAGGCAGCAAAAGCTCAGGAACCGACGAGAACGTTTGAAAACCTCGACAACATTCTTTCCCGGGGAACCTATCCTTCTGACGCTCTCGGCGAGGCGCAGCTGCTGGAGAGCATCCCAAGCTTAGAAAGCCGCCGAGACCCGAAGCAACCGTCCAGGTCCGACGAAACAAACCCAATCCTCTCTCCCTGCTCCTCCCCTCCCCCCTGACGTTTTCCCTCCAACCATCCCCTTGACCACCCCTGTCCCAGACATTGCTGGGTTCTCGATTGGACACACACTCTTTGGGGCCCGACTCATGGATACGATGGCGATAGGGGGGGTGTCCAACTTCGGTGCGGATGCGCCCGAATAGCTCCCGGGGGGTGTATCCTCGAGTTGTCCTTCCTTCCGGAGTGAACATGCTCTTGTTTGGGGAGCTCGGGTACTTGAAGGGGCCCTGGGACACATACATAAATACACACATAAAAGGATTCCCCATTTTTTCTCATATGTTCTCGGTTTTTGTCTTCCCCACTCCTTCCCATATTTCCCCATATTTTCTGCGGGATGGAGGATGAAGTGTGTCTGTGTGTTTATTTCCCTCCTGGGCACTGTGGGGGAGACAAGAAGAGGCTGCGACCTGCGGCGAGGGCCCCCGCCGCCCCCGGCCGCGTGCAGCCGCGAGGCTCGGAAGACTGCGCGACCCCCGCGCACCCGGTGCTCGCCGTGGGGCCCGCCGCCGCCGTCGCCGCCGCCTCCGCCGCCGTCGTAACGACCTCGGCGTCGGCTTTCCTGGCACCGCGTGGATCGCTGAACCTTGAACGATCGCGGCCTCCCGGTAGCGCAAATCCTTCGATGTCGTCCGCTCCCTGGCTATTGGCAACGTTCAACGCTCCACGCTCAACCTTGAACGCCCGCGGCGGTGTCGCTGCCGCGTCGTTACGACAAGAGCCTACCGCATCTCCATCTCATGGCCATGCCCTCGGGGTCCTGGACGCCGGAGGGTGGCCCCGTGGATAACTACGCAATCCCGCGGACGCGCTCCGCGCAGGACATCCGCGCGGAGCCGCACTGCATCAAGACGAGGGAATGATCAGGACGCATCTGGATGAAGATGGATCGGGGATCTCTGAGAGCCTTTTTTTTCGAGCCCCAGAGACACTCGGAGCAGCAGCGAGGAACACGCGCCCGCGAGAGCTCGTTGCACCCAATTAGGAGGAGGAGGAGGAGGAGGAGGAGGAGGAGGAGGAGGAGAGGAGGAGGAGGAGGAGGAGGAGGAGGAGGAGGAGGAGGAGGAGGAGGAGGAGGAGGGATCTCTGAGAGCCAACGCCTCTGGAAGGATGCATCGAGCGCCGCGGCCGGCTCTGGAGCGGCCTGGAACGCTCTCAGAGCGCTACGGAACGCTCTGAGAGCGATTTGTCTAGGGCGAAAACAAACCTACCTCGCTTTCGACCACCCTCGCTTCCAAGAGATACCAAGCGATGCCAAACTATGGCCTGTACTGGTCAGGTCGCTTGACGAGGAGGCGCGTGGTATGACATGGTTTTTCCTGGAAGCGAAAGCGGGATAGGTAATTAACGCTCTGGAGCGACTTGTCCCCATCCGACCCTACGGGAGCACGCCGATGGCTGTGACGATCGAGAGGTAGAAACACCACCCGTACCTCCTCAGTGCAAGCACCACCCATGCCACTTCACTGCCACCCCTTCTCGCCCTCCCGAGGCCTGCATCGCCACCACGGGGCCACTCTCGGCGACGAGCCGGAGCCTGGTGATCGCCAGGCCGGCACCTGTGGCGGACAGCTGAGCACTGGGACGGGAGCAGCGACGACGCAGGAAGACGAGAATCACTAGGACGGGGCGAAGTTTTCATGCCGTGGCGCTGCAAAGCTACACTCAGGAGCCCGTCACTACAGTAGTGGAAACTCAGGTGCTGAAGACGGGGCCCGGGTGTGGCAGCTCGGCCACAATCTAACAGCATGAAACTGCACACTCAGTGACATGGAGACGCCACGGTGCCCAACGCCAAGTCCCTTCGGGCCATTGGCATTTTGCGTGGCCTGTGAAACGACGAGCCTGTACAACCTCGGCATGTCTTGCTAGAGGGAAGATCCTGTACAACTGCAGCAGGAGACGGCACCAATGCGGTGAACTGGTGCGTACGGCAATCAGATTATGTGGGCGGTGCGCAAATGGGGCCTGGGCAAGGGAGGCGGCGACCTGAGACTTCAAGGGAGCTTCTTCAAAGAGGCCCATCGATCCTCACGGGGCTCCTCGTAATGCAGGAGGGCTCCTCAGAAGCCCACTGCGACGGGTCTGTGTCGTGACGACCCCTGCGTTGGTTTCTGACACAGCGTGGACCCTTCAACCTTGAACGATCGGAGGCTTCTCGATCGCCAGATCGTTCCACGTGGGCATCGGCCGATTCCTCCCGTCCGCTGGCGGCACTCCGCCTCGAACGCCCGCGGCGGGGTCGCAGCGCGCGCCCGCACGACACGAGAACCTGCCGTGCCTCCCCACGAGGCCGTTCCCCGCGCGCCACCCGGGCTCTGCACGCCGCCAGACTGGAGGCCTCGCAGGTGGGGCCCGAGTAGATGGGGTCGGGTCGGAGGATTGTGCCGCGTCGGTGATGCATCGGCGACGTCAGCGCTGCATCGGCAACTTCGGCGTGGAGAAGCTCGGACTCCGCATCGAGCCGAATCGGCGATGCATCGGCGATGCGGCGCGATCCTCCGGACCCATCTACTCGGACCCCATCTGGGAGGCCTAGGCAAACCCTCTCCCTACTCGCACCGCCGCTGGCCGCGTGCAGGTGCCGGATGAGACCAGCACGTGCGCAAATCACAGAGCGGCCGCCACCTCTGGTGCCCCCAGCGGAAAAACGCTCGGCCGCCGCGCCGAGACCGGGGTGCCCAGAGGGATAGACCGCTCGATTCCTCGTCCGGCGGTGGCGGGCAGTACGCCCGCCTGCTAAAAGTCACCGCCTTCACTGATAGTTGGAGATCGTCGCTTTCGTCGTAGTTATGGTCGTTTCACTTTCGATTTGTGTGTCGTCGTCGCGGTCGCCTCCGTCGCGGCAAAGGCAGGTGGAAGGGCCCCACTTGCCTCTCCCCGGTTCCCTCCTAGTGCTCCCCCTCCTGCTTCTTCTCCTCCCGTGCGGCTGCACGTCGGTGATCCTCGGAACGTGCATCCGCCCAGCGTGTGCGCGTGTGGCTCGTGCCGGCCCTCGTTGCGTCGCCTGCGTCGTGCTGCAGGGCTTCGGTGGACCAGCACACGTTGACGCTTAGGGGGCCACATGCGAACCCTACCCGCTACCCCCCCCTCAGAAATCGTGGGGGGTAGGGGTGGGGTTCGCATGTGGCCCCCTAACGCTGGCACACCCCAGACATCCCACGTCGCGATTGGCTCAAGCCGAGCACCTGCAGAATTCTGGGCCCCTCCCCCGGGGCCAGGTTTGCAGCCCGAGCCGTCTTTGACTGTCGCGGGGCCCGGCGAGGGCCCCCTCGGAGGCCGAAAATTGGCCAACACCCGCCGTCGTGATTTTTCCACGCGTGCCAGCACGCGTTCTGAGAATCAGGGGGCACAGCAGCGCAGTCCCTGATATGTATATATATATATATATACACGTCGGTCGGAAGAAGTAGGTAAAAACATGAAGTAGGAAGGCGGATAAAGTGGATTGGGTCCAGGCCCTCCCAGAGATTAACAAAACAGAGCAAAAGCATGTCGGCTCTTGAAGTAGGAAGGCGCTTGAAGTAGATTGGGATATGGGAATCCAGAAATACCTACTTTCAACGACCGGCGTGTATATATATATATATATACAAGACTGCATTGGCGCTGCGCGCCATGCACCTTGGTCCTTTGAGTTTTGCGCGCAAGCGGGATGCGTGCGTGCGTACATGCGCGCATGCATGTGTACACGCGCACGTGCATGCACGTTCCGTATACATGTCTAGGTGTACGCAATATACTTACATTGTTGCATGTGTGTATACAGCGTACACTTGTACATATACATTAGTGCGTAAGGGTACGAACATGCATGTGCAACTCGTATGGGGTATCCTCGGGCATCTTCGCTGCATGCCACGATACCCTCAACGACTGGGTCACAATGTGAAATGTCATGGGAGCTAAATCAATGAATGTTGGCATTCGGAAACATCGTGGGGGTGTTTTCGGGGCCCTCGTGGGCCGTTTTGGCGCCTTTATGGGCCGCCCTGGGGCCTTCTTGGGCCTGGGCGATCGTGGGGCCCGGCTCGGCCGTCTTGAAGCTTTCTTGGGGGCCTTTTGGAGCGTCTGGAGGCGATCTCGGGGTCTTTGAAGCCGTCTTGAAAGCTGATGAAATCCGAAGGGCGAATCTGCTAAAATTGTAAGTTTTACTAAGGGAATGGGACGATGTTTGTGCTTTGAAGGCCCCTTGGAAAGCTTTTTGGGGTGCCCTGGGGGTCTTTTGGGCCGTCCTGACGCAATTGGAGTCTCTCTTGGAGCGCTCTTGGGCTGTCAAGGGCCTCCCTTGAGCCTTTCTGATGACCCCTCGGATCGCTCTGGGTCTGCTGGCAAGGCGTTTGTGGAGACCCGGAAAGCCGGGTGACCTTTTCCAAGGACGTCCAAGGGAGCCCGAGAACCCCAGATCCCGGGGGTCCAGTTTTTTTTTGGGGGGGAGGGTTTCCCCCCCCTCCCCCCCCCGGGCTTATAAAAATATAGGAAGAGGAGTATGCATATACATACATATGTATACATACATACACACATAGAGATGCTGAGAGGGAACAGAAAACCGTGCCCGCCGCGGCAGCGCCTTCGCGTCTGGACGCGAGGCGGCCGAGGCTGCCCATCACAGGCGGCCACAAGAGGCACTTGACACGCGATCCGTGCGAACAGAGGGGCCACGCGGCCCACCGACGACGGCCGCACCGGCCCAGACAGAGGCAGATCAGGGGCTGCCTTGGCCACAGGCCATGAGGCGAGACCGGTCGCTAACGATTTGGCTGAAAATTCAGCTTTTGGTCGCGATCGAGTCGCTTCAACACCGGTCGCGACCGATCGGTCGCAATCGATTTCGAAATCGGTCGCGCTCGGTCGAGCCCAAGTTGGAATGCCGATCGGTCGCTACCGATCGCGGCCGACAAACAAATCAGGTAGCCAATGATCTGGGCGAGGCGGAAGCGAGGGAAGGAGGTCAGAAGAGCGGCAGCCCCGTCGGGAATGGGCATGAAGCAGGCGGGTCCTGGCGCAAGCGGGTCCTGGACCACGGGGCCTGCTGGGACCAGAGCCAGGAGTCGTGTTTTGACAACACGGGGGCCCAGGGAGGGCCCCTCGAGGCTAGAAGCGACGAACAGCTTCAGGACCCGTCTCCCTCGGAACCCACTTCCTTTCTGGCGAAGAAGGGGCCCTTCGAGCGCGCGCCCATCCAGACCACCAGGGCCACCACAACCAAAAGGCCCAAACACGCGAGCGAACAAAAATGCCCTATCCACGGCCTCGCTGACCAAGCCGCTTGGCCGCGACCCCGCGGATACGGGGCGTAGGTGCCCCGCGAGAAACGTATACGTACGACCGGGTCTCCGCGGGATCGCGCCCCGGAATCCAGATCGCGAGGGCGCGGATATGGATGCATTCACCGCTCGTGACACCCATACATCTGACGTGATGATGCTTCCTGACGTCGCAAAGATCTGGACCCATTCCACGGTACCGGTTTTTCATCCCGAGTCGCTGCTCTAAGGTCCCAGGGCCCAGCGAAGACCCCTGGTAGCGAAAAACCTCCCGTCGTGATTTTGGGGGGACCAGAAAGTACCGATATTGCAACCCCTCAGACCTCTCCCGGGGTGCGTTGTGACCCAGATTCCGAAGCGAATCCAGCGGTGGCGACGGAGGTCCCCAGGAGGCCCAGAAAGGGAAGAACCGGGGAAGGGTAGCGGTATGATTACCTTTCCCTCTTTCGAGATCTCTCATGACTCGAGGAGGTTTGGGCACCATCGCCAGGAGACCCAAAGAGTATGGTTAAGTCGGGCCTGGCCCTTCTACAGGGGGCTTTTGGGTGAAAAATGAAAAATACCCCAAAAAGAATTCAAAACTAGTTTAAACATAGTCTGGGGACTATTTTTTGAGTATTTCTATTTGCCATTTGGGACTATTTCTGAGCATGTCTTATTCATTTGTCATCGAAAATCCCCCTGTATGGGGGACAGGCCCGACTCACGGGCATGGGGCCGCGCGTGCCGCAGTGGCGCGCGGCCGCGGGGGCCGCAGGAAGGCGCCGCCCGGCGCGGCCGTGGTGCTCATTACCAGCCGGAACATAGCCTTATTCCTATGCTGGGCACCTCCTCATTACGTTGCCAATCTTAGGGATCCCCTCATCTTTTGAGGGCGAATCCCTGAGATTGTCCTCGCCTTTTGGCGTGTCAATCTTAGGGATAGGGATACGTTCGAGGCTGGTAAGCTCAGGTGCACCGCGCTCGGGCGTGGCGCTGGGCCGGCGCCGCGCGCTCAGGCCGCGCTCGCCCGCCGCGCCTGCGAGCACGGAGGCCACGGAGACCACGGAGCCCTCCTCCTCCTCCTCCTCCTCCTCCTCCTCCTCCTCCTCCTCCTCCTCCTCCTCCTCCCCCTCCTTCCCCTCCCCCTCCTCCTCCTCCTCCTCCTCCTCCTCCTCCTCCTCCTCCTCCTCCTCCTCCTCCTCCTCCTCCTCCTCCTCCTCCCCCCTCCTCTCCTCCTCCTCCTCCTCCTCCTCTCCCTCCTCCTCCTCCTCCTCCTCCTCCTCCTCTCCTCCTCCTCCTCCTCTTCCTCCTCCTCCTCCTCCTCCTCCTCCTCCTCCTCCTCCTCCTCCTCCTCCTCCTCCTCCCCCTGCCTACCAGACTTCGAACATGGGGCTGTCCAGCCTCTCGATGCATTCCTGCGGCTGCGCCTCGCCGCGGGCGTTCTGGGGGATGTCCGGATCGTCCCGAGCGGCCGCCGGAGAGCCGAACCATGACTCGAACATCGAAGTGCACGAGCGGCGAGCATGTCCGTATCGGCGCATTCGCGGTCTGGATTCCGGGGCGTGATCCCGCGGTGACGCGACCGCACGGGTACGCTCCGTACGCGCCGTGCGGGGCATCCGCGAAAAGACGCCCCGCGGCCCAGGGGTCGGCCCGCGAGGCCGCGGACACGGACATGCCTTCCGCCCACGCTTGCCACCCCAAGACCTCTCCATGGGGGCGCGCATTGACCAAGATGTCGAGCTTAGCTCAGTTTCGTCGACGGCCCCCCTAAAAAACCCAACCGAGGGAGCGATGACGGTATCGGTGCCCCTTTTCCCCCCGAGCTCGAGAAGGGGACGACCGTCACAGCATTCCTGGAGGCCTCCCACGAAAGGCCATCAGAACAACATGTTAGCCAGCGAACCGACAGGGCCTCAAGACGGCCAAGAACGCCCCTAATACTGCCCAAGAGCGTTGCAGGAGTGTGTCTAGCAATCTATGTTGTGCATTCGATGTGGGGGAATACATATGGTGCAATATATCCAGGTGGTGCAGTATTACCGGCGCAACATACGTGGTGCAACCTATGTGGTGCGATCTATCTCGTGTTACCGATGTAGTGACATATGCGCCGTGCGGTCTATGATCCAATGGATATGGTGCGCTCTACTTTGGGCAATCCAGGTGAAACAACCTATGTGGTGCGATCTACGTGGTGAAAAATGTGGTACAAGCTATGCGGTGCAACCTATGTGGTACGATCGACCTCCCTGCGCCGCGCGCGACCACCTCACATGCTCGTGCAATCATCCCACCCACCCACCCGCAACTTGGTTTGCAAAACCCTTCCGGCGGCGACTGCGATGGCTGCTTGGCGCTGGCTGGCACATCGCTGCGGCCGCGCTAGCGCGCGCAGGCTCGCGCGCAGAGCAGCCAACGAGTCTGGCGCGACCGGCGCGGCCGCGGTGGCGGTGACCGCTGGGAACTCCCCAGGGCCTTTCGCAGGCCGCGCTGACGCGCGGGCAATCACTTCAAGGCGGTAATTCGGGTGGGCGCGGTATCACGGCGACGTCGACAACGGCACACGCGATGATGACAGTAGCGAAGCTGGTGACGACGAAAATGACGACGGCAAGGGCACTGAGAGCGCCGATGCTGATCATGCCGATGACGATGATGGTGTCCTTGCGTTGGTGAAGAACGTTTTGGAATAGGTGTCGCCATGCGCGCGGTCGAAGCGCGCGAGTAGCCCGCATGATATTCTTTGACAGGGACCGGGCCCCCTAGTACGCGCGCAAGGGCGTCGAATGATTTCAACATGCGCGCGCAGGGCACGCTTGGTCGCATGTGATGAGAGGGTTGAACATGGTTTCTCTTAAAACCGCAAGAGCGCTGACGCACATTTTGCGTGAAAAGTCACGTTGCGAAGCTGTTATGTTTGTTGACCTGTTGTCAGGACACTTGATTTCTAAATCCTCACGCAAACTACCGGTTTTTGAATCATTTCGGCATGCGCGCGCGACGACGCGTGCGCGTGCGTGTACGTTTTCCTGTTTTTTGCAAGGGATTGTTGCGATTATACGCGGGCAAGGGCGTTCGAATGATTTCGACATGCGCACGCGAAGGGCTCGTTTGGTCGCATCTGGTAAGCAGGCTGAAGAACCCACGGGTTCCTTTTAGAACTCGCAAGAGCGCGACCGACATTTGTTTCAAAATTCTGGTTGCGAAACCACTTGTGTCTTTGCATGTTTTCGACGCCCCTACGAAACCTAGGGTGCTTGGAAGATTTCGGGATGCACGCGCGACGACGCGCGCGTGCACACTGCGTCCCATTTTTTCCAAGGGAAGGATTGATACGAAAAGAGCTGACTATGAACACGTGCGCGCGCATGCGGGGCTGAAGGTGAAAGATGGATCGACTGGTCAAACGCATACATGAATTCCAATCGAGAATCGGGAGCGGCCAAGAGGGGGGTGTCCAAGAGGGGGGGGTGCAAATCATGACCGGCGGCATGTGTAATTCCCAGCGGTGGGGCCAGGGACGTAATGAAACAAGAAGAGGCGCCATGAGATCTGGGGAAATATCATGGCCCACGCCATGATATCCACCCCCCCCTAGTCATCACCCCCATCTTTTCCGCCTCCGATATTTTCGACAAGAGAATCTATGCGAAGCGTCGCCGGGACGAGACGGCGACGGCGAGCACGGAGCCGCCACACCGACCGGCACCCGCCCAGACGAAGGGCGGCGACGAGGCGGCGGCGGGGGCGGCGGTGGCGAGCACGGACCCGCCAGAGCTAGGGGGCAAACAAACCTACCTCGCTTTTGACCACCCTCGCTTCCAAGATATACCAAGCGATGCCGAACTACGGCCTGTACTGGTCAGGCCGCTTGACGAGGAGGCGCGTGGTATGACCTGGTTTTGCCTGGAAGCGAAAGCGGGGTAGGTAACTCACGCTCCGAAGAGCGGCCCGCAGGGCTTGTTCCTGAGAGAACGCATGCGAAGCCCTAAGCTTAAGTCGGGCGCGTCCCCCTACAGGGGGATTTTCGACGAAGGATAGAAGATACCAAAAATGCTCACAAAAAAAAGATAGGAAATACACCAAAACACACGAAGGATAGAACATACACCGAAAATGCCCAAACAATGTCTCCAGACTATTTTTTGACTATTTTTGAATACTCCCCCTGTAGAGGGACAGGCCCGACTTAACCCTGAGCGCAAGCACTGCTCGGGGACAAGTGTGCTAAGAACCCCCCGTGATTTGCGTACAGCCCAAGCCTGATGTATCAGACCCCCAACGGCCTCAACCACGGAATGTTCCGAGAACACCTCGTGCAGACCACCAGAACAGGCTTTTTACAGTCATCGGCCTGACCTAAGGAACGATAAATAAGGAACGAGGCCCCTTTTTTATCCCAACGAATAACGCATAAGCAACGATACATAGCAAATAACGCACTAACGCATGTGAACCGAAGGAACGACCGAGCCCCTTTTGAAAAGTAAGTGTTCCTTATGCAAGCCGCTCACTGTAAACCTTCTTCGGTGGGCCCGCGGGCAGGTCAGGACGTCTCGCCACTGTCTGACGCGTGCCTCCGCCCCGCGCCCCGCGGCCGCGACCAGCGCCGCGGCCGCCGCCTGCGGCGCGCCGCCGCCCGCCGCTGGCGCCCTCGCGGCCGCGGCGCGGCCGGCGGCAGGGCGACGGCTGCTGCCCTGCGACGCCGGGCGGGCCTGCGGCCGGGCCTGCCGCGCGGGCCATCGCTCGGGCGTCCATTTCTCCTGTGCCTTTTTTCCGGTTTTTCGTGCGTGGCTTTTATTTCGCCAAAGGATCAAAAGGATGCTCCTCGATGGTCCTCGCCGAAGGAAGCAATGCACACGTCCGAGCGAGGCCAGGGCCGCGCGTCCTCGTGCGTGCGGCCGCGGCCGCCGCCGGCGGCGCCCGGCTCGCTGCCTGTCGCGGGGGGGGGAGGCCGTCGCTCCGCGGCGCGCGCAGGCAGCGCGGGGCAAAGGTCCCCGCGGAGCGGTCACGGCGGGAGGCTTCGCCTCGGCGCCGTCCTCTCCGAGCGCCCGCCGCGGGACCCATAGGGCCGTCGAGCAGCGGCTCGAGGACGACGAGCTGGTCCCGGGGAAGAGGGCCAGACATCTGTGCAGGGGCCCAGGGAGAGGCAACTGAAGCAGCACAAACTCCAAGGATTCCAAATCCATGTCCACACTTCCTGGATGTTCTTGTCCCCCTTCAGTTCCAGCATTTCACCTATCTACATGGAAATCGCCGTTCATTAATGACTGCGTGCAATTATGCTTCCCTCCTGGCCGGTCCCGGGAAAGGGGTCCAGGCCTCTGGGGCGCCACATCGTGAACAGCTCACGACGTCGGCATTGCCTTCAGGGCTTCGGCGCTGCTTCTGGTCCTCGTCTGGGCGTGCCTGGAGGGTCCTCGTCGCCATTGCCGAGCGCGCCCCGCATTGCAAAAAGCTACAGTTGGACCGCGCACCATCTTTCTGTCATATCACCACTGGGGTTGCTAAGGGGATAGGGAGGTCAGAAATGGTCTGGCCAACCCCAGCTGATATGTGGGTTACATGGGTTACATGGGTCCTGGGCAGCTTGGGGTAATTTGATACCTCCGCTCAGTGGGCGGAGCCCACTAGCCCGGTTCGCCAACCCTGAGCCACAGAAGCGAGGTCAGGTCAGATATAACTCACCTTAGCATCCGCATCTAACCCCCTTGCTCTCTTTAGCAATCCCAGCGTGATCTCAATGTAAATCAAAAAGTCCCAGGGCGGAATGATACGCTAAAGTATCAAAGCTCCCCTCTTCGCTCTGAGTGCCTTGGCTCTGCGGCCGGTCCGCCCGGCTCCCCGCGGGCACGCAGGCGGCAATGTTCCTGTTCGTGAAGGGCCTGACGACTTCTGCTGCCCCTCGACTCGCACTGGAGCTTCCACGATTTATCCAAATCCGTCTAGGACGGACATCACTGGATTCACCTGGATCTATCTTGACGTGGCCCGATCTACCTAAACTCATGGGACACACAAGGACATACTAGTACTATGTGTCCTCCTTGAAGGCGTGCGTCCGACCAGGACATATCGTAAAACCAGCTTGTAGAACATCGCTTTCCGAACGGTGTGGCCAGAAAGCGGCCGCCACGGAGCTTTTGCTATAGAACTGTTGGCGCGCGCGCGTCGCCCCTGGGGTGGCGGCGCAGACACAGAGTTTGCATGCCGGGGGGACGCCGAACTCACCTCGATTTATCTGGCCTGCTTCCCGCAAGTCGATCGGAGCAGAAACGTCAAGCCCCTGTTGAGCAGGGGCCGACGGTCCCGGCATTCCTATAGTCCTACCACCAAATGTTCTTACAACCCAAAAATGTTCGAAGGACAAAAACAATGCTCTTAGAACATAGACCCGATGTGTTAAACCAAGACAGTCCCAGCCAGAAATGATCTAAAAACATCTCGTGGAAACCACAGAGCGTTCTTAGAACATTGTTTGGTGGGACTGTGAGCGAGCCGGGACGCGTCGCCACTACTCGACCCTGGGGTCTTGCAGCGCCACGTGCCGCCCCGGAGCTGCACCGTCGGCCTCTCCGCGAGCGCCGCGAGGGGCAGCATGCCGTTGTAGACGGCGTGCTCGAGGAAGGTGTCCTCGGAGGGCCCGCAGCAGCCACCCCAGCGTACATGAAGGGGCCCGGGGACGCACAAACGAATAGACACAACTAACCCCTCCCGCCCCAAGAGGCCCCCAGAAGCCCCCCAAGAGGCCCTGGGGGCCCCCAAGACGCCGCCAAGGAGCCCCAAGAGACTCCCAAGAGGTCCCCAAGAGGCGCTCCAGGGCCGGCGGAATGAGCGAAGCGATTACATTAATAAATAAACACAAATAACAGGAGTACCCATATTTTCTCATATTTTATTGGTTTTTGCCTTCCCCCCCACACTTCCCATATTTTACAATATTTACCTGGGAGTCGACGATCAATTGTGTCTGTGTGTTTCTTTCCCTCCTGAGTATATGCCCGCGGGCACCAGTACTGCGCAACCCCTTCGGACATCAGGGGAAAAAGGCTTCTTTCTTAGAAGGCGTCAGCCACATTTCTACAGAGGAGGCCCGCGCTGTCCAAGAAACGACCACCTTCTAGAGAACCCCTTCCTCCTACCCCCGTCTGCGCGTTGCAGAGGGGGGGATGGCGGGCCCGATGGACGCTTGAAAAAACACGAGCCTGACCCGGCTGGATGAAACCGGGGATGAAACAAAACAAGCGAGATTCAGGCAGATTGACCAGAATTGTGCGAATTGGGCGGGGCGGCGCAGCGCTTGTGAGTGAATGAGTGATCTGCCAGCGCCGATGATGAAGCCGACCTCCCAAGAACTGCATCCTGCGGTCGGGCACTCTTGCTTGAACGGATGCGGCGGTGGCCCTGGCGACACGCTATGTCGTGCGAGCGGATGGCGTGTCGCTCCGCTCCGCGTGGCGGGCGGCTGGTGCAAACTCGGGACGTTGACGCTTAAAGGCTGGGAAGCGGTTGGCGTGTCGCGGCGAAGCGTGGTGGGCTGGCGACACGACGCGCCAAGCCAGAGTGGAACATCCCCGACCGCACTCGGACCCCCTGGCGTTGCCCCCCCCCCCGGTTTCCGGACCATCCGGCGGGTCTCTGGCGGCCGTGCGGGGCGATCCGGGCACGCCCGCAACGCGCCCAAGGCGAGGCGCGGCGGCCCGAAAGCCCCCCCCCGGGGGTGGAAGACCTGCGGCCCTGCAGCCTCGGACCTGGAGCCCGATCCCGCTTTTCGGCCTCCCCGGCCGTCCTGGTCCATCGCCGCCCCCAGCTTGGCGACTGCCCCGCCTGGCTGGCCAGAGGGCGCGTCCGGGGTCCTCCGCGGGCGGGCGGTGGGCGCAGGGGCGGGGGGGGCGGGGGGGCGCCCGTGGTGTGTGCTGATCCGAACCATCCTGTGCTGTCGGGTCCTCGTCCTCGTTTTTGAATCAGCAGCGCCTCGAGTACTCACCTCACTCCTCCTGCCCCCCAATCCTTCCTCCCATCCCTGCCTTTGCCGTCCTCGTCGCCATCGTCATCATTCCTGAT
>CAUYUJ010018960.1:398719-441219 GCA_963575745.1 Prorocentrum cordatum | reverse complement strand
TCCTGGGGCGCGTTCGGATTAGAATTCCGAAGCGAGCCGGCGAGGGCTCTGGGGCCCCGTGGCACCAGAGCAAGGCGTCCGAAAGGCCGCTCTTGGTGCGCGGGGTGGCGGTCCGGTTGGGCCACTTCAGAGCCTTCCTGGGAGCCTTCTTTCGTTCCCGCCCGCCCCCCCCCCCCCCCCGGGATGCTCCTGGTTCTCACAGGACCGATGCCTTCTTCATGTGTTGCCCCAGCAGACTAGACCCCTTCCACAGGGCCCTCCCTTTCAACCCACAAGAATTTCTTGACGATCCTGGGGCCCCGCGGGGGCCCCCCAGAAGCCGAAAGCTGTGAAGCACCTCCGTTTGCCTTTCTACGCGCGCGCGCGGGCATGAACTCGCGACGTCGGCGCTGTTCGGAGGGGCGGCGAGGGCATGGCATGGCCCACACGAGGGCATGGGACCCCTCTGGGACCCCAGATCTGGCACAAGGTCGGCGCGCTTCGCCAGAACGCGGACCACGGCATCCTCGGTCTGATCCCAATCCAGCGCAAAGTACCCTCCTCCTCCTCCTCCTCCTCCTCCTCCCTCCTCCTCCTCCTCCTCTCCTCCTCCTCCTCCTCCCTCTCCTCCTCCTCCCTCCCCCTCCTCCTCCTCCTCTTCGTCCTCCTCCTCCTCCTCCTCCTCCTCCCGTCCCTCTCCCCTCCTCCTCCATCTTCCTCCTCCTCCTCCTCCTCCTCCTCCTCCTCCTCCTACTCCCTTCCTCCTCCTCCTCCTACTTCTCCTCCTCCTCCTGCTCCTCCTCGCTCCTACTACTCATTTGATCCCAATTCAGCGCAAAGTACAGTCGGGGCTGATTGGAGAGGACACGCGAGAGGACACAAGACCCTTCCGATGGCCACAGTGCCATAGGAATGTAGAAGGCATGGGTCGCGAAACACAGGGCACGAAGGTACTCTTGATTTGACAGGGTGGACCCACTAATCAGCCTCGACTGTAGCCGCGCACTTTGTTATCGACGCGCCCAAATGCCAAGGGGGCGGCGCCGACACCACGGCAAACCCACAGCAGACCCCGCGTTCTGCGCCCCAAGTGGACGAAGCCGGCACCGCGGCCACTCCCACGGCGAGTCCACCGCGCCCGAGGCGGCGTCTGCCCTGGTGGCCGAGGCGTCCTCCCCAAGACGTCGGGCCGCGCGTTGGTTGCGGCCTTGGTTGGTCCGCCCGATCCTCGGTGGGCCCGTCGATCGATCGAGCTCGGCGCACCCGCCGAGGGCGGGGGCGCTGCCGCTGCGCACCTGGCGCGAGGCGCCCTTGCGGTCCGCGGCCGCGAGCAGCTTCCTGTCCAGGTCGGCGCGGCACTTGTCGGCGACCTGCTTGGCCTTCCAGAGGGACACAGCACGGCATGAACATACACATTTTGACGGCTCGCGCGGATTTCTTCGATCTGGGCTGGAATCCCCGCCCTGGCGCGCGGAGCGCGCCAGGGGCGCCGCCAGAGGCGCCGCCAAGGGGTTCCCACGCGGATCTGAGAAATCCGGGCGAACCGTCGAAAATTCATGTATGGGCAATTTTTTGTTCTTCGACCCTCTTGATCTGCTCCGGGCTCTGCCGCAGCAGGTCCTCGGGGCACGCACAGGCGAACCTTGCCCCTGCAGGTCGGATTGTCGGATCTCTGAATCGCTGGCTGGGGGCAGTAAGGATTGGATTCGACAGATGTCTGCAGCCGAGACAGCCCCAGCGGGGGTGTCCGGCACCCCGGCGTCGAGTGGATCCGCAGGGGTCTGGTTTTTCAATTGGCCGCAGGTCCTCGTACAGCTGCGACTCCACCGCAGTGCGCCGAGTGACAACCTTCGCCTGCCAGGGGGTCTCAGGAACCCTGGCGTCGCATGTTTTCCACAACTGGCGATGTTGTGTTGTTTCTGGCCCCAGGGCCCTCACGGATCGACGCGTCTCGAACAATGCTAGAAGAAGGAGGGATCTGGGGCTCTGGTGGCGATGCTTCGCGATGTGGGATGTGTCTTTGTTTGCGACGCCGGATCTCAGGGCAAGGAGACGACGACCGCTTCCGCGGCAGGCTCTCGGCTCCACCGTGCGATCTCTCTCTATAATAAGGCTTCGGGTTGCGCGCAGACGGCGCCCCAGGTAGTCCCGGCTGCCCATAGGAGTAGTCCCAGCTGGCTCAACAGGCCTCCCGAGTATCGGGCCGGGCGAAAGGGGGGGATAGCAAAGAGGGGGTTGAGAAACGGCTCACGTAGCTGATTTTCCCGGCGCCTCCCGGCGCCGGAGGCGCCCACGTATCGAGGAATGGGCCCGGCGGCGGGGCCGAAACCAGCTGAGTGCAGCAGATTTCGTAACCCCCCCTTTCCCAATTCCCCCCTTTCGTCCGGCCCGAGAGTAGCCCAGGCCGGTCTCAACACCCCAACCATGGGGCGCAGAGCACCCCAACAACAACGCCGCTGTAGGCGGCACCGAGGCGGTGCGACCGCCTCGGGCTGTAGTTACTCGGGGGGCTTGTTTGAAGGGGCCCAAGGACACACAAATAAATACACACAAATAAAAGAATCCCCCATATTTTCCTATATTTTCTGGGTTTCTGTCTTCCCGCCCACTTCCCATATTTTCCCATGTTTTCTGGAAAATCGAGAATTCACTGCGTCTGTGTGCTTCTTTTCCTCCTGACTGTTGAGGCCAGCTAGAACCCCGGAGGTCTGACGCTGCCCCCCCCCAAAAAAAAACACCGCGAAGAAACCCGGGAGCGGCCACGAGGGGGGTGCCAAAGAGGGGGGGTGCAGATCATGACCGGCGGCATGTGCGCGGCCGAGCGGGGGGGGCCGGGAACGCAATGAAACAAGAGGAGGCGCCATGAAACCTGGGGAAACATCGTGGCCCCCCGCCATGAGATCCACCCCCCCCCCTAGTCATCCCCCCCCATCTTTGCCGCCCCCGAGAAGCGCAACCGGGGCCCCAAACCCCAGCGTTCTACGCCGTGTTTCGAGCCGCATCGACCCGTGAGGGCCCCGGGGCCCGCAGCCGGGCGAGCACGCCCGGTGGTGGGGAAGACGCAGCGCCACGATCTGCGGGACTGCCCGGGGGGAGGCGAAGGGGCCCAGGGACACACACACAAGTAGACACGAGTAACAGGACTCCCCATATACTCTCCCGCTTCCCATATCTCTTCCCATGCTTTTTTCCAACTTCCCGCCGCGCGCAGCTCGAAGCCTCCTCGCTCTCGGCAGGAGGAGGAGGAGGAGGAGGAGGAGGAGGAGGAGGAGGAGGAATAGGAGGAGGAGGAGGAGGAGGAGGAGGAGGATACGACGCTATAGGGAAATGTCGCGCGGAGCACAGACAAACACCTTAAAGCGGGGGGGGCAAACGGCCTCCCCCAAACGTCCAAGGTGACGCCCCCCACCCACCAAGAGGATCGCGGCAGGGGGCGACGGACGACGGGCGGCGGCGGCGGCGGCATGGGCGGTCCTGGCTGTAATCGTCGTACAGCAGGTGCGCGCGCGCGCGAGGATCGCGCGCGCACGCGACACACGGACGCCGACAACGGACCACCCAGCCACTCCACCAACAAAAACAAAACGAGTTAAAAGGCACCAGGACCGATCCAGGAGCCACGGCCAGAGTCCAGAAGATTTAGAATGGGACGGGCCGAAAAAAAAGAAACAACTCAATGCCCAAGGAGACGCAGCCAGGAAATTTCAGCATCGTCCACCCTGAGGGGCCTTGGTTGTGGAATGCGCCGTGAGTTCACACGGCCTTCGTCGGCAGGATGAAACCGACCTAGAAACAAACGTCGGTTCCGCTGGGCTCGCTCGCTCATGACGAGAGGCGGTGAGCACTCCAACAGTAGGTGACTGGCCACACCTGAGCTGTAGAACCCGCATCGAATGCATAGGACAATGTGGCCTTCTGAGACCCAGCATCTATGACCTCGAGAAGCGATTGGCGGCACGATACCCGTCAACGGCAGAAATGCGGCTGGGACCGTAGTCTGCGACAGCGACGGGCGGCCTCTAGGCTGAAGCCGCTGCCGCTTTGCTTGAGGCATATCAGGCACAAAGGCTGGTCCTTCCCTGTCGGGGCATCTCGGACGACTCGGACGACTCACGACAAGAGGGCGAGAGTCAGGGGAGGGAGAGGACCGATCAATAGATTGGACAGCCTGTGCCAACTCAACAGCATCAACAGTGCGACTCGAAACGACAGGAGCGAAACTTACCCTAGCCCGCACGGAACGTTCTGACGGCGAGGCAGACCTTCTCCGAGGGGGTTCTTCACGCAGCAGCCTCTGCCGCGTCACACGGCCCACAGAGGGGCTGCGGGAGGCGGGTCGCTTCGTCCTCTCCAACCCCCTCGCCCAGGAAAACACCACCCAAGGTGCAGCGAGCATTCGAGGGGAGAGGCCCAGAGAGGTCAACCTCGGTGCCTGACGAGGTCGAAACTCCCATAGGCTGCACCCCTCTGCCAGGCTGACCCTGAGTCAGGGGGGGCAGAGCCTCACGAGGCTCGGAGCCAGCGTCCAAACCACCAGGAGAGAGCGAAGTCCCCCTGTGTCCACGGCTGGACGCAGCACGCGCAGGGCAAACCCAGTTGGAGAGACGCTGCACCCTCTCCTCAGATCTGGCCCCCTTCTTGCAAAAATCACACCGCCAGAACTTGTCCCGAACCGGTGTAAAAACGTGTTTCAAATGCGCTTCAGGCGCCCTGGAAGCTTTGGCTATAGACCGAACTTTCATCTTCCGAGGGCGCCGAAAGGTGGCCACGCGTCCATGTGACAAGTGAGACGAGTGAGCCTGCAAAAGCCATTTGAGCACACCCCTCACAGATCTGAGGGCCATCCTCATGGAAGCGAATGCAGCCTTGCTAGCTGAGTGGAGGTCCCGCCCGCGGCAGGCGGCGAAATCGGCCCATCTGTTGGACCGAGCCTCAACGGAGTCGCCAGATTGGTGACCCCTGACATGCGAAACTTGAATGGCCTCTCCAAGGCCGCCGAGGTCATCAAGCTTTCTCCAGATAGCCTCCCAAAGGTCGGTATTTGGTCGCCTGGGGCCGCAACAGAAACCAGGGCCCAGGACAAGGCCCTCAACCAGGCCATAAAAATCAGTATGCACATGTATGGGCAAGATGCAGACAAATAGAACCTGCAGAAAGGCATATAGCTCAGACCTAGGCGAGCTCTGAATGGGTCCAGGAAGGGCTCCGTACACAAGCAGCTGGATGTCACGCCTAACATACTTCACGAATCCCCATCCCGCTCTCGTAGCCTCGGGCCAGTACCATGCTTTTCTGCACGCACCGTCCGTGTAGATGTCCCCCGTGACATTGTCAAGGGACCCGTATTGAATGTGCCAGCGTCCACTATCGTCTCGTGGGGGCACAGGCGGAAAACAAGACCGAGGTGCCATGCCTCTTGTCCAGAACCAGGAGCCAGGCGAGCGTGGCGGCAGGCCCCGACAATCAACACTACGCATTGCCGCTCGCTGCTGTGCTGCACGTCCGACACACTCCCAGGAAATATGATATGAGGTGCATACATCACAATCACACGCAGGGCAGCAAGATGTGCGAGCGTATCCATGCCGATAAAGTCGATGCGGGGACCACAGTCCCCCTCCCACCAAGGCCCTCAAGAGCCCATCCTCAGACACCGTAAGCTTCCAAGGGCCTTCAGGGTCGAGTTCAGGGTCCTCCTCGGGGTCATGCGGACGATCCTTCAAGAGTCCCAAAATAGGCTCCATCCAATATCCGAGAGGCTCCTTGGGGTCCATATTATCATCAGCAGGGTTTGACCTCAAACTCCATGCTTCCCACATACGGCGGACAGCAGCAGCACGAGCGAGGTCACGCACCGTCACAGGTGCATCTGTCAAAAGATCCAAACGATCTCCAATATCCGTAACGATACTAGAGGCTGAGGTGGTCCTCCAGCCAAGCGCCTGCACAGCCAAAAGCATAGCTCCTGCTGGGCCAGCGACGTTAGCCCAAGGCTTCGCCGCTTGGAGAACACGGAAGACCTGTCGCGTCCAAGCCTTCTGCAGGGTGCTATGTTGAACACCACGGTCCCGAAACAATAAGGCCCACTGATAAACTGGTTGAACCCAGCAGGCCACTTGGGGGTCCTCATACATGGAGCCCTGGAGGCACGATGTTAACCACGCAGAGGTAGTAGAACCTGGAGTATACCAAGTGCCCCGCATAATCCCCCTCATGGCCTCGACAAGCTGCGGCGGAGCCCCGTGGACCCCAACTCCATACTGCATGGCCGACGGAAGGGCCTGCTTAGCGAAGCGAGCGGCCAGGGACCCAGCTTTTTGAATCCGTCGAAGCCGAGGTTGACGCTTACGAGTATTGCGAATACGTTCACGGAGCCTACGATGCCGAATAGGGCGGCCTGCATTAACCTCAATCCCCAGGACTTCCAGAGCTGACTGATAGCAAAACCCGCGCCATGCCAATCGTTTGGCAATCTTCATACCAATGGCGGGCGAACTGCAAGTGAGCGTCATCTTGTGGCGCGCAGGCGGCAGACCAACGGCGTGCAGCATGTCCACAAGGATGGAGAGGAGGGAGCAAGCAGCATCAACAATAGCATAGGCAGTACCAACGATGGCAATCGTGATATCGTCGGCGTAAATATCAATCGACCTGTCAATGTGCTGAGTGTGCCCAGACAACGAGTCAAACGGCGTAATCATCACACACTGCAAACAGAACATCGCCAGAGGACACCCAGGCAATATTCCCCGCGTAGCCCATATGGGGGCCGAGAAACACGCATCCCACGAGAGTCGACGAGCGGACGCATACATGCGAACAGCAAGCACCATGAGGGTAGGAGGAAAGTCATGCTGCACCGCCGATCCAAGTAGCCGTCTCCACGGCACACGGTCAAAACACTTTTCAATATCTATAATCGCATGCACCGTGATGGGGGAGTCCGCCACCTCGATAGAGGTCGATTCAGCTTGGACCAACAGTCTTGCGGCAACATCCGTCGTGCTCTTCTGGGCCCCAAGCGCCAGGAAGCCCCGATTCAACGAGCTAGCCCAAGACCGAGCCCAATTGAGACGTGCCTTACCCCAAATGCGATAGATAGACGGAAGTAATGCAATAGGACGATATCCCCCAGACGGCTTAATCAGGAGGACGATGTGCACATGCTTGATTAGGGCAGGCCACTGGCCCCACGATTCACAAAGATGGAATAAATAGCCCAAAACTGCCAGAGCACCATTTGACGCAAGTGCCCAATGCCGCGGTCGAAAAACATCTGCTCCGACCGCTGTGCCTCCCGCGAACTGTTTGGCAGCTCGACGAAGCTCACCGATCCTCAAAGGCGGCAGACGGGGGCCCTTCGCAATCAGCTCTTGCAAATCCCCCAGGTGATCATCACCAGAACTGTCCTGGACACTAGCCGCACAATGATCAGGCTCATGATCAACTCCAGCCCAGATCGACCCCCAAGCGGCCCTCTGGGCCGTGGCAATATCATCAGGAAAGCTGCTAGGGCCTAACTCAGTTTCAACTTCAGCGAGCTGCCACCCACGCGGCTTGGTCCAGCGGTGAACGGGGCCTGACTTGCCGCGCAACGCCTTCCTCAGCCAGGATGAAAAAGCCTTAGATCTGGCAGACCCAAGTCTGCGCTCTTCAGTCTCAGCCGCTCGACCGCAGAAGTCACCAAGGAACTGCAGCATGTTGCAATAGTACACCGGTGGCTGTGCCGATATACACGTGATGATATGCACAAGGTCGTTCACTAGGTACTTAGGCATCGACATGCGAAGTCTACCATCCTTCCCATGCCCACCCATAAAATCGACTAAGTGCGCCCAAATACGTGTGCATAATATAGTGTTATTGCGCTGGTATGCGTGACACAGATCATGAATGCGCTGCTGTAATGTACGAAGTGCGCGTGATAAGCTCGTGCCACTCGGCTGCTGCCGTGCCAAAGCGCCTCCTGCAGTGCTGTACGCATACCGTGGGCCCTCCGCTCGGCCCGAAAACTTGGCAGGCTGTCCGCCTGTGTCAAAGAGTGGTAGCAACTCCGCCTCCACTCCCTTGTACAAGTCTGCAGCAAGGTCATCCAAGCGTTGTGCATGACCTGCAGCATCACCGAAACCTAAACTTGCATCACTACGCATTAGCTGTGGCCATTCTACATCTGGAAGTCCACGATCAGCATAGACCAACTCTCCATCCTCGTCGTCATCTCCCATGTCGGGCGACACGACAGGGTGCACAGGTAGAAGTTGGGGCCCGAGTAGACGGCGAACTTTCTGAGCGCGAGGACGAGCCCCAAGAGAGACCTGGATGGGATAGTGCACACGCGCAGGGTATCCTCCACATATAGTCGGAGTACCCATCACCGCCGCCAAAGCATCACTGGCCAGCCAGAAATCAATCTTTGAATAATTGCCAGACCCTGGATCCCGACAAGTGCCTTCGGCCGTGGCAACCACCCTCGCATCAAGCTTCGTGGTGATGTACGACTGTTCAATAACTTCTGGCTTGACATTCCAATCACCTGCCACGACAAAGGGCAGCCCGTAATATCGAAGGGATGAGCCCAGGCGTGAGATGCGGGTCGTATTCGCTCCGCCCAGCTTCAATCCCTGCTCGAGATACGAGGAGGCCACGACGAAGCCTCCACGTGGTCCAGCACGAACCAGAACGGCCACACTGAAACCAGGTACGACAACATGATCACGAAGGCAGGCCGAAAGCTTGACCACACCGATGTTGCTGCGCACAAAGAGGCCAACGCCTGCACGTGGCTTGTCTGACTCCGAAACAATTGCATCCGTGATGAAAGGTTGCCATCCTTGCCGCACACACCACTCTTCAGCTTGTAGCCGTCCATTCCCATGAAGGTGCAGCTCCTGCACGGCAACAATAGAAACATGTCGCATGTTGTCCAGAAAATCCTTGGCCTGGGGCCATCCTGAACTGTTGAAACTAACCATCATCAGCGACTTGCGTCGTGAACCACGAAGGCCTCGCCGCTGACGGTGAGCTGGCTGATCGCTGGACCAAGTCATTGAAGATGACCTCTTGCCACTCTTCGTAACAGCAACCTGCACAGCTGCATGGCCATCATCATTGCTCGGTGGTCGGTACCCTCTGGCCGCATGTTGGGTGGGCAGCGCTGAGCAGTGCGTACCATACGGCCCACACTGGACCGCAGGTCGGTACCCTCTGGCGCTGCCAAGCCCCTCCTGCACGGCTGAGCAGTGCGTATCACCGAGCGATGGCAAACTAGTGCCTGTATTAGTCGATGCTGACGCCGAGATCCTAGGGTCACCCGACACTGCATCAATCAGAGAAGGTAATGAAGGCTGGTCAGCATGCAGTTGCTCATAGTCATCTCGACCTGGGTCGAAAGGCCTGATAGCACCGTCGCTGAACAACCGAGGCATGTCGAAGAATTGTAAGTCGTTACCCAGCGTCGTCGTCCATGTCGGACTCATCCGTCCCTGCAGCATCATCGTGTGCGGCCAGGAGCTCGTCCCATGGATGTGAAGCTGGAATACCAGAGCCAGAGGCCAACGCAGACGGCGCATGAGCCCGTCGATGTTGTGCCAAGGCCGTCTGCAATTGAGTGACATGCGTGCTGAGCGATGCACATAGCGCTCCAAGATTCTCGGGCGTGGTGGAAGGCGCTGCCTGCACAATCTGCTCCAAGCGTTCGAGAGCGCCCGATACGTCACGATCACCGCCTTCATCTGGAGCAGAGCGCCCTGTGGCCAGTACCGCAGCACGTGCAGTAGTGACCTCTGAGTGAATCGTCGCCAGGTCCGCCGTCGCAGTCTGCAGCTCAGCCGCTTTGGTGTCATACTCTGCTTTGAGCCTGTCCACCTCACTCTGCAACGCGGTAACCTCCCGAGACTTCGCAGCCTGTCGATCCAACGCTCGGCGGAGAAGATCGTCAGGCGTTCGTTGTGAACGCTCCATGGCCTCTGCGGCCTGGAGCTCCTTGCGTGCAGCGACCACCAAGCCACTACTATCATCCAGGCCCAAACGACGCAAAGCTGCCACCGCCCTGCGTGCACGAGTGACTGCCTCAGATGCCGATGGGTCTTCTGAGGGCTCCTTCTCTCTGTCATCGCGGGCCTTGTCTTTGCCCCGCCCTGAGGACGGTGGCCTCGACGATCGGCGCCTTGTGCGGTCTGGAGGTCCAGCAGGGTCTGGCTGGCCCGACTTGTCCCTGCCACACATGTAGCACCTTGCCGAGGTAGCGAAATTACGAGCATAGCCGCACTGACGAGTAGCCGTGCACGACCAGCGCGGCTCACGTGGGTCATCCCGCTGAGATCCACGGCCGCCTTTGCCTCCTCCCATGAAACGGGAGGCGTGATGTTGAGAAAGTAGATGACGCGCACGATCCAGCCGTAACAAGTGTCGCGCAGACTGACGCAACCGCCGTTGCCGTCGATGCCACGCTGGTGACCTGGACCTCACTGTCGTCCTTGCCTCGCTTCGTCCGCACCTGGGCAGACGCAAGGCAACCAGAGCGCCCCGGCCTATCGCGCACACGAGGCCGCGGGCACGGGGCTGGGCGCAGGCGACAAAACGCGACACGGGGAAAGGTCTCCCGTGCCTCAAGCCCACGCCTAGGAGGAGGAGGAGGAGGAGGAGGAGGAGGAGGAGGAGGGCCTGGGCCTCCGGGCCGCCGCGGCTCCGCGGCCGCAGCGCGCACCCCGACTTGCTGCACGCGCGCGCGGGCGTGCTCGGCCGGCTGCCCGCGCCGGCGGCGGAGCCGCCCACGAGGCCCTCCGAGGAGGAGGAGCAGGAGGAGCAGCAGCAGCAGCAGCAAGAGGAGGAGGAGGAGGAGGAGGAGGAGGAGGAGGAGGAGGAGGAGAAGAGGAGGAGGAGGAGGAGGAGGAGGAGGAGGAGGAGGATTAGGAGGAGGAGGAGGAGCAGCAGAGCAGCAGCAAGAGGAGGAGGAGGAGGAGGAGGAGGAGGAGGAGGAGGGAGGAGGGGAGGAGGGGGAGGAGGAGGAGGGAGGAGGAGGGAGGAGGAGGAGGAGGAGGAGGAGGAGGAGGAGGAGAGGAGGACGGAGGAGGAGGACGGAGGAGGAGGGAGGCCTGCGCGGGGCGCCGGAGGACGGACTGCCACCCGCGACGAGGTGATTCGCCCCCGCTCGAGCGTCGCCCCCACTCGCCCCCGCAGGGTCCGCCCCCCTCGGTGCCGAAGCGAGGCGACGCGCGGTCCGAGCGGGCGTGTTTCGAGAGCTCCGCGAGGGCTCACAGTGGAGGGGGGCACCAACAGGTACTTGGTACACAATAGCACCCCCTCCTCTCTCTCCTGCCTCCTCCTCCTCCTCCTCATCCTTCTCCTCAGCCGCCTCCTCATTCTCCTCCTCCTCCTCCTCCTCCTCCTCCTCCTCCTCCTCCTCCTCCTCCTCCTCCTCCTCCTCCCCCCTGCATGCTACATTTTTGAAGCTGATTTTGCCGAGGGTGGTAGTACTATGAGTCCCCCTTGGACGCGCACGTCCCAGCCGAACATGTAATACAACCATGTCAAATCCAGAAAGCTCCCGGCAGGATATATAACCAAAGGGTCTTTAATAAACCCTCCGGCAAGAAGGGGAAGGAGGAGGGAGGGGAAGGAGGAGGAGGGACGAGTATCTATTCCCCGCCGAGAGCTAGGGGGGGGGCATCATTAAAGACCCTCTGCGGTTATAGTACAAGACTTCTGAGCGCGCGCGCGTCGCCCCTGGAGGGGGGGGCGACGCGCACATCGCAGAAGCCGACGGGCAACGAGATTCGGGTTTTCGGGTGTTTCCGAGGTTCGAAGCCTAGGACCTCGACGTCTCTGGGGTGCCGACACCTCTGGGGCTCCACGGCTCAGGGGGGCATTTTTTTCGAAAGGAGCGTATTCACCAGGTTTTTGGGCCTCCAGCCCAGGGACGCTCACACATCGATCCAGCCTGTAAGATGCCTCAGAGAGATGGAGTCTGGGGCGCTGGTCAGGAGTGCTCACGGCGTAGCAGTTTTTGAAAGGGGGGAAACGTTTGAGGTTTCCTGGCGCTTGTGACGTCCGAGGGTGGAAACTGTCTGACGTCTTCGTTGGTTCTCAGCGGCTTCCCAGCCTCGGGATGCCATCCAGCGCGCCTCGCCAAGAACGTTCCAGGGGTTCCTGGATTGTCCCGAACGGCCGCTGGAGAGCAGAATTATGACCCGAAAGCCAGGGGGCAAAGTGAGGGGGTGGACCGGCTCAGGGGGGGGGAGGGAACATCGAGCTTGAATCGGCGACAAACGATACATGGCCGATCAGGCCCCTGTCGGCGATCAATGGGCGATTTGGGTCGAGGAGTATCTCCCTGAGCCTTGGGGTGCAATGTGGGACCTGCTCTAGAAAAGAAGCATACCGTAGACGTTACCCTTTCTCTGACCATGCACTGCGCCGAACGCAACGACCGCGTTGTCTTTCAGATGTCCGCCCCGAATGTGTCTACATACGTAACGACATCCACTGTGCCAAAAGACGATTGTGGCTAACCGAGCAGTGTACCGCAGACGTTGGTCTTCCAGAAGCACGTAGACCTGGCCCTCCAACCGGAGCTTACTGCCCCGTTTCGAGCCGTTTCCCAGCCGCCACGGGGCCGCCTCAAAAAAAAATATACCCGGGACAAAAAGACGGCCCCCTGTGGAAGGCGTCGAGTAGGGGACCGCATGCGAACCCTACCCCTACCCCCCACGATTTCTGAGGGGGAGGGTGGGGTTCACTTCGTTCGGAAGCTCCCGAGCGAAGTGAACCCCACCCTCCCCCTCAGAAATCGTGGGGGGTAGGGGTAGGGCTCGCATGTGGCCCCCTATCGAGAGCCACCCCCCGTCACCCGGGAAAGCTGCGGCGGTGGAGGCGAGGGCAGCCAAACCTCTCAGAAGCGCCCTCACGGATTCCTCGGGCCGGCGCTGCACCCCCCACCCCTTGAGATAAAACTTCGGTCAACAAACACGATCATAAAACCCGGGTGATCCTTCTGTCCCAGCGCCTTACTTTGTGGTGGGGCAGAAGGACTGCTATGGCAGCTGACGCGGCCCTCCACTGTCTTCTCCTTCTCTGGCCTCTCTACTTGTTTCTCCTTCCCCGGGCTCTCTACTTGTTTCTCCTTCTTTTCCTTTCATGGTCCCATGAGGGCCCCCTAGGTTTCCAAGAGGGCCCCAAGAGGCGCCCAAGAGGCTCCAAGAAAACCCCCAAGAGGCTTCAAAAGACTCCCAAGTGGTCTCAAAGAGGCCCTCAGGAGGCCTCAAAAGCAACTCCCCCCCAGAGGCAGCCAAGATGCTCCAATAGGCTCCAGGGACTGCCAGAGACGCCCAAGACGCCCCAAGAGGCCCCCAAGAAGCGACTAAGAGCGGCCCCAGAGGGCCCCAAGAGGCGATCTTGACGGTCCCAGAGGAGGGGGTTAACATCCCACCAGCCCGTTAGGGAGTGAGTGGTTTTGATACCCCCCTCTTCCAACCCCCTTCTTCCTCTTCGGTACCCCCTCTCCCTGGACCTGGACGGGGCCTTTCGCGAGCGGTCAGAGCGTCCAAGATTACCCAAAATGGCTTCAAGAAGGCCCCAAAAAGCTAAAGATGGCCTCCAAGATCGCTGAAGATAGCCCAACATGGCCAAAAAAAGTTTGCAACATACCTCCAAGAGGCTTCAAGATCCCTCCAAGACGGCTCTAAATGGCCAAAGAGCCTCGCAAGGACGCCCTGGAGAGGCCAACAATCGTCCAACACCTAATAGAAATCCATGGTTTTATTTGCCATCTCGCTTCTTTGCTTCCGATGGGCTTCTGAAGCCTCGAGATGGCTCCGGTATGGACCCAGAGTGCCCAAGAGGGTCCAAGAGAGGCCCAAGACGGCCAAGAACGCCCAAGACCGCACCAAGAGCGTTGACAGAGGGCTCCAAGAGCTGATTTTAAGAGTTCCGATGGGGGGATCTAAATTGACGCCGCCGTCTTTGTTGGTCGATGGCCTCCAAGAGAGCCCAAGAGAGGCCCAAGAAGGACCCGTGGTCTTCAGACCCTCCCTTGACCTCCCCAAACCGCTCTCGCCTCGCATGCGGAATCCAAAGCTAAAGCTAGAACGGCGAAGCTGCAATGCACGAACAAAAAGCAAAACAAAAAAACTGCAATGCAAAACAACTGAAAATCCTGATCGTGGCGGTTGGCGCCGTGGGCTTCAGACCCTCCCTGGACCTCCCCAAACCGCTCTCGCCTCGCACGCGGAGTCCAAAGCTGAAGCTGGAACGGTAAAGCTGCAATGCGAACAAAAACTGCAATGCAACACGAAAACTGAAATGCAGAAGCAACTGAGACTCCTGACCGTGGTGGTTGGCGCCGTGGGCTTCAGACCCTCCCTGGACCTCCCCAAACCGCTCTCGCCTCGCATGCGGAGTCCAAAGCTGAAGCTAGAACGGCAAAGCTGCAATGCGAAATAACCGCAGTGCCCAAAAAATGCCATGCAAAACAAAACTGCAATTATCATGGTCGTTGGCGCCATGGCTTCGCATGCAGAATCCAAACCTAAAGCTAGAACGGCAAAGCTGCATGCAAAACGAACCCCAATGCAAAACCACTGCAATGCAAGAACAACTGCACTTGTAATCATTGTGGTTGGCGCCGTGGGCTTCAGACCCTCCCTGGATCTCCCCAAACCGCTCTCGCCTCGCACGCGTCTTGCCTCGCCCCACACGCGGAATCCAAAGTTGGAGCTCAAGCTCAAGCTTCAGCCTTTCGTTTTGACGCTGGGCGCCCCGCCGTGCGCTACAACGGCTAAGAACTTCATTGGGGGGGGGAGAGGGGGGAGCCGGCCGATAACCTAACTTTCGCTTGGGCCCTCCCCACTTACGCCAGTACGCACCAATACAACGTACGCCCTTCGGACCAGCGCAACCGACAAGTTCAGGTTATCGGGTGGGAGGGGGGGGACGGGCGGGCCCGATAACCCAGGTTACCCCCCAGTTGGAAGAAATATGCAGAAACATGAAGTAGGACAGCGGATAAAGCAGATTGGGCTCGGGCCCGCCCGAAAACAATCAAGCCAACATAAACATACATGTATGTGTATATATATACATACATATACAGCTGTGTGTATATATATAGAGAGAGATTCTTGAAAAGAAAAAGGCGCTTGAAATATAATTTGTTGTGGCATCCGAAAATTCAAACCTTCAGCGATCAGCGTGTATCGCCGGACCCCAAAGGAGGTCCTTTCTGACGGCCCTACCCCCCACCCCCCGGATGGCAGCGGCCACCTGGGCATTCATCCCCGATGAGGCAGGAGGGGCGCCGGGATCCAGGGAGAGGGCTTTGCGCGGCGCCAGCCTTGAACGCGCAATGTTTGCGGCGCCGACCGTGTGGCCAGGGTGTCCCGCTGCAGGGGTCGTTCGGCCGTCCGCGCCAGGGCGCCCAACTCCGCAAAAGAAAATGCGCTGGCACGCAACACGCCTCCATTTTTTGGTCACCCCTGCGCCGCCCGGGGTAGCATTTACGCGGCCCTCGAGGCGTGCGCTCGGGCCCAGCTCTGCGACGATCTGGTCATTGCCATCGCGTTTCCCCCCCCCCCCCCCCCCCATCTCGAGGAAGGGCCCGTCATCGGGCCCCGCGGGCCACAGAGAACGGACCAGGGAGGCGCAGCTGCTCCCCAGGGGGGGGGGGGGGTCGAGACCGCATGCGGGCCGAATCCCCACCAACTGGGCCCAATCCCGACCAACTGGGACCAACCCCAACCAGTGCGAAAAGCAAGCTGGGCCCAATCCCGACCTTCTTGGGATAGCCTCACACTAAGGTTTTTTGAGTGTAGGGAAGCCCAGGACGACTGTGAGGACCAAGTGGCACCTCTCATGTCAATGCAGAGGCTCTGGAAGCCAGCATACGTGCCAGAGTTGGACTTGGTCTCAGTTTAGTTTGCGCACGAGCACTCTGTTAAGATGAGCAAGAGGGCACCGAACCGTAAGCAAAACCGCACCGAATTGCATCGATGATTGGTCCTGAGAGGGCCCCAGGAGGGCTCCAAGAAGGCCCCAAGAGGGCCCTAAGAGTGGCCATGAAAGACCCCAAAAAGGCTCCCAAAGCGCCCCCTTCCGAAACAGAAAATATTTGTCGGTTGTTCTTCCCGCCCCTTTCCGAAAACTCGAATATTTGTCGGTTGCCTTTTCCCTCTTACGGCCGTTTCGGGCTCTTCTAGGGCCCCCTGTAGGACGCCAGTCCACTGGACCCACCAGCACCCCTCGAAAGTGGCGACAGTTTCGCAGATCGCAGCCCCCCCCCAGGGATGGCGAGGTCCAATCTGAGCCCCCATAGGACGTCACTCTGCTGGGCCCCCCTGCAGCCCTCGAAAGTTGGCCCTTCTAGGGCTTATTTGGGCGCCCCAAAAAATCAATAAGGGCCCCAGGAGGGCTCCAAGAAGGCCCCAAGAGGGCCCTAAGAGTGGCCCAGAGAGACCCCAAGAAGGCCCCCAAAGCGCCCCCTTCCGAAAAATGAAATATTCGTTGGTTGTTCTTCCCGCCTCCTTCCGAAACATCGAATATTTGTCGGTTGCCTTTTCCCTCTTACGGCCGTTTCGGGCTCTTCTAGGGCCCCCTGTAGGACGCCAGTCCACTGGACCCACCAGCACCCCTCGAAAGTGGCGACAGTTTCGCAGATCGCAGCCCCCCCCAGGGATGGCGAGGTCCAATCTGAGCCCCCATAGGACGTCACTCTGCTGGGCCCCCCTGCAGCCCTCGAAAGTTGGCCCTTCAAGGGCATATTTGGGCGCTCCAAAAAATCAATAAGGGCCCCAGGAGGGCTCCAAGGAGGCCCCAAGAGGGCCCTAAGAGTGGCCCAGAGAGACCCCAAGAAGGCACCCAAAGCGCCCCCTTCCCCTGAGGATTTCTCAGGATTCTTATGTATTCGCAGAGATTCCTAAGGATTCCTGAAGGAATCCGGAGGAATCCTCGGGAATTCCGAAGGATCCTAAGGAATCCTTAGGATGCTAAGGAATCCCAAGGATCCTAAGTAATCCCGAGGATCCAAAGGAATTCTAAGGAACCCTAAGGAATCCTATGGAATCCCAAGGAATCGAAGTACTTCTGAAAAAGAACGAAGTACTTCTGAAGAAGAAAGAAGAACTTCTGAAGAAGAAAGAAGTACTTCTGAAGATCCCATGGTTGTAATTGGTCCCATTTCTGGTTGCAATTCGCTCCGAACGGTTGGAATTGGGACTCGTCGGTTGAAATTCGTCCCATTTCGGGTCGAGACCTCTGGGACCCCGGACTGAAGGAACCAGATCGGATGGCGTCTGGCTCTGAGCTCCAACGTCGCGACAAATGGCAACCTCGCACAACAAACTCAACTGGGGCGTTGGACCCCACCTTTCTGCCGCATTTCTCGAGCTGGGCCGATCCGTGAGGGCCCCGGGGCCCGAAGCAGGGCAACCTCGCCCGCTGCTGCTAGAAAGTGCGACGCCCGGATTTCAGGGAGCCCGGTGGCTTTTGGGCCATACCTCGGGTCTCTGGCGGCCGCTCGGGACCATTCGGGTACCCCCGAAGCGCCCTCGGCGAGGCGCAGCTGCTGGAAGGCGGCCCGAGGCTGGAAAGCCGCCGAGAACCGACGGAGACGCCAGAATACGTTCAAGGGCGAAGCTCGAAGCTTCGAACCTCGAGAGGGCCCGGAACAAGGCAAGGAACGTGGGCCTCTCCTTCAAGTCCCCCTCTTAAGCAGCCTCGAACTTGTCCCTGAGAGTGACACTCCACAAACTCAGGGATGCACTCCCAGAAACTTGACGAACAAACAACACACACACATACCCATAGAGGGGTCGGAGAGGGCTATGAGTGCGTGTTGTAGGATGGGGGTCCCCGCTCGAACGGGAGCGTTCCCCAGGGTCCGACAACCCGCACCCATACCCATAGCCAGTCCTCCTCCCAACGACCCCCCTTATGGGTATGGGTGTGAGCTGCTCGTTCGTCAAAACTGAAGGGACTCCTTAAGGTGGCATCGAGATGTGTGGAGATGCCCATCATAGGGATAGGGATCTGCTCCAAGCTGGTGACCTCTCCCTCTGGACGCGCCACCCCCTCGGCCGGTCCGCCGCGCCCCCCCCGCTGGCGCGCCCCCGCCGTGCAGTCAGAGGTGTGGGGGTGTCGTTTGGGGCCTGCCGGCGCCCAAGGCATCCGATGACCGTGCTCTTTTTGCTCGGCACGGGGGTTTTCGTTTTCTCCCTCCCACCACCCTCGAGGGGAGTATGGTGCCCATGTGCTTCGGCCGGCGCCCTGACGCGCCACCCGCCAGCGTCGGTCGACGTGGCGGGTCGGCAGTTCGGCTCGGGGGGCGTCCGTCCGGCGCGGGGGCTGTCATCGACGAGGATGACATCGGGCGAGGATGGATCGATCATCTCTGGGGGATGTCTCGGGCGGCGCGGCCTTCGCAGAGCGTTCTGGAACGCCCTGGGAGCGCGCCGGAAGGCTCTGGGACGGACTTGTCCTCGTCCTGGCCCCGTCCGACAATGCCAAGGGGGGGGTCACCACCAGGGGGCTCGCCAATTCCTCGAGGAAGCGTCAGCTCCTCGAGGAGCTTGGCCGCCAAGACCACCCCCGAAGCCGTCCAAGACTGCCCCAGACAGGTCCAATGACCCTCTCGAGCTTCGATCCTGGAGCCTGGATCCCGAGGGGAGGAGCTGGTGGCCCCCCTGGTGGCGGCCCCCAGCGGCACTGCCCTCGGGCATCTTCTGACCGGGTCAATCCAGACCCGGGTCAGCAGGAAACCAAAAACTGCAATGCAGGAAAAAAACTGCAACGCAGGTCTTCGCAAACCCGGGTCAGCCAATAGGCGCGGCCGCCTCGCGGCCACGAGCGGCTCGCTAACCCGGGTCAGCCAGAGGGGGTCTTCGCAGGATCCTGCAGGATCCGGCGCCCTGGCTGACCCCCGTCTGCACTGACCCCCGTCTCGAGGCTCCCGATACCCGAAGATCGGGTGCTCCCGGAGGGCCCGACACCTTCCCGGGGGCCAGCGTTTCGCCCCGAGTGGTTTCTCAACGGGCCCGGCATCCGAAGACGGCCTCCAGAGTCAGAGAGCGCCAAAAGAACTCCGCTTCTGTAGGACACACTGGAGAACGAGGAGGAGGAGGAGGAGAAGGAGGAGGAGGAGGAGGAGGGGGAGGAGGAGGAGGAGGAGGAGGAGGAGGAGGAGGGGGGGAGGAGGGGGAGGAGGATGACGAGGAGGCGCAGAATGGGGTGGCGCCAGGGAGGTGGTACTCTGAAAACCTGGGGTGTTTCTTATGAAGGGGCCCTGGGACACACAAATAAGTACACACAAATCAAGGGGTACCCCATATCTTCATATGTTTTCTTGGTTTTTGTCTTCCCCCCACTCCCCATATTTTCCCATATTTTCCTGGGGAACCGACGATTAATTGTGTCTGTGTGTGTTTTCCCCTCCTGATTCTTAGAAGGCAGGGGGGGGGGGCTCTAAGAAGGGCCAAGACGATTCTAAGACTGGCTCTTGGAATCTGGGAGTGTTCTTGAGGAGGCCCCTGCCTTCTTAGAGTTAAGTCGGGCCTGTCCCCCTACAGGGGGATGTTCGACGGACGAAACAAATACTCAAACAACACTCCCAAATGGCAAAACATCTCCGGACTATTTTTTTACTATTTTTGAATATTCCCCCTGTAGAGGGACAGGCCCGACTTAATCTTAGACTCCCCCCGCCTTCTTCGAAGACCGCCTGATCCGACTTCGCTGAAAAATGCATCGTCAAGAGAAACTGCACATGGATTCTTCGACCCCGTCATTCTGTGGCACTGTGGCACTTCCTTGTGGGGAAGTAGCCCGGTGCGGGAGAAATGCGACGCCAGGATCCCAGGGGATGTCTAGATTCCGACACTTGTGCGCGCCGCCAAACTAAGATTTCGTGGTGTGGGTGAAGGAGACGCGTCCTGAGGGAAACGAGTCCTTGACCCAGTGGGTTTCCCCTAGGACTGGCCTTGCCGCATGAAGCGTCTTTTGACGATCTACTGGCACGGGGACTAGCACCTCCAGGGCCCGTTCCCAAACATCCTCAACCATGCTTTGTCCAATCCGCGGTCCCAGAGCGCCCGACCTCCTCCCCCGGGGTAGGCTTGCGTACGACGGATCCGTGTGTGATGGCCCCAAGGTTAGGTCGGGCATGCCCCCCTGCAGGCGGATTTTGGTAGAAAAATTAGAAAATAGTCACGCAGTGTCTAAACAATAAGCAAACATATTGCTGTAAGTCCCCTGGCTCTTTTTCACGATGTTTGAATGGGCCTCCTGTAGAGGGACAGGCCCGACTGGACCCCAAGGGCCGAGAGCGGCCCCTGGAGGCCGACATGGAAAAGATGCGTTTGGACTGCGAGAACCCACGCCGCGTGGTGAGTCAGTGGGGGTTTGGGGTCACCGCTCGGTTTCGGGGACTCGGCTCGCTCTCCGAGGACGTCTCGGGCGACGGGGGGCCTCCGAGGACCCAGGGCCGTGCGGTGACGGACCGCGTGGTGGGGTCTCCTGGGGCTTCGAGGTCGCCGAGCGGTCCGTCACCATACAGTGTTGAGGCTCACCTGGTCTGTGTGCCATAACTTTCTGTCGGGCGTGTCCCCCTACAGGGGGATTTTCGATGAAAAACAAGAAGTCTTCCAAAATGCACCAACAAGGTAAACAAAAAAAACATACTAAAAAATAGTCCCCAGACTATTTTCGGATTTTTTGTTTTTCCCCCATGTTTGGGGTATCTTTTATTTTTCTTCGAAAATCTACCTTTAGGGGGACAGACCCGACTTAACCATAACTCTGCTCTCCAGCGGCCGTTCGTGACGATCCTGGCCTCCACGGCACGCTCCCGACGAGGCGCAGCTGCCGGAGAGCACCCCGAGGCCGGAACACCCTCTGCGAGCCAGCGAAAGCCCACGGCGGGGAAGCAGCGAGCACCTCCGAGCACCCCACGGCCCCAGACCCCAAAAATAATCAAAAAATAATCCGGGAAACTACTTTTAGGGTATTGTTTTACCTTTTTGGGTGTATATTTTTGCATATGTTCTATTTCTCGTCGAAAATCCCCCTGTAGGGGACACGCCCGACTTAACCCTCGTGGCGGCTCGTGGGGGTAAAACAGGGCTAGGATCGGGATAAATCGCTCCAGAGCGTTCCGGAGCGCTCTCAGAGCGTTCCGGAACGCTCTGGAGCGGCCGCGGCGCCCAATACATCCTCCGAACCCGCCGTTTCTCAGAGATTTCGAGTTATCCCGATCCGATTTTGCCCCGATCTTCGCGTCGTTTTAGGGGGAGCGGCCGGGCCTCCGCCCACGCGAAGGCGGGGTGGCCGCCGCCAGGCGCGCCGGGGCCCGGCGGCGCCGGGTCCGGCGCGGCGGGCTCCTCCCCCCGCAAGAGGTTCGGCCGCAGGGCCGCCAGCGAGTGCGACCTGGCGGGCTCGGCGGAAGGGGGGCGGGGCAGCACCTGGCGGGGAGGAGAGAGAGGCAGAGGAGGCGGAGGAAGAGAGGGAGAGAAGCCGGAGGAAGCAGCAGGAGGAGGAGGAGGGGGAGGAGGAGGAGGATGGCGAGCAGGAGGGGCAAGGGTGGAGGGGAGAAGGGGGACGATGATGATCTGGGCGGGAAGGGGGGGGGAGCAGCACAGGGTGGGCATACATATATATATATATATATATATATATATATATACACGGTGGGGGCCTGGGATCCGGCGGGGCCTGGGACAGACGAGCCTCCTGCAAGAGCACCAGACCTTCCGCCGGCCAAGACACACAGAGCATCCAAGGGCACCCTCTCCAGGGTGCGCAGGAGCATCCAACAAGCACGGAGAACATTCGGGCACGCTCCCCGAATCGACTTCGACCTTTTCTTTACCTCGGGCCGCCCGTGTATACGGTGAGGGCCTCGGATAAGGAACCCACGGTCTGGAATCAAGTCGGGCGTGTCCCCCTAGAGGGAGATTTTGGGTGAAAAATAAGACACACCCTAAACATACCCCCCAAATATTCAAGAATTGTCCAGAAAAAATAGTCCCCAGACCATTTTTGACTATCTTTGAATATTCCCCCTGTAGAGGGACATGCCCGACCTACGTCTGGAGACAGGTGGAGCTCCAACCGTGGATGGGCCAAGGGCATCACTGCCGCCCCGGTTGGATAAGGAGCCCCTCGGGGTCGGAAGCCCCTTGGATTAAGTCGGGCCTGTCCCCCGACAGGGGGATTTTAGACAAAAACGCAATCTACATAATAATAATACGAATAATAATACTACTATTAATAATACTAATAATAATAATCATAGTAATAATAATCATAATAATAATAATAATCATCATCATCATCATCAGCATCATCATCATCATCATCATCATCATCATCATCATCATCATCATCATCATCATCATCATCATCATCATCATCATCATCATCATCATCATCATCATCATCATCATCATCATCATCATCATCATCATCATCATCATCATCATCATCATCATCATCCCACCAGCCCTCTGGGCGTCGGTGGTTTAAGGAGTTTCCTCTTCCACCCCTCCTTCTTCCCCTTCGGGGAGGGGTTTACCCCTCCCCCTACCCCCTCCTCACTGATCTGGACAGGGGGTTCCGCGGCGCGTTGGAGCGCCCAAGACGGCCTCGGCAAGGAAGCCAAAATCATTGATTTTACTATAGTTTCGGCCCCATTTTGGCCTTCTGAGGGGGGGGCTGAAATTTAGGACCCCCCCTTCTTTGATCGATTTCCTCTACGATGGCCGCAAGAGGCCCCCAGGATGCCCCAAGAGGCCGCAGGATGGCCCCAAGATGGCCCCACGAGGCCCCCCAAGAGGCCCCCAGGGGGCCCCCAAGAGACCCCCAAGAGGCCCCAAGAGACCCCCCAGAGGCCCCCAAGGTGCTCCCAGAGGCCTCAAGATGGCCCCAAGAGGCCCCACGAGGCCCCCAGGAGGCCCCAAAGAGGATTCCGAACGGCCCCCCCGAGGCGCCCAAGACGCCGAAAAGCCCCTCAGGACGATCCTCTACTCGCCTGGGCGTCGTTTCTGGACGGGCTGGTAGGGATACGCGAAGCGTCTAGAATAATAATAATAATAATCATCATCATCATAATAATAATAATAATAATAATAATGATAATAATAATAATACGATAATAATAATAATCCAAAACTAGTCTGGGGACTATTTTTTGAATATGTTTTAACCTTTGGGGGGTATTTTCTGGGTATTCCTCATTTTTCGTAGAAGATCCCCCTGGGAACAGGCCCGACTTAACACTTGGAAACACTCCTCAACCAAACGTCCCCTCCGTAGTGAGCCACCTCGCGTAGCCGACTCTCCCAGCGCTCCCCTGAGCTGGAGGCGCCGGTGCATCGAGGAAGGCGCCGGGCAGCGGGGCGAGAGCCAGCTGCACGCAGCAGCTCTCGTACAGTGGGGGCTCGGCCACAAGAAGCCATCCACAGGAAGCCCAACCCTGAGATCCAGGACGTCCAGTGCTTGATTTGTTTGGGGGGGGGACGTCACGCTTTCCATCGCAAAACCATCGAAACCCAAGAACCCCAAGGCACCCTGGAGGCAAGCAGGGTGTTTCTTGGTGTTGGCTGCCACTGTGCCCCCCCCCCCCCCCCTCCCCCTCCCCCCTCCCCTCCGTCGGACCCGAACCTGCGGTCTGGTTCGGGCGCTCGGCGCTGGAGATTCGTCGGTCGGATTCTCGCCTGAGGTTCTGGCCAGGACTCCGAATTATGGGAGCCTTCCGTGCCATCTTGCTGGCTCTTGCGAACCGACGGTGATCGACGCTAGTCGACGCTAAGTCGGCGACTTCCCATCGATGAGCCGACGCTAGCACATGCTACCGCTAGTGCACTCTGGAAGCGAAACTGCGGGAAGACGCGCGGCTCTCATGAATTGCTACCGAAACCGACTGTCAATTCTTTTTTGATCCTTGCGTTTTTGCCTCGATTCCGGCCTCTAGGGCCCGTTATCGGGCCCTGGGGCGATCAAACATTGATCAGGGAAGAGCAATCACCCACACGGGAAGGGGTCGGGAACTCTCGGGCCGCGGAGTCAAAAAACCCAACGGTGCCTGGGTAGACTCAAGGGGCTGTGCGTCTGAGTTTTTTTGATGTTCCGCGATGACGGCCGTCTACCGACCCCGCACCCCCCCTCCTCCAAGGTGGCGTCACGTTCAGCGCCGGCGGCGTCCGCGAATGCCGGTACCTGCGTGCACCACAGCGCACGTGTACACCACAGCGAAAGTGTACACCGCAGCAGTCGTCTGCAACACAGCGCCAGTGTACACCACAGTGTCTGCGAGCACCGCATCGCCTGTGTACAGCACAGCGCCTGTGTACACAGCATCCGCGTGCAATACAGCGCTGGTGCACACCACAACGCTTGCGTGCACAGGACAAGTAGAAGGAGCATGTAGGTGAGGATATGATGCGGACAGTTAAACACCACGCAGGGGTAGCATTGATAATCACACTCGATGATTTTCCCTCCTCCTTGCTCCTCCTCCTCGTCCTCCTCCTCCTCCTCCTCCACCTCCTCCCCCACTCTTCTCCCCGTCGTGCGGGTCGGCGCTACAGCGCATGTGCGCATCTCAGTGTTCACCGCAGAATGGGAACGCGCAGGGAAAAGGTAAGCGCTCGCGCCATGAAGCGACCGCGCTCCCATGCCGCAGCTCCGCCCACTGCACTGCCTGGACAGCGTCGGACTCCTCAAGCGAACTCCTTCAGGACGGCGCCCTCCCTGTCTCCATGCGCGTACCGATCCCCAAGGCAACACACCTCCTCCTCCTCCTCCTTTTCCTTTTCCTTTTCCTCCTCCTCCTTTTCCTCCTCCTCCTCCTCCTCTTCGGGAAGACTCGTAGGTTCCAGAACCGCTCCTGTTTCCGTAAGGGTTCTTTTCCAAATCCTGTATAACATATTTCTTGTTCCGGTGGAATCTACAGGCGCTCCATTTTGTCAGAAGGACTCCTACTTCTAAAACTCTCTCTCTCTATTTATATATATATATATATATATATACACCAGTGGTGTTCTGTTGCGCACGGTTGCTGTGGTGTACACAAGCGCCGAGGTGTACACAGGCAGTGGTGCACGCAGGCACTGCGGTGTACACTGGCGATGTGTTGCGCACGGATGCTGTGGTGCACACAGGCGCTGCGGCGTACACGGGCGCTGTGGTGCACGCAAGCACTGCGGTTCACACCGGCGCTGTGGTGCAGATCGCCCCGTATACATTCTGCTGCTACCCGTCCCCGGTCATTCCTGTAGGCATTCCCAGACGCCGCTGGCGCGAAACGTGACGTCACTGGCCCCGTTCCCCCCACTTTCCCCCGGTGACGGCCGTCATCGCCCCGCATTCTGTTATTTTCGGGGGTGGACAGACCTCCCTTTAGTAAAACGTGGTTTAGTGAAAACGACCTGAAGCCCAAACCTGGCGGGCGCAAGCTTGGAAAATAACGGCGCGGCGCCCTCTCGAGAACCGAAAACGGACAATTCACTAATCGACGTGTCACTGTTGGGGGCTTCTGTCCACCCCCGATCTTTTAAGGGTCGCACGTCTTTCGCTGGCCCCCAGAGGTCTTCCAGCCGCGTGGTTCCTGCGAGCAGGCGCGCCTCGCCGAGGGTAAGCGCGCTCCCGGAGGGGTGGCCCCGGACCTCCCCGAACGGCCGCCGGAGGCATCGCTCGCGAACCCCCCCGGGCGACGCCACAGAGACCGTGACGCCATGTTTTTGGAGAGGGTCCAGACCTCCTGAAGGGGCCCTGGGACACACAAATAAATACACACAAATAAAACTATTCCCCATATTTTCCCATATTTTCTGAGTCTTCGTCTTCCCCCCCACTTCCCATATTTTCCCATATTTTCTGGGAAATCGACGATTAATTGTGTCTGTGTCTTTTTTCCCCTCCTGACCTCCAGGGGTCCACGTCGTGAAACAAATCATGGAACACGACGTCGGAGAGAGTACAACCCTCATCTCTGCCACGCAGCAAAACACGGCGGCAGATGTCGCTTCTCGCCGCTTGCGTCTGGAAGCCGCTCCTCGGCCCCAGGACCGACAGCAGACGACTCGTCAGGATGAAGCATCTGCAGAATGGGTGGAGCTCTCCGAGGGGTCGCGCCGCAAAAATACTGCGTCAGAAGAGAGATTCGCGTCCTGACAGAATCGAAACACTCGGTCAGAACATATTTTCTGGGACTGGGGGCTGATTTCGGGTCTTGAAAATCCGGCTCTGGGGGAAGGGCTGGGATTTCAAGGGTGCGTATCGCAAGAAATCAAAACATCGGGCGCCTGAGGAGGGACCCAGACCCCAGACCTGTGGCGACGACGACGACAACAACCTGTGGCGACTTGACTGACAAATTTGAGCCGAAGTGTTTCACAATTCGGCCGTACTCGTAGGGGGAGGAACACAGGTGGCCCCAGGAAGGGCTCGAGCGCTCCAGAGACGCCCCCCCTCTCCAAGCGAGGAACGACGACGACGACGGACATCGTCGTCCAGCTTCAAAATTCTCGGGAGGTCCCTGCTGAACCTCCCAAAGGCCAGAAAATGCAAGCCGCACACAACAACCTCGAGCCTCGACGACGGCCGGCAACGACGATGACCGGCAACGCCACGGGCCAAGAAATATTGGTCCTCGATCCCGGACTCTCGACGACTCGACGACGGCTCCCTCGAGCCCCGAGCCTCGAACCCTCGAATCTTGAGGCTCGGAAGGCGCGCCGATGGCGTTGACACTGGCGGCAGTCTCGGTGATGAGGGGGAACGACAGTGGGGGACAAAGTCAGGGTTACACGGTTTCCCCCGGGGCTGCAGGCGACCCGAGGTGGAGGAGGAGGCGGAGGAGGAGGAGGCGGAGGCGGAGGAGGCGGAGCAGGAGGAGGAGGAGAAGGAGGAGAAGATGGAGGAGGAGGAGGAGGAGGAGGAGAAGATGGAGGAAGAGGGGGAGGAGGAGGAGGAGGAGGATGAGGAGGAGGAGCAAGAGCAAGAGCAAGTTAGTTCACTAAGTGAAATAAAAGGGAAAACCGCCTCACACCAGGGAGGGAGACATCCCAACGGGCCCCCGTCGGGCCTCCCTCTCGGTTTGGCGGAAGGCCTTGGGTGGTAGCACAAGACGTATACGCCTTAAATATTCAACTCCCGTGGGTGTGGCTTCCAAATCGCAGTTCTTGTGTAAATTAGAAGAAGCACGCTTGCCGGCATAACTGCCGCAAGTTCCACAGAACCAAAGGCCTAACTTAGTGCACAAGATCCTACTATTGCTCTTATGGGCCCAGCCTCCCCCAATGTGAACGTTGTTGTCAGCCCCGAGGGTATGAAACGAACCATTGAGATTCACTGGGGCACTGGGACGAAACAAGGGCTGGCCTTCCAGAGGCTAGCGGTCTCCAACGAGGCGCTTCCAAAGCACCTAGCACATCGACGGTCACACTCCCCCAAAAACGTGGGAGGTCGAAAACTTTAAAGCGGCAGACGGGGCAGGGGGCACAACAGGAGAGGAAGAGGGACGCTTGCCTTTCACCTCACCATGCTCATCATGCTTACTAGCTCCCGCACGTACACAATCGAAAGCAGCTCAAAGTAGCCGATGACGAATAAGGAATACATCTCGTTCCAGCTGCAACAATCTAGATCTCACAGAACCATCCAGTCCAACTTCCAGGGCCGCAAGTGGGACCAATTCGTCCGCGGCGGCATTGCCTAAAATCTCCCATGCGATAGTAGGGTTCTGAACCGTTGCTTCCGCCTCTTGGTGGGTATGAATGAAAAAGACGGCGATGTCATCGCAATTGAGATGAGCCGTGACACGGCCGATCTCTGCCCACATATCAGCGTCAGCACACGTGGGGTTCGTAAACGCACGATTGATCCAACCCAGATAAACATTCTCATTGTCCGCCACATAATGCGTAACCCCACTACAACAGTACAGGCATAACCAAAGAGCCTTGACTTCACCACGCGCCACAGTCTGCCTGGCTCCTGCCAAGCCACGTGATATCGAACAATCCAGTGTCATTGCAGTGAAATCGCTGATCACCGTGGCACCAAGAGCAACACGACGCAGGCGGGGGTCTCTTGTGTCAGGACCCCCGCTGGCGTCACCAAAGACCAACGCAGGTCGGTCGCAGGTGCCCCGTGGGAAACACCGTCGAGAGAACCCGTTGCTCAAACCTTCCCAGCTCCAGTCATCAACAAACTGAGGCGCGGGCGTAACCGTCCAGTCGGCTGGCAGCAGCCCACGAAACCAGCAACATGAATGAGCATCCCCTTGACTGCAAGCTTGTGGGATCAGGATGTCGCTGCGCTCGTATGCCGCGCACCCCGTATTGCAGCGGCACGTCCAGTAGCGATGCAGTGAGGTCTCGCTCTCCTCGCCACATCGATTGCACTTGTCATCGCCTCCCATGGCTTGGAGACTGGCTCTGGACAGCACTGCCTGCTTTCGTGCCGTGGGCCAACTGGCCCCAGTGGCGACTGATAAGAGAAGCGCTGCCGGGCGACGCCCCATGTGAGGAATGTGTTGAAGTTGACGTAGCAGGCGGCGGTAAGAGTAACTGCCAGTCCCATGCTCCAAGCCGTCGCCATCAAAATGTCGCGCAGCTTTCGCCCATATGGGCGCCATGGCTGCAGTCCTGATGTCGTCGAAAAATTAATGGAAACTGGCGTCATCGATGGCTTCTCTGCCCGTAAAATTTCCAGTCGGAGAAGCCCAAAACGTCAAACCAGGAGGGGGCCACAACGTCGGCGATTGCGGGGTCCACCCGAAATCCAGCAAGTGGTAGATCACCGCCGACATGGGACCCCTTATGTGCCTAGACCTCTGGGCGTGGGGTATGGCCTCCAGCTTCAGGCGGACCTTATCCCCCGCCCGAATGATACCTGGTCGCGCCTCGGGGTGCCGACGCCAGTTCGTCAGCCACTGCCGGGACGTACCAGTGATGAAACGCTGCGCAGGGTCGAGCGACGCGGCCTCCAACTCGAGCAGCGTCGTGAGGCAGCGACCGCGGACTCGCGCCCCGCAGGCTGCACCCAGAGTTGTCGATATCGAACCAGCTCCTGGCCCACGACGCCGTAGACCTCATACCCATAAGATCCAGCAGCTTGGCCCCCCTGCCTTTCGAGTCGCGAAGTGATCGTGGTCCTCCCGGGGGTCTTGACATACTTGACCACCGTACGATGTCGAATGAGGTTATTGGAGCTGCGCTTGACGCGCTGCTCACGAGCGCGGCGAACTCCAGCACCTAGGTCAACGCCGAGGCATTGCACCTTGAGCTGACGGGCTGTGGTGACTAGGCACTCGATCATGTCGCGCTTGACTTGCGCCGCCGACCCCTTGGTGGCCTGCGACAGATCGTCGATCCAGAGGCGGTGGCTGCACCGCACATTCATACTACATATCCGTTCCATGATGAACTGCGCCATCGCTCGTGCGAAACGTGTCCCAGAGCGTAATCCTTGTATGATATTGCACGTTGGCTCGGAAGCCATCGAAAAAAGCTCAAATCTGCTGCAAGGAGCGTGGCTGTGAACATTGTAGTAGTTCAAGGTATAGAAGCGTGGGTGGAAACCCGAGCCGAAGTGCAGCTCGGGCTAACTTGGGCCACAACATGTTACCGTAGTGCCCGTCGGTATCGGTGAGAGCACGTGCGTATGTGACTCCCAAGACTCCCGCAACTTCTTCGTCTAGAACCCGTCGGACCGCCTCGCGAAGCGACGAGTTGCCGATAATGGCTGCATCCCAATGGGCCTCAGTGGACCTCGACCAAGACTTAACCCAAGGCTCTCGCGACATACTCCACACCCGAGACAGCGCCGAGGTGAGGCCGATCACGCGGCCCCCATTCAGCTTGTTGTTTGGGAGGAGGCGGCCGAGGACGAGCATGGCCTGTACGGGCCAGACCAACAGGTGCTCTATCGCGGCGAACAGCGCGCATAGCTTGGCCACCCCAGCATCGGGCAGCCTTTCCATATCGCAAGGCGCGAGACGGTCAACCCCCATCCCCGCGCGAGGCTTCATGGATATCAGGGCCCGCCTCACATCCTCCACTCCTAACTCAGGAAGAGGATCGAGATCATCTCTGATCGCCTGCCGAATAGTCTCGAGAGCGTTCCCAAGCGCCTCGCCGGGGTCGGAGATGGGCGGAGCCCACTTGCTATGCCACTTGCCTGACTTGAAATCGACTATATCTTTCGGGTGGTAGAGTTGCCGAGTCGTCGCCGATTTCCAAACTGGGCACTGGATCCTGCCTCATGGCCCTGTGGAGCGCGCCCAACGAGGAACCCGAGACGGCCCAGTCCTGGAACTCCCGAAGCGACTGGTGTAGTGCTTTACGTTGACTAGACCTGGCGACCCTATCCGAAAACTGAACGAAGGTGCCGAGCTGGACGATCGAGCAGCTTCCACTTGACGACAATAGTGAGAGCCATTCGGGACAGGGATGGACGAGGCAGTTCGGGGCCGACGCGCGAACCTGATCGGGCCTGTCTTCAACAAGGCGTCGGCATTATCTGTCCAATCCCTGCTGCTGCGCGAGTCCATTGCCTCGAGCGCGATGCTTGCGCAGTGAAGTGAGAAGCGAGTGGGCCCTTGCCCACCAGCTGGCGACCTGGTCGCGCAGAGGAACTGCTCGGTGCTGCTCCGAGACTCTGACCTCCTGCGCTGTGAAGACTGGAAGCTTCCTCAGATTCATGGCGAGCGCGAATAGTATCCTCAACTGCAGACACCCAAGACGCGTGCACCCCACAGACTAGTAAAGCACGTTCAGGGTTGACGTTGAAGGCTCTGGGGCCCCCGATGCAGGCGGGAAGGGGGTGAGAAGGAGAAAAAGCAAGAACGTACAGCCCGTCTATGCTTATCCCACAGACCTGGGGGAAGCATATAACTGACGCTAGGGCGCCTCCGAGGCTTGGGGGGGGGGCTGGGTCGACGCCTCAAGAGGACCAGCGCCGATGCTGCAAGGGGCGGGGTCGTCGCAGGGGCCCCCCGCGAGGGCCGCCCCAACAGGGGCGCCGCCCAGCTTCCGCGAAGGCCCGCAAGCCGCGCCAGACCCGCCGCCTTCCACCGAGGGGGGGGGGCCGTCGGCGCTGACCCCAGAAGACAGAAGACTGCTGTAATTAGATGGGGTCAAAACTCTGGGAAGGGAGGCATCTCGCTCCGGCCTCTCTTCCACGCAAAAACTGAGCTGATCTGCCCAAGGATCCCCCTCGAAACACTTCGAAATCTCTTCGCGAAACGCGCCTGAGACAACTTGCACCGCCGGCTGGGGCTCAGGGCGCTCAGAGTGGCGAGCCTCGAGCTCCTGCTGGGCCCCCTGATCTTCTGGGGCCCGATGGCTGCCAGAACGCCCCCATAGAGCCTCGAATGCACCTCGTCCCGCTCGGCCGCGATCTCCCGAGCTGCCAGCAGCCGTGCGGCGCGAGCTCGACTGGACTTGGACTCTGGGTTCGGCCCCTCCTTCCCAGGTCGCGGCGCCTGCGGGAGGCGCGCCGCTAGAGAGAGTGACCGCGCGAGCAGCTGCTGCCCCTGGTCACGAAGCCGCACTCGCAAACCGATGTGGGTCTTCCATGGCACTGCCGCCTCTCTGGCTCCGCAGACACCGCGTAGCTGCATGCGGAAGTACCGCGCATCGCGAAGCCGATGTGAGACCCGACCTTCCCTGCATTGCACGCGTAGTCCACGTTAGCCGTGAGGGCGCGCCCTCCCACTCGCTCAGTGAAACCTGCCTTGCTGACCGCCGCCGCGCGGATGCTGAAACCGGCCGCGACAATCCAGGGGAGCTGCGACGCTCGAAGAAGAGCTCCCGAGCGGCGGTGGCGAATGACATTGGGCCCCGAAAATCCAATGCCCGAACGCCCGTAGAACGTGATGAGGACAAACGAATACCCTTTCATGTCGATGGTAATCGCGCAGAATCCGTCGCTGGACCTGGTCGACTCATGCTGCAGCGTCGGCGCAGAGGCTGCATCAAGATAATGAGCTCGAAGATGCCCGTGAGTGAGGATCCACTCGCCCCCTTCGTTGCCATGCCCCATAGACAGCTCTCTGAAATGCTTGTCATTCGGCCTGGCTGGGTTGCAGAAGAGCTTCATCCCAAGCCTCCTCGCCTTGTCATCCCATTGTCGGATTGAACCCCTGCCGACATGGATCTCGACGATAGCAAAGTACTGAGTGGACTTCCTCTGTTCTGCAACGTACTGCCAGACCTTGGTGCCCATGCACGTGACATGTCCAAAAACAAGGTTGGTGAACCTGGGAGCGTTGTCATCGCTCGCGTCTGCCTGATCAACTGATGGCTCGACGGATGCACCCCGCGGAGCCTGGCTCGGACTCGAGCCTGTAGACGATGAGGGAGAGGTAGGCCTGCTAGATACAGCCACTGAATCCGCCGTCGTGCTGACCGAAGTAATGGGCGACGGACGGAGCTGACGTACTTGTCACACCTGAGACTGGGGCTGGGCGCCCACGCCTTTGCCGAGCGTCGCCCCCGCGGTGGAACCGTTCTTGCCCTTGCCCTCGCGCATCTGCAGGTTGGCGTTCAGCGCCGCAAACTTGGCGCGGGACAAGCGCTCGGCCTCGGCCTCGACCTTGCTCGCCTGCTGCTCGTCGGCTGCTGCCTGTGATGCCTTCTGCTCCGTCGAAGGCTCCTCGCCCGCCGCAGCGGCGGTGGCCGTCGGCGCTGCAGCATGACCTGTGACGGCTGAGGACTGGCCGTCTCCTCCTGGGACGGCTTGATCATCGTTGTTCCTCCTCTTCTTGCCGAGGCGCTCCTCGATGGACGCCTTGAGCTCAGCTGCTCGTCGCAACCAAGCTTGCACCTCCTCCTCCTTGGACTTCCAAGTGTCCTTGGTGCTGACTAGGTCCCTCTCTAGTTGCGCCAAGTTTTCCTTCTCGCTTTGCTCGTGCTCGAGCTGGTCGATGTTGGCGAACAGCTCCTGGTCCCAGGACAAATGGAACAGAGACCTGGGTCCCTTGTCGTCGCCGTCCACGTTGTCGGGAGTGATGAGCACGCCATCAGCCTTAGCGATGGCCTGCGCGGCCTGAGACGTGGCAGTGGCAGCCTGCGCCAGCGACCTGGCCGCTAGCTGCTCCTTGGCCTCCGCCTGCTCTAGCTGGCCTCGGAATCGCTGGACTGCCTTGGCCGCCTGATCGTGCTTCACCTCCGCATCTCGCCACGCAGCGTCCGTGCGTCGAACCTCATCAGCTGGCGAGGCGACATGCTGTGGGGGCTGCACCTCAACTTTAGCTAGCTCAGCCGCCAGCGCCGCCTTCATCTGCGCATCGGACGTCTGCGCGATGGCGGCCATCAGCGTAGCCACAAGATCCTGGCCTTCTGCGGCGGGTTGGGTGGTCTGGGAGCCCTTCAGGATCGGCTTTGGGCTGGCGGCACTCTTGACCAAATCATTCTCTGTGTCGTTCTCGAAACGTACCCGCCACGGCGGACCCCCTGGAGATGAAGATCTGAACGGGTTCTCCTGGGAACAAAGAGGCGGATTTGTCTGCAACATACTCTGCATGTGTGATCAGCTCGAGATAGTACATCATTGGCCTCCGCATTTCGGGAATAAACGTGACATCCTCGGCTTCCGCCGCCGCAAAGAAGAACTCTAGAAGGACAGTTGTCGCTGCGGCGCCCCCCAAGCGCTCCGTGCAAGCACCGAGGTCTGGGTCCTATGAAAACCTCCCAAATGGGGTCTCGGGCCCAGATGGCTTGAGGGAGGAGGAGGAGGAGGAGGAGGAGGAGGAGGAGGAGGCGAAGGACGGGTCGCCTTAGCCCTGCGGAGAAACCCTCCAGGCCAGGGCCTCCAGGGGGAGGCGCGTCGACCTGGGGCAGCACACGTCGCCGACGGAGCGGCGGCAGGCCCTCCTGCTGGAGGAGACCGCGCGCTCCTGGGCTCCGGGTGGGCCTCCCGGGCCCCGGCCGCGGCGATGACTGGGCGCTCTCGGGGCTCGATGCCTCCCCCCCATCGGCCTCTTCCAGGGCTCGTCTCGATCCGGTGGCTTCCGCTTCGATCCGGCGTCGGCTTCGGACTCCGGCCTGGACTCCGGTGTTCCTCACCAGAGGCATGCTAGCCTGGCGATGTCCGCCGGTTCGACTTCTCCCGACTCGGCTGCCGATGTCCGCCGATCCGACGCATTTCGATCGCCGATCCGAGCTTTCGATTTGATTATGGGCTCTCCTGCTATTTCCCCCCTCTGATAGAAAGGGACAGGCCACTCTGGTGCAGCGAGTGCCTTGATGCCGCCACCGCAGTAGTGGTGGCGGCGGCGGCAGCAGCAATGATGACGATGACTACAACAAAGCAAGAACAAATGCATACGTACAACCTGTCGGAGCTCCGCACAAACCTCCGAAACTTCAGCTATTTTTCGAGCGAGAACCCCGTTGCCCCCGAGCAGCGGCAGCGGCGGCGGCAGCGCGGAGCAGGGCGCGCCGAGGTGACGGCAGCTCGAAATCTGTCCTTGGACCCCCTCTGGGGTCCAACTCTCAGAGCTGCGGTCAGCCCTGGCGACAAGGCCCCCCCCCCCCGAATTCCATAGATCCCGCCGGGGATGTTTGGGGCCGGAGATTTTGCCAGAGATTCTTGGCTGGAGATTTTTGGCCGGGCAGTTTGGGCCAGAGATCTCGCCAGAAATTTCGCCAGGAAGGTCCGCTGCCAGAGATTGTGGGGACCTCAACACTGCTGCCTGAGACTCTGGGGGAGACTTCCCAAGCGAAATCCAAGGGGGACATGAGGTCTAAGTACGCTCGATCTGCTGTATCTTGGCGGCGCGCACATGGGGGCAGGGGAAGGGGGGACGGCTTCTTAGAGGGAGGCTGCTTCTTAGAAGGCGCCCGCCCTACGTCTATAGACAAGGCCCGCGCCTCCTGAGAAGCAGGTGTGCTTCTAAGAAGCCTTCCCCCCTCCCCCTACCCCCCCCCCCTCTGCGCGTGGCCGAGTATCCTGTGAGCCCGATCAATCCCAGTGGGCCCTGGGGCCCGGAGCAAAAGGCGAAGTCGCCATTGGTCAGAAAGTTGCGGCGCCGGGATCTCAGGGAGAGTCGCGGCGGCGGCTCCAGGCCGCCGACGTCGTGTGAGTTCCTCGCGTTCTGGCAGAAATCGCCGTTTTCGGCCGCCGGGGGCCCTCCACGGGGACTCGGGACCGACCAAAAACTGCCCAGGGCGAAAAACGTGTCCTGGGGAATGGTTCGAGACCTCTGGGGTGATGCTGCTCCCATCGTACTTCAGGGCCACATCCCAGACATGATTTCGAGCACCCAGAAGAGAATCGAAGCAGTGTCGCACGAGTATCGCCTCCCAGGGCCCGACACGTGAAAACCCTCCGATGTCGGTACTTCCCTGGCGCTCGAGATTCTTCCTGGCGATCAGGGCTAAACTAAGTTGGAACCTCATACCTCTGGGGCTCGACGTCACAAACAAATCATGACGTCGGGGGCCTGGGCAACGTGGACCCTGGATCCCTTCCAGAGCATCGATGGCTCCTCCGGAACCCTTTTCGAACGGTCGCAGGGCCTGGCGAGGGCACACGGAGGCCGAGCGCAGCAGAACACCTCGCGTCCGCGAGGGGGTGCCGATGACGACGGCAGACGATGATTCGGATGCAGCTTCTGGGAAGTCCTCGTCAGAACGATGAGGGCCATGTTGATTCCGAGTCAAGGGCCGCTAAACAGGATCGGATCGGATTGGGCTGGGGATTTCGCCAGGTAAAGCGGGACAAAGCTGGATTATGCCATATTGCGCGGTATTAAGCCAGATTAGGGCAGTTCTCGAACATGGGTAGACCAACGCCGATTCTCGATTCGAACTTCCCAAAAGATGCCTCCTGACGACGAGTCGTGATTCTTCACTAGAGGAACAAACCGCTGCGTAAACCGAATTCACGTCTCGGAGGTCCGCTGCGGGTTTCTTGGATCGGCGCTGGACCCCCCCCCGGCTCGCAGAACGCGCCAGGGGCGGCGCCGGGGGCGCCGCCAGGGGGGCCCAACGCCGATCCAAGAGATCCGCGCGAACCTCCCAGAAACCCTGGCATCGTCAGGCTTGGCCGCCTCGTGCAGTGCAGCGCCCGCCGCGTCGGACGGGTCGAGGCCCACGCCGTCAGCACCGTCCCCCAGGGCGTCCTCCTCCACCTCCTCCGCTTGTTCCTCGAATGATTCTTCCCGCGCTTTGGCTCAAGCAGTCTGGCCCGTGAGCCGCCTCGCGCGGCGTGCGTCGCGGCCACCGCACTTTGTTGGCCCCGATCCCGAGAAGGACAGCGTATTCCCCCCCAGGGGGCGCCCTCCTCCACCTCCTCGCCTGGTTCCTCGACCTCCCCAGGGCGTCCTCCTCCCACCTCCCTAAGGCGTCCTCCTCCACCTCCATCTCCTGCGCCTACCCAAGGCGTCCTCCTCCACCTCCCCAGGGCGTCCTCCTCCACCCCCCCAAGGCGTCCTCCTCCACCTCCATCTCCTCCACCTCCCCAAGGCGTCCTCCTCCACCTCCCCAGGGCGTCCTCCTCCACCTCCTCCGCTGGCTCCTCGAGGGACTCTGCACGCCGCGAGGGGGGGGCAACGACGCGCATGAGCGACGACGAGGGCCTGCTTGCGGGCGGCGAGCGCGGGGTCGACGAGGGCCGCGCCGCTGGCGCGCCGCCGCCGGGCTCGCGGGCGGGCGCGTGGCCGTCCGGCTCGGCGCCGCCGTGCGGCAAGCCGAGGGCCTTCGCGGAGGGGCCGCCGCAGACCGCCGCAGGCGAGAGGCGCAGGCAACGGCACGAGCATCAACTGTGGGAGGTCCTCCTCCTCCTCCTCCTCCTCCTCCTCCTCCTCCTCCTCTAAATTACTCCTCCTCCTCCTCCTCCTCCTCCTCCTCCTCCTCCTCCTCCTCCGCGCGGATGCCTTAGAGCTGCGCCTCGCCTGCGCCTGTTTCTGGGCCTCCTGGGAGGCCCTCGTCGCCACGGCCGGGTTCGCCTGGAGGTTCTGGCCAGAGCGCACCCCATGGGGAGGTCTGGGAAGTGGTGGCATCGCCGTAAACATTCGGTGGCAACTCATCGGAGCCTCGCGTACCATCTTGTTGGCTCGAATGATCATGCGGATCGACGCGAAGTCGACGCTAAACCTACGCAACATCAGCGCTAGTCGAAGCTCATCGACTCAAAATCGGCGCCACAACCGCTGCCGCCGCCGAGCGGCGGCGGCAGCGGCGATCGACTGCGGCGACAGCGGCGGCTGCGGCGCCGCTCGGGGCTCGAGCACTCGTGGCCCGGGCCTCCGACGATGCAGTCAACGCGCGGCCACTGGGAACGCGAAAAGAAACGAGGGAGATGTTCTGGTCACGGCGAGCCTCGGCCACGAACAGGCCCCCGGCCCAGACCTGAGGAACGACCCAGACAGCCCAGACATCGGAGCCCCTCCCGAGCCAAGAGCGGCCCCTACTTCAGCCCACTGGCTGCATGAATCGTTGACCTCGCGGTATCATCGGGCCCCAGGGAGCGGGGGCGACAGGCCACCCAAAGTTGGGGAAGGGGTCGGGACCTCCGGTGCCGCTTCTCCGAGGAGCAAACGCTGGAGTGACGAGAAGGATGAGAACCATGCTGGGAGGAAGTCGGGCGTGTCCCCCTACAGGGGGATTTTCGACGAAAAAAAAAAAACACCAAAAAGTAAAAAAATATTCAAACAATAGTCCCCAGACTATTTTTGGACTATTTTTTGACTATTTGTGGGATACTTTTTATTTTTCGTCGAGAAGCTCTCTATAGGGGGACATGCCCGACTTAATGCTGGGAGGAAGGGGTTGGGAAGGTTCAGGGCACGACTGTGTAATGAACGCACTGAACAAACGCGGCAGCGCTGATGGCATGATCAGTTCTCCCACCCGATTCGACAGCTGTCTTTCTGGCATAAGCCAGAGCTCTCGGAGGTCCGAGCGAAGTTCTCGGATCGGAACTGGACCCTGCCCCCTGGACCCCCCTCCGTGGTGCGCTCCGCGCGCCGGGGGCGGTGCCGAAGGCGTGGCCGAGGGGGCCCCAGCGCCGATCCAAGGAGCTCCGAAGATGCATCTTCATGTTTATACACTTTTTGTACTCTTCGAGAGCTGGGGGCAGCGGCGATCGATGGCGGCGGCAGCAGTGATGACCCCTGAGGTCCTAGCGTTGCATTCTCTTCGCAACGGGCGACCTTGCTCTGTTCAGGGTCTCGGGACCCTCGCGGATCGATGGGGCTCGAAAAATGAGCACGAAAGACGGGGTCTAGGGTCTGCGGCTCTGGATGTGAACTTTGTTTTGGTGTTGCATTTTTTTCGCGACGTCGGATCTCAGCGATGGCGGCGGCGGCGGCGGCAGCTGCGACGTCCTCGCGTCGCGACAAAAATCACAGCACCAAGGGGTTGGGGCAAACCTCCTGTCTCCATGGCAGCGGCCGCGGGACCGTCCAGAAACAGCTCTGCAGGACGGAAGGTCGGGCCCTGGGTGAAGGCTGTGGCTTCCCTGGGGGCCCCATTGAAGCATCAAGGCGTCGGGCCCCTGGGAGGACAGCCACGACGACGACAGCGGCGTCGGCATGCCTAGGGGCCTTCGCAGCGGGCAAGTGCGCGGCGAGGCGGCGACGACTGAGGCGGCACGAGCGGCGGCGCCGCCGCCGACGAGGACGGAAACTTCCAAAAGTTTCCATGGGTTACTGTGCGCTCTTTGGGCGCCGAGGGGTCTCTACTAGCTGCGACGCTGCGACCCGTCGATCGTCCGAATCGTCCCGAACGGCCGCCTGAGGACAGACTCCTGAGCGCAGGAAGCTGCGGTGGCGACAGCTGCAACGGGTCGCCCCTCGTCTGGCCGATGCTGGATCGGGTGCGTCGACGAGGAGGAGGATAGGGCGACGAAGTCTATACATATCCACTGCTCCCTGGCCAGGCCCATCGTGAGCCCGGCAGCGGTGTATACGCGAGGCCCTCCTGGCTTGGCCAGGAGGGCGTATACACAGCTCCTGGGTTCAGGATGGGCCTGGCCAGGGAGCAGTGGATATGTATAGATCTCGTCGCCCGAGAGGAGGAGGAGGAGGAGGAGGAGGAGGAGGAGGAGGAGGAGGAGGAGGAGGAGGAGGAGGAGGAGGCGAGGAGCAAGCGGGCTAGCGCGAGGCACCTGCGCGGACGAGGGGGGGCCCAGAGACGCGCGGAAAGCACAGTGACGGGCCATGAGACCTGTGAGATTCGGCCCCGCTCCTCGTCAGAGGGCCCGATCGTCTTGACGGTCCGGGGACCCGGGAGCAACCTCCGGGGCCGAAGACGTCCAAGCACCGGCCGACGCGAGAACTTTTGCGCCGCCAGGGTCTGCGGGGAAGCCCGAGCCACGAACCCTGAGATCCGACATCACGAAACCAAAAAGCAACATTGTGGAACACTCGACTGGAGCCCAAGACCCAATCTGTCTCAGGCACCTTTCGAGCAAGATCGATTCGTAAGGGCCCCGGGGCCCTGAAGCAGGGCAAGATCGCCCGCTGCACAAGCATGCGACGCCAGGATCTCGGGGAATCCCTGAACGCGGCCCCAGAAGTCCACACCCCTTCCCCCAGAGGCGTTTTTTGCCACGGATTCATTCTTACAAATCCCAGGGCCCAAAAACGGCGCGGAGGCCGAGGTGAAGGGAACACACGCGATTGAAACAATCGTATCGTTGGAGGTCGGCACCACTGAGATGACCGCTGCGGTTACCAAGGGGACAGGAGGCTTAGAAGCCGATGATAAGGTGTGCTGAATCTGGAATAACAATCAGCTTAGAAGAGGGTGACGGGCGCCCGACGTGGTTTATGGGGGTTAGATAACTCCGCCAAGTAGGCAGAGCCCACTTCCTCCATAATCCCCTCCAGGCATTTGCAGCACACTTATAATCTAGGCTGGGCAAGATAGTACCCACCTCACTAAGCCGTTACTCATGTCTGTGACCATTCTGCCACGGTGCGCATGTGAATCGAGGTGCGCAACGCGAGCCCATACCCAGGTTATGTGCGTCGAGGCGAAACCGCTCGCCGTCGCGATCAACCGCCGCGGAGTGAGTTTCAGCGCACGTGGAGTAAGTTATTTCTGCAGCAAAGACGAGCGGGGCGAAACTGAGTCCGCCGCCGCCGGATCCCATGTGTAGGATGTTACGGGGGGACGGGGGTCGCACGTTTACTGGGATGGTCAAAACTGCAGGAACACTATTGATGTAGATTCCGCTTCTAAGCCCCCTATCCCCTTAGCTACCCCAACGGTCATCTCACCACCACGAATACGGTCGAGAACTTTTGCTTAGCGTGTCGCTGCGGCGGCCCCCCTGACACGCTTTGTCCTGCAAGCGGCTAGCGTGTCGCTCCGAGGGGGGGAGAGGACGCCTGGAGACTGCGAAGCGTGTCGGGCCGACCGAAACGTGGTGTGCCAGAACCTGCGGCGCGACATGCTACCCCAAACATTCCCGACAATATCCCCAAACCCCGACCGGGCAACGGCAACGGCAACGGCAACTCAAAATCGGTCCCCGGACCCCTTCCGCGGTCCAAACGCATTAATTTTCCGAGCTGCGTCCAGCCGTGGCGACGAGGGCCCCCCCCGAAGGTCAACTACCGTTGTCTCAACTCGCCCTCCTCTAAGGATATCCCCTGGGCGTTGCTTAATGGGGGGCAAAGACTGGGGGTCCAAGGGACGTGCAACTCCCTCGTGGGCCCGAGGGGGCTCCTTTAGGGCACGTGCGGTGTACGTTTCTTCACCCACTCATTCACCTCAGCATGGGGGGAAGCGGGTCCCGTGGGAAAGCGGGTCCTGGATCCGGGGGCCCTCCCCCAGGACGAGGGCTTCCCCCATGGCGATCGCCGCCCCCCTGCTCACCCACGACGCTCGTGTTGGGCGAAAGGGGGGGATAGCAAAAGGGGGGTTTGAGAATCAGCTCACGTAGCTGATTTTCCCGGCGCCTCCTGCGCCAGGAGGCGCCCATGTATCGAGGAATGGGCCCCTCGGTGAGGCCGAAACCAGCTGCATGCGGCAAATTTCGTAACCCCCCCTTTCCCAATCCCCCCCTTTCGTCCGGCCCGAGACGCGACGCCCGAATCCTCGAACCCCGACCGCCGACAGCGAACGGACAGGGCGGTGGCAGGCGGCTGGCGGCGGGCGGCAGCGTCCGCCCCGCGCCCTGCGGGCCAGCTGCTCGCGCCGGCCCCGCGCCAGGGCCAGGTGGTCCGCGACGGCCTGGGGCCGATCGCCGTCGGCGCCCGCCGATCGTTCGTGACTACCTACCAGACCACCCCAACCCAACCCGAAGATCCGAATTTGACCCGAATTTCGGGTTGGGGGGGGTACGGGCTCCATGTGTTTTTTCAATGTTTCCCGACCCCCCCCCCACTGGAAATCGAGGATAAATTTGGGCCTTCGGGTTGGGTTGGGGTGGTTTGGTGGGCGGTGAGTTCGGGGCTCGGGCTTCGGAGATATCGAGGCGCGGGGCCGGTCGCCGTCAGCGTCGCACCAGGCGATTTTTTCCCTGTTTCAAGCCCGGGGGCCCTCACGGATGGCTCCGGCTCGAGGAGTGCAGCAGAACGTTGGGGTCAAGGGCTCCGGCCGAGCACGCTCTACGACGCTGCAATTTTTTCGTAGCGTCGGATCCTAGCGCTCGTGTGGGGCTCGAGCTTCGGGGGATCGAGGCTCCATTGGGCCTGTCGCAGCCGGTGTGATTGCACACTTGCAGTGCGCCCATCTTCTCTTTTGCATGCACATCGCCAGAAGCCACTCAAGAGACCCGCAGCCCTGACATCCACTCGATGTGCAAAAATCACAATCACGGCGGCAAATTGTTGTTCACTTTCGGCCTCCTTCGAGGGCCCCGGAAAGGTCAAAAAACGACAGGAGTCCGTTCATGCAGTCTGGCTTTTCACGTGCGTGACCAGGGGGGGGTTACGCCGCGCCGGTCACGCCACGGCGAGGGTGCGCCTGGGGTGCCGCAGCATGCCCGTAAGCACCGCAGTGCGCCTGCGAAAAACAATCGCCAGCGACCCGACAATCACGACGCGCCTGTGACCAGCGCCACAAGAACTGGCGATCCGATCAACGCGACGTGCCTGTGAACACCACAATGCTTTTGAAGAGCACAGCGACCGTGAACGCCACAGCGCTTGCGAACATCAAAGCGCCCGTGAACACAGCGCCTGCGAATACTAAACACCTGTAAATACAACATCGCCTGTGCACACTACACAACCGGGAAACAACACAGCGCTTGCGAACACCACAACGCCTGTGAACGCAGCGCGCGCGAGCACCGCAGAGCCTGGGATCCGGCAGCAGTGCGCAAGCACTAGCACGAGCATTAGCAGTAGCAGCAGCAGTGGTAGTGGTAGTAGTAGTAGTAGTAGTAGTAGTAGTAGTAGTAGTAGTAGTAGTAGTAGTAGTAGTAGTGGTAGTAGTAGTAGTAGTAGTAGTAGTAGTAGTAGTAGTAGTAGTAGTAGTAGTAGTAGTAGTAGTAGTAGTAGTAGTAGTAGTAGTAGTAGTAGTAGTAGTAGTAGTAGTAGTAGTAGTAGTAGTAGTAGTAGTAGTAGTAGT
>CAUYUJ010018960.1:236219-396219 GCA_963575745.1 Prorocentrum cordatum | reverse complement strand
GTAGTAGTAGTAGTAGTAGTAGTAGTAGTAGTAGTAGTAGTAGTAGTAGTAGTAGTAGTAGTAGTAGTAGTAGTAGTAGTAGTAGTAGTAGTAGTAGTAGTAGTAGTAGTAGTAGTAGTAGTAGTAGTAGTAGTAGTAGTAGTAGTAGTAGTAGTAGTAGTAGTAGTAGTAGTAGTAGTAGTAGTAGTAGTAGTAGTAGTAGTAGTAGTAGTAGTAGTAGTAGTAGTAGTAGTAGTAGTAGTAGTAGTAGTAGTAGTAGTAGTAGTAGTAGTAGTAGTAGTAGTAGTAGTAGTAGTAGTAGTAGTAGTAGTAGTAGTAGTAGTAGTAGTAGTAGTAGTAGTAGTAGTAGTAGTCGTAGTCCTAGTCGAAAACAAAGAGTAGTTGGCAGCGACTTGAGCCACATAAGCGAAACATTTCGGAGGCCCGCGCGGGGTTCTTGCGTCGGCGCTGGACCGCCTGGCGGTGCTTCCGTCGGAGCGCGGTCCAGCGACGCTCCGAAAAATTCGCGCGGACCTCCGAAATGCGTCGTCAGCGTCGTCGTCGTCGTGTCCGTCGTCATTGGGATCGTCGTTGTCGTCCTCAGCGTCGGAGTCACCGTGCGAATCGTCGTCGTCGACAGCGTCGTCGTCGTCAGCGTCGTTGTGATCGTCGTCATCGGAATCGTCGTCATGCTCCTCCTCCTCCTCCCCCTTCTCCTCGTCGTCCTTTATTATTGCCCTGGACACGACCCCCTGCATTTGAGCCCGCAGTGCCTGCGCACGCCACAGCGACTATGAACACAGCAACGTTCACGTACTACACAATGCCAGTATGCGCATCCAGTGCCCGTATACGCCACTCAGCGCCGGCAACAACGAGCGCCGCGCTCCGACCGCCGCGCCACTGCCTCTCAGCAACAGAACAGCACTGCGTCCCTGAGAGCACCACGCGGCACGCACGCAATCGCCGCTGTCCCTCGCGAGTTCCACAACGTCCCTGTGAGCACAACAACTTTACACAGCACCCACACTCGAGAGCCAGGCTTGAATCTATGTTAACTCGGAGCGTGCCTATACCTTTAAATCTTGATTTAAGAGTGCTGGGGGCAGGCGGGGGTAGAGCGACAACCCTAATGAAAAGAGGCCCCACAGAATATCCGACGCAGCAGCGGGAGGAGACACACCCACAGGACAGCGAGCGGCTCGAGAGGAGGGGGCACCCTCCGAAAGTATCTGTTCGCAGCGGCGGGGCCCCATGTGAGGCCCGAAACTTAAAAGGCCGAGAGGTTCCTCACCGTGCCTCGGCCCACGGTCGGGCCACAAAGCCTCGCGGCGAAACCCCCAGAGCCCATGCAAGCCCAGGGGGGGACAGGGCTGGGAGCCGAAACTTTGCGCCCGGAGAGGAGGGTCAAGCACGAGAGAGAAAGCGGTAGCCCTTCTCCTAGAATACAGTTGAGGCGGCTATCTGAAGGTTTAAAAGGGGGTGTGTAAAAGTGTGTTTAAAAACGCGTATTTACACAGCACCCACACTCGAGAGCCAGGCTTGAATCTATGTTAACTCGGAGCGTGCCTATACCTTTAAATCTTGATTTAAGAGTGCTGGGGGCAGGCGGGGGTAGAGCGACAACCCTAATGAAAAGAGGCCCCACAGAATATCCGACGCAGCAGCGGGAGGAGACACACCCACAGGACAGCGAGCGGCTCGAGAGGAGGGGGCACCCTCCGAAAGTATCTGTTCGCAGCGGCGGGGCCCCATGTGAGGCCCGAAACTTAAAAGGCCGAGAGGTTCCTGACCGTGCCTCGGCCCACGGTCGGGCCACAAAGCCTCGCGGCGAAACCCCCAGTCCCGTCATCACTAGACTGGCACTTGTGCCTTCACGCTTCCAGCCACTGCTAGACACGAGCGCGGCACACATTCGGGAGGGGGGGAAAGGGAGATAATTTGTGTCGCTCTCACCCACCAAAAAACCTGCTTTATATTTTCCCCAGATCTATCAAGTGTTCAAGGAAGACAAGTGGAGGACAGGGTGCACGCGCCCAACTCTCGAGGCCCCTGCATTTATATCAAAAGATATAGCTCCCGCGAAAGGCGGGGGCCTAAATAGAGGGTGGGGGCTGCGGCAGCCTGCTCATTGCCTCCTCGCCCTGCTGCGGCCAGCCGTAGACGGGCGGCTGGTAGGCTCCGCGCCCCCGTCCGCCATGCTCTCCAGCTGCGGCAGCACGACCTCGTCGTTCTTGGCCGCCTCGAGCTCCTGCACCATGTCCTGCGCCAGCGGCGCCAGCACGGCGTCGGAGCGGTAGATGGCCTCCGCGATCTTCTGGGCCGGCCTGCGCCAGAAGGCCCGCCCCCGCTCAAGCTGCTCGGGGGTGAGCCGGCTCCGCTGCTCGATCAGCACGTGCACCTTCGTGTAGCGCTGAAGGGCCGACGTGGTCTGCCAGCGGCCCTTCCGGCGCGCCGCCTCGAGCGAGCCACCCGCGGCGATGCAGGCCGCCGCGCCCGCGTGCCTCAGCGAGTGCGGAGGCCCGAAGTCCGCCAGGCCCGCCCTGTCGAAGGCCAGCCGCCACGCCTTCCTGCACTTGTCCTGCGAGAGCGGGAAGAGGAGGTCCCGTGGCGCCGCACCCTTGCCAATCGCCCGCAGGATGGCCTTCGTCACCTGCCACGTGACCACGACGCCCTGGTTCGCTCCCGTCTTCACCTTCTCGCCCCGCTCTCTGCGGCCCAAGGTGAGCCCGACCTCCCCGTCGGGCCCGACCGCCACGTCCGTCTTCCTGAGCAGGCCCCAGCCCTGCTCCCTCAGCCAGCCGTCCAGCTGCAGCAGCACCGCGGCCCCCTCGCACAGCTGGCCGTGCTCAAAGAGGTCATAGAGCACGCGCCCCACGGCCTCGAACGGCACCGGCGCCCCCTCCTTCTGGAAGCCCATCCTGGACCAGGACTTCAGCGCCCTGGCAGCCACGGGGAGTCGATTGCGGTGATCCTCGAAGATGTGCATGAAGCCATTGAACAACGCAGACGCCCTGCTGAAGGGTAACTGCATCACGTAGCACATGTCCGATATGTACCCGCCGAGCGCCGCATCCCGCTCCTCGTAGGTGGAGAAGGGGAGACCGTGCCGCTTCACGTCCAGGAGGAAGGACCTCACCTCCTTCTCGTAGATCTGATTCGCGGCGTCGTCCACGGCGTGCACCACGAGCCTCACATTGTGATGCAGCCTGTCGCTCGGCGCCTGCTCCCAGGCCCGAGCGCCCCTCTTAGCCAAAGGGGGGGGGGGGGCTTAGCCGAGGTCGTCGCGGGGCCGTCCGCTCCGCGCCGCGGCATCGCCTCGCACAGCCTCAGCCCGCTCATCGCCATCACAAATGCGAAGCTCCAGGCGGTCCTCGTCGGGCCCGGTCTTGCAGCCGCTGAAGTAGCTCCCTCGGCACTCCACGGCCCACGTGGCCCGCCACCGTGTCCTCCGCCGCGCCTATGCCTTGACCCCTCGAGGGGCCGTCTGCCAGGTTGAGCTCGCTCGGCACCCACCTGAAGTACCCGCGGATCCTGCAGACCATCTGAATGATGCCGCCGATCCTCGCCAGGTGCAAGAGGTCCCTGGCAGACGAGCGCCCTTTCTTCAGGACGCCTAAGCTCACCAACGAGTCGGTGAAGAAAAGCACGCGGTGGTTCCAGCTCTGGGACGTGCGACTGAGGTGTCGGAGCACCGCCACCACCGTCCGCAACTCCAGGACGTTGTTGTGCTCGGCGTGAGACCATCGTCCCTGAAACAACACGTGCCACTTCCTCTCCAGCCAATGGCCCAGCAACGGCAGGGCTGGGCCAGTCGCACGCACGACGCGCCCACGGTCCCCCTGCAGGCGAAGCCGGGCCCCCGCTGGTATCGAGTCCCAGTGCGGCTCGAGCTCCTGCAGAGTGGACGCGTATGCCCTGCACAACTCCAGCGGGTAAGCACAGGCCACCTGAGTCCACCGTAGCCCACCTGGTGATCGCCCTCGTAATTCTCGGTGAGCTCGGCCAGTCCGACTGCAGCGGCTCGAGGAACACAAGCACACCCGCTGTAGCGTCGCCATCTTCTTCACGTTGGTGATGAACGTAGTTGGCTTCCTCCATTCCTCGCCATACATGCAGTAATCCACCTCCACACGGAAAACCCCCTCGAGATCCAAGAGCGCGGTCATTGGCGCGAACGCCCATATCATGCTGGTCCTGGGGTTCTCGAGGGTGAGTCCAATGCCAAGGCGTAGGCAGATCTTGACCACCTCTACTGCTATCAAAGCCAAAGCGTTCCCTTCGTCGATCTTGGCCTGGTCCGTCTCCGTGCAGTCCGGCAGCCCCCATGGGTGATCGCTCGACCTCAGTGGCGGCTGCCTTGCTCTCGAAAGCGTCGCGCACGGGGGGGCGACATGCACCCACCAGAACCAGCCAGTCCTCAACCTCCGTAACAGCAGCTCCAAGTTCTCTGTGACCAGTACGTCGAACTCCACGCCACGCTGGATGTCCCAGGCCTCGCCCCACGAGTCGGTCAGCTCCCTGATCGCGTCTAGCAGGCGAGAGCTCCCAGCGAAGAGCTCCAACACTCCAGGTCGCCCCATGGTGGGAGCGGCCGGAAGGTCCTCCTCCTCGCCGATCGCCTCCTGCGCCCGCTCGATCTCGGTGTAGCTCTGCTCGGCCAAGGGTCCCCAAGCTCCCCCATCTCCTCGGGCAGCTTCCCGTCGGACGTCCTCCTCCGTGCAGTCGCAAGCCAGGGCGCCGAAGCCCTCGTTGGACGCATCCGTCATATATGCTCTCGGCCACCAGCCCATCTCCAGGTTCGACTCCATGTAGACCGAGAGTGACGCGACGGCCCTTAACTCGCTCCTGACCTCCTCGGGCAAGCGGTGTGGCACAACACTCTCCTCCTCGGTGAACTCCCTCAGCCACCTGTAGGTCGCGTCCAGAATCGCAAACGAGGGGCGGAAGACCATCATGGTCCAAGTCCAGTGCCCGACCAAAGAGGCCACCGCTGCAGGTCTGAGAGCCACTTCCAACACCGCCGCCTCGGTAGCTAGCACGACCTGCTCCATCTTCTTCGGCTGGATACTCAGCGTGTAGGGTCTCGCGGCGGCAATGCACAGGCCCAGGCCGTTCTCCATCCCTTCTCCCCAGGCCTCCTTGTGCACTGCGAGCCCCTTGCCGTTCAGGAGCTCCTTGATCATCTCCTTGTCCTCCAGGATCTTCAGCTCGCCGTCCTCGCCCTCGAGGGTGAAGCCGATGTAGTCGTCGATGTACAACATCAGCAAGAACCTGATCGCCTCCTCCTCCGATAGGCCGAACGACGGGGTGGGCTTGCCGTAAGTCAAGCTGGGGGCCTTCAGGGACTCGAAGCTCGCCTCCAAGCAGCTGTGGGCCAAGAACACCGCCCACGCCGAGCCCATGACTAAGCTCGAAGCCCCAATGCCAATGTCCTCCTCGCGCGGCTTCGGCAACGCCACGCCCTGCTCCATCCCGTGCTGATACAGCTCCTGCGGCGAGACATCCTCCACCACAAAATACTCCGCCAAAGGCGAACCCCAGTGCAACCGATAGAACCAGTCCGGTACGTCGCCCTGGAAGGAGAAGAGCCGCCGCCCACGCAGCACCGCCTCGTCCAGCTCCAGGAGCGCGAGGCCCGCGGGGCTGCCCAGAGGTACCCAGGGGGGATCCACGAAGAGCAGGTTGACTCTTCGGCAGTCCCAGATCAGCCGAGACTTCAAGATACCACCAGTCTTGGGGTCGAAGTCCTTCGCCACCGTGAACAGCCCGACATGTTCGCGCATCTTCGTCACATATGTTATCATTCCAGCCTGCGCCATCCGCAGGGGAAGTGCCAAGCGCTCCTTCTTGCTCCGCCACGCCGGGTCCGAGTAGCTCTTCGTCGCCTCGTACTTTTCCCAGTCGACTTCCCCCGAGCCCTTTATCATCAGCTGGCTGGCCTCTGTGAGGTACCGTCCAGCGAGGCTCGAGATCGCCGCCACCTCCAAGCTCTGGGTCCCCGGCGCTGGGAGCGACACCTGCTCCGCTCTCAGAGGGCACAGGTCGCCCTTCCTCAACTGCGGTGAAGTCTTCGATGCCGTAGCCGTCGTAGACCTCGATCCCTTCGCAAAATACTCTGTCGGGCTCCCTCCTGCCAGGCGGCTCAATGCCGCCCTGCCGTCGTTGATGGTCCCCCACTTCGCCCTCGCGGCGTGGAGGTCCCAGGCTTCCGTCACCAGCCTCTTCTGTAGCGGCGTGCTCGCACTCCAGTCCGTCTGGCACGTCTGCTTGTCCGTCAGGGTCGATGGATGCATCCAACCATTCGAACAGCCCGTCGCCATACTCCTGATCGCCGCTATCGTCCTCGAAGTCCGATGCCAGGTTGTCCTCAGCTCCTTCTCGGACAGGCTCGAACTCGACCTCCTCGACTGTAGTGGGAACGGAAGCCCAGGTAGACTCCTCAGGGGATCCCTCTCCCTCGCATCCTTCTCCCCAGTAGTCATCTGGGACCACCGAGCGACCTGCGCTCCGACGCACGGGAAAGCCAGCTCGCCACAGAACGGCGCGAGGCTCTAAGTACAAGAAGGGCCTCGACGCACCGACGCCGCCGTGGAAGACCCCACAACCGATCGCCAGGAAGCTCACCAGCCCGATGTAGCACCACCAACCGAAAGACGTGTCCAGCAGGAAGCTCGGCACGAAAGCGGCTCGCCGCCGCAGCCGTGGTAGAGGGGATTGACCCCTCAGGCCTTGGCCAGAGCACACCACGATAGCTCCGGCCGCAACCTATTCGTCGTCGCCGGCGGGCTGCCCCGCACGCACCTCACCCAGGTGCTTGCTGAGGATCGCCCGCCGCCTGAGCTTCTCCAGCGCCTCGTCGTCGGCCCCCCTGTTCTCGCTGTTGGGGTCCCCGTCGAGGCGCAGGTACTCCTCCGCCAGACTCCAATCGACCTTGGAGCGCCACTTGCCGCCATGCTGCGCCTTCGGCCTCTGCCAGTCGCTCTTGCACTGCACCCGCTCGTAGGCCTTCCAGATCGAGTAGAGGCGCAAGCAGGTCACCTCCGCGGCCTGCGAGTTGATCAGCTCGTCGCACTGCCCCTGGCTCATCATCCTGTCGAGGACCAGCGCCAGCATGTTCAGCTCCTGCGCGATGCCTGCGCCCTGCAGCTCTTTGGAGCGGAGCCACTCCTGCGTCTCCACGCGGGCGCTCCGCCCGCCCTTGTAGAGCCTCGCCAGCACCGTCGGCGCCACGCGGGCCTTGATCCCACCCACGGGGGAGCCTGCCACGCGGCGGTACTTCTCCAGCGTCGTCAGCAAGCTCTCCTTCGGGTTCCGCGACTCCTCCTTCAGCTGAACGATCTGGTCCTTCAAGGGATCGTCGAGCTCGCCCAGGTCCCCGACCTTCTCCCAGGACGCTGCGCTCGAACTCGGCGTAGGCGATCCTGCCTGCGCCCGGGTGCTCGAGCCCGAGTCACGCTGCACCAGCTCCTCGTGCTCCGTCAACTTCTTGATGAACGCGTCCACCTCGGCCGTGCTGGGCCCGTCCACTCTGGACGGCGGCGGCCCCGCGGGGGGCGGAGGAGGCGGGCCTGGCTCCGACGCCAGAGCCCCACCGCCGCAGGCCGGGCCTGCTCCCGCGCCGCCGCCGACGTCCAGCCTCGACTTCAGCATGCCCACCGCGTCGGCCAAGTCTGACTGCCCACGAGCCAACTCCGCGAACAGGGTCTTGGTGTCCCGCTCGTCCCCACTCACGTCACTCACGTCCTCGCCAGCGTGCACGGACCCGCTGTCCGAGTCCGAGCCTGAGTCGCTGTCCGAGTCGCCCTCCTTTCGGCAGGAGCATCCGTAAGCCCAGACCGCGTAGATCCCGATGAGGACGCAGCCCAGGTACGCCGCGCCCAGCTCAAGGTCGCCTGACTCGTACAGCTCACCCACGAACTCACGGAAGTTGTCCAGGTCCTCGATCGCCTGCATCCCCGCGGAGATGGTGTGGTACCCTGCGGCGAAGAAGGACCCGAGATGTAGCCAACGCCACAACCTCCAGCCCACGAAAAACGCCGCCGCCGCACCGCCCCACGTCTTGTGGGCCCAGGCCGTCACCACGGTTGTCACGACCCCCTTGCCGAACCAGGACGCCACCTTGGCCTTCGAGCTCGCCTTCTTCCCCTTCGTCGAGTTAGCCTTAGCGCTCTCGGCGCCAGCCTGTCCCAGCTCGTGGCGCACGATGAGCCGCTCCGCTGCTATGATCGCCTGCTCCCTCTCCTTCTCGCTCAGCCCTGGGTGCTCGGTCCAGGTCACTCCCTTCTTCGGGCGCGGCAGCATCCGCGCCTTGTCCCGAAGGTTGATGATCTGCACCCGCTTCGCGGGGTCGATCGCGGCCCACACCAGCGAAGTCCCTGGGCCGACGCGGCTCACGAGCAGCATCACCACCCCCGTGTTCTTCCCCTGCGTCTGGACGTAGACGCGGTTCCACCTGCTCCACGGCGCCATGAACCCCGCTGGCGACCCTGCCCACTCGGCGCCCCCCGCGAGGTCGAGTGGCTCAACCAGGACCTCCTCGGCCTCCCTCTGGCGGCCGCCGAAGAACTCCAGCAGCCCGTCCAGCTCGCAGAGGGCGAGCGCCGTCACCAGCAGCCAGCCGGGACGCCCGATGGCCGGCGTCGTGGCGGCGCCCGAGCCTGTCGGGCTCGGGGCGAGCAGGGGCTGGAAGCTCCCCCTCTCTGATGGCTCGAGTGCGGGCCTCGCCCGCGAAACCCACGCCTCGAGCCGAAACTTTGCGCCAGGAGAGGAGGGTCAAGCACGAGAGAGAAAGCGCTAGCCCTTCTCCTAGAATACAGTTGAGGCGGCTATCTGAACGTTTAAAGGGGGTGTGTAAAAGTGTGTTTAAAAACGCGTAATGCCTCTGAACACCACAGCAGTCTGCGAGCGCCACAGGACATCCGCGGTCGCCACCGGACGACCGCCGCGACGTGACTAGAGGGGGTGGGGGGGGGCGTCGCCCGCGTGATCGCCGGGGGCTTTTCCGAACGGGCTCCAGAGGATGAACAGCCAGTCCCAGGGGATGGGTCGAGGCCTGTGGAGGTCCGCGTTGAGAAACAAATCGCGACGTCGGGGGTCTAGCCTTTGGCCAGTTTGGCTCAGGAGAGCCCGATGCGGGACGAAACGTCGGCCCGATGCCGACAGACAACAAGTGCATCCATTGACTTGGCCTGCTCGCCAGGCTCGATCGTCTTGCGGCCAGGAACTGCTGCTGAGCGAGCGGGTGGCTCCGCGGGACGGAGGGGTAATAAGAACAGATGCTAGAAGGGACGCTGACGCTTGGCTTAAGTCAGGCGTGTCCCCTACAGGGGGATTTTCGACGAAAAATAAAAAACTGAAAAATCATGCTAACGGAGTTCCCCACATAAAGATATTAACGGTTTCGTGGGACCCATGGGGTACGACAACATCAACACGAAGGAGAAGCTCATCGAACGAGTAAGTACGCACGAAAGGGCAGACGAAAGAAAGGAGGAGGGAGGACAGGTGCTCAGGAAACGAAGCCTTGTAAATAGTACGGTTTCTTGATGCCCTCCTCGCTCTGGCGGGGCCCCGCTGGAAGGGGGGAGGGCTACGAAACCTGGTAAAGAGTAATGCTTTCCGCGACCCTCCTCGTTCAAGCGCGGACTCTCTGGAGGAATGGAGGGGGGACACGAAACCGTGTAAACTGCATTGTCTTCCGATACCCTCCTGGAGGAGGAGGAGGAGGAGGAGGAAGAGGAAGAGGAAGAGGATAAGATGGATGATGGTGAAGAGCAGCAGCAGTATCATCGTCATCATCATCAGTATCAGCATCATTATCAGCATCAGCATCAGCATCATCATCATCATCATCATCAGCATCATCATCATCATCATCATCAGCATCATCATCATCGTCAGCATCATCGGCATCATCATCAGCATCATCACCATCCTCATCATCATCATCAGCATCATCATCATCATCATCATCATCATCGTCAGCATCATCGTCATCATCATCATCGTCGTCGTCGTCATCATCGTCATCATCGTCATCATCATCATCATCATCATCATCATCGTCATCATCATCACCATCACCGGCCTTGGCATCATCATCGTCCGCATCATCGTGGACGTCATCATCATCAGCATTATCGTCGTCATCATCATCAACAGCACCAGCAACGTCAGCATCAGCAGCAGCATCGTCACCATCACCAGCATCTGCATCATCATCCTCGTCGTCGTCGTCGTTATCATCGTCATCGTCATCATCATCATCATCATCATCATCAGCATCGTCATCATCATCATCATCATCATCATCATCATCATCATCATCATCATCATCATCATCATCATCATCATCATCATCATCATGAGCATCATCATCATCGCCGTTATCGCCATCGTCACCGTCCATCACCATTATCGCCATCGTCATCGTCATCGTCATCGTGAACAGCAGCATAACTATCGTCATCACCGTCATCATGATGAAGCCTTCCTCATCGCAGAACTCCCCCTCCTCCTCACACTCCTCAGTGGGAGGAGTAGGACGTGTCATGGATAGGTAATGTTCTCCCCTCCTCCTCACCAATGTCAGTGGGAGGGACCCGAAACCAATTAAATAGTGTGGGTTTCCGATACCCTCCTCGCTCAGACGGGGCCTCCTTGGAGGGGTGGGATGGGCACGAAACCATGTAAATAGCCTGGGTTTCCGATACCCTCCTCGCTCAGGCGGGGCCTCCCTGGAGGGGTGGGAGGGGCACGAAACCATATAAATAGTATGGGTTTCCGATACCCTCCTCGCTCAGGCGGGGCCTCCCTGGAGAGGTGGGAAGGGCACGAAACCATGTAAGTAGTATGGGTTTCCGATACCCTTCTCGATCAGGCGGGGCCTCCCTGGAGAGGTGGGAGGGGCACGAAACAATGTAAATAATATCGGTTTCCGATACCCTCCTCGCTCAGGCGGGGCCTCCCTGGAGAGGTGGGAGGAGCACGAAACCATGTAAATAGTATTGACTTCCGATACCCTCCTCGTTCAGGCGGGGCCTCCCTGGAGGGGTGGAAGGGGCACGAAACAATGTAAATAGCATGGGTTTCCGATACCCTCCTCGCTCAGGCGGGGCCTCCCTGGAGAGGTGGGAGGAGCACGAAACCATGCAAATATAGGTTTCCGATACCCTCCTCGCTCAGACGTGGCCTCCCTGGAGGGGTGGGAAGGGCACGAAACCATGTAAATAGCCTGGGTTTCCGATACCCTCCTCGCTCAGGCGGGGCCTCCCTGGAGGGTGGTAAATAGTATGGGTTTCCGATACCCTCCTCGCTCAGGCGGGGCCTCCCTGGAGAGGTGGGAAGGGCACGAAACCATGTAAATAGTATGCTTTTCCGGTACCCTCCTCGCTTAGGCGGGCCTCTCTGGAGGGGTGGGAGGGGCACGAAACCTTGTAAATAGTATTGGTTTCCGATACCCTCCTCGCTCAGGCGAGGCCTCCCTGGAGGGGTGGGAGGGGTGGGAGGGGCACGAAACCATACAATTGGCATGGGTTTCCGATACCCTCCTCGCTCAGACGTGGCCTCCCTGGAGGGGTGGGAAGGGCACGAAACCATGTAAGTAGTATGGGTTTCCGATACCCTCCTCGCTCAGGCGGGGCCTCCCTGGAGGGGTGGGAGGCGGGAGGCGGGAGGGAGAAGGAGAGGATGTTCTGGGAAAACAAGAACCCCACTCAGGATGTGGGGAAATATTCCCAAATGGTCAAAAATACTTAACAAATAATTCTCATACCATTTTTTGACTATTTTTGAATATCCCTCCTGTAGAAGGACAGGCCCGACTTGACGCTTGGCGACCTGGAACTGGACAGCGTGTCCCGCCGACGCGTGGGTGTCCAGAACCAGCGGAGCGGCACGCGATCGAAAAGTTCCGGAACGCAACCTCATCGGAGTTGGTCGCCGTCAGCGTTCGTCAGCGCTCTCGGCGATGGACAAACCTCCCTTTAGTAGACCTCCCCTTCGTGAAAACGGCCTGGGACCGAAACCGACGGACCTGGACCCGCAAAAATGACGGCCGCGACGCCCTCTCGCGAACCGAAAACGGCCAATTCCTCAATCGACGTGTCAGGGTAGGAGGTCTATCCACCTCCGACGCTCGCCGTCCTTCGGGGTCTCGAGCTTCGGGGCACGGCCGCGTTCTTGGGACCCCTTCGGGCCTGCGGTGGGCTCTGGGCCCACCGGGGGGCTTCTCGTCGCCACGGCTGCCCACTCCCCCCCGGCGGGAGTCTGGCCCTCAGGGCGCCATACAGTCGGGGCGTTGACCTAAGGAACCCTAAATAAGGAACGAGGCCCACGTTTCCCTTGACTTAAACTTCGATTCCCCATGGAAAACCTGAGGGAAACCCAAGGCAAACTGTAAAACAATCAAGGAACACCGAGCTCCTCCCCAACGAAAAGGGCTCCTTAGTCAGCGCCCCGACTGTAGTGAGAGGCGTCCCGAGTGGGTCCGAACAGGCGGAGGCGGAGGAGCGCGCCGCATCGCCGGTGCATCGCCGCCGTCGGCGAGGCGAAAGTCGGGCTCCGCATCGAGCCGCATCGCCGATGCATCGACGACACCGCGCGACCCTCCGACCCCATCTGCTCGGACCCCATCCAGGAGGCCGAGGCCCGAATAGGCCAAGTCGGTGCTCTGCGACGGCCTGGGGGCAGTCGCCGTTGGCGTGGCTGCGCACGTGTTGGGGCAGCGCTCCCATGCCAGACCCTCCTCGCGCCGTGAACAGAGGCCACGACGGAGAATTCGCTGCAACTCTCGGCCTCCGGGAGCCCTCGCCAAGCCCCGGCACCCTCAAAAAACGATTGAGGGTGAAAGACCGGTGCGCGGAACAGGCTGAGAGCTCTGGGGGACCACGTCGTAACGAAATCGCGGCGTCAAGGGTCTGGGATAGCCTTTTGCATGCACATCGACAGTCGTTAGCCCGATACTGACGGGCAAGAACTGCATCGCGTTGCTTTGACCACCAGGCGTGGTTGTCTTAATTTGATTGGGGCTGGTCGCCGTCGGCGCTCGCCGTTCGTTTGGGGTTTGGGACTAATGGTGTTCGAGGCTTTTCGGCGCCTCGTCGGGCCTGCGGCAGGCTTCTCGTCTCCACGGCCGCACTCCCCCTGCGAGATTTTCTGGCCTGAGCGCGCCCCAGGGAATCGAGTCGTCGTCCGTCATCGTCGTCGTCCTCTCTCCTCGCCCTCCTCCCTCCCCTCCTCCTCTTCCTCCGCGCTTCCCCCTTCATCCTCCTCCTCGTCCTCTTCGTTGTCCTCCTCCTTCTCCCGCGCGCGCTCCCGCAATACACCCTCCGATCCACACTCCTCCCCTCACAGGTCCCTGCAAAGCCCTCAGAAGCGCCCACTCGAAAGACAATCGCCATTTGGGCTTGCCATTCAGGCGGGGGCCCCGTTTTGAGAAGCAGCTGCCAAGCATTCGTCTAGAGTAGCAAAGCAAATCCAGCGATACCCCTGTTTGGTATAGGACCGCCCCCCATCTGTGCATGCTGCGCAAGTCTACACTTTTGGTCAGGAGCTTCCAGGAAGTCTCAGGCCATAGCCCGATGTTGTAGAAGGAGCCGCCATCGCTGCGTGCAGGTGATACAGATGTTCAAGCGTCTGGATTTGAACTAAAAGAAGCCTCAAGCGGCAAACCAACGTCAAAACTAATATCTCTATCCTTTCGACGGTTGAAAGATTTCAAGACGAATGCTCGGGGCACTCCGGTGGCAGGCCCATTTTGAGAATGAGTCGTCTCAATGGGATGTCAGAGAGAACCTCATGCAGCAGAGCGAGGAGGGAGAAGGGGACCTGGCCTTCCTCCTCCTCCTCCTCCTCCACCTCCTCCTCCTTTCGCTTTTCACGCTGTCGCGAGCTTCTGTCCCGTTCCTCTCCTCCTTCTGATGGGAACCGTTGGATTCGCCGGCGGCTGCCTTCGCCTGACCAGCTTCGACAAAGCTGGCCTCGCCGACGCTGGCTTCGTCCGACTGTATCGCAGCCCCGCCCGCTGGTTTCGCCTGGGCCCGCCCGCTGCAATATCCTGCCCGCCCGACCCGCCCGTCTGCGTCCCGCAAAACGACGCGAAGATCGGGACAAAATCGGATCGGGAGAACTCGAAATCTCGGAGAATCGGCGGGTCTGGAGGATGTGTTGGGCGCCGCGGCCGCTCCAGAGCGTTCCGAAACGCTCTGAGAGCGCTCCAGAACGCTCTGGAGCGATTCATCCCGATCCTAGCCCTGTTTTTTATCCCGCCCAGCCAGACAGTCCGTCGGCAGACCCGCCCGTCTGCGTCCCACCCAGCCAGGCAGCCCCTCGGCAAAACCACTCCTGATCGAACCGGCCGTCGGCGAACGTGGCGGCCGGCGGAGGCAGCCCCGACGAGACCCGTGGCAGGCGCGGCCCGACGGGCGAAACTCTGGCGAGACCAGCGCTGGCGAAACCGGCGCCAGCGACACCAGCCCATGCCCTCCTCCTGTTCCCCCTTCTCCTCTTGCTGCTCCTCGTCCGCTCCTGCGAGGAGGCGGAGGAGAGGCGGGGCCTCCGCCTCCTTCCTCCCTGCTCCTCCCCCGCCTCCATTCCTTCATTCCTTTCCCTGGTGCATAACTATACCATTGTCGCAGCCCGAAAGCAGTCGTGGAGGCAGGGCCTGGTGCTCCGCCTGAGACCTCCACACTACCGATGAGCCCGAGGCTCAGAATCTGGCCACGGTTTCGCAGACGGCGGGCGGGTGGTTTTCAAGATGTTGCTCTCGCCTTGGCGCCGCGCGCATTCGTGTGACAAGCCACCACACGTTTCACGACTTCTCTCTCCTTCGCGCCGCGCACATTTATGCAACAAGAACCGCAAAGAGCTTCGCGGATTCAGGGCGGGCCGTTTCCAAAATGTGGTTCTCGCCTCGGCCCCGCGCGCATTCGTCAAACTTTCAGGAATTTCGCGGCTTGAGGGCGGTTCTTTTCAACATGTGGTTTTCGCCTTAGCGCCGCGCACACTCGTGTCAATAATTCGCAAGAGTTTCGCGAATTCCCATGGCGTACCAGAAGCGTTTTTTTTCGCAACGATTGGAGATTGTCAGGGCGCAGCAATTACGTTGATGCGCATTCGTGAAGTAGCAGGAATTGTATTTGTTTTGGTTCGACTCAGGATTCAGGACTGTCAAAACGCAGCAGTCAGGTTGACTCGTGGCGTTGAAATCCTGAGAATGGTGTTTTGGCACGCTTCAGGATTACTGCGCGTTTCCCAACGAAGCAGTTCCCTCGATAGGAACGTCCCCTTGCATAGGCCTACGCAGAAGGAGCTTGAAGGGAGGCTGAATTCCAACATCGTTGATGAGGCTTGGGTTTGAACTGGTCCTCCTCCTCCTCCTTCTCCTCCTCCTCCTCCTTCCCTCCCTCCCCCCTCTTTCCCTCCCTCCCTCCTGCGCTCCCTCCCTCCTTTCCTCCCAGCGGCGAACGCGTCCGCCCAAGCGTCCGAACACGTTGATCGTGGAGCCGGCGCAACTCGCCAACCCCCGGACCAGCGCACCGCTCAGCAAGGGCTGGCCCCAGCGCGGGGCGGGGCGCCGGCCGGGGCCCAGTACAGTCCGATGCTTGGGGCCGCCACGGCGCACGCGACGATGGCGCGGTCCACCGCGAGCTCCAGCCAGCAGCCCAGTCCCGGAGCCAGGACTCCCAGCGCCCGCCCAGCCGCCCCGCCGGCAGCGCCGCGGCGCCCGCAGCCATGGCCAGCGGCCAGCGCCGGACGCGCGCGCTGCAGGGCCCGGGGGCGTGGCGCTGCGGCGGGGGTCTGCCCGTTCAGGCTCGGTCGCCGCCGCGGCGCAGGCATGCCGCCCGATGGTCTCTGCCACGCCTCAGGCTCGTGACCCGTGCCCTCAGCGGTGCCTCCCTCCCTCCCTCCTCCCCCTCCTCCCTCCCATCCTTCCCTCACCTCCTCCTTCCCTCCTTCCCTCCTTCCTCTCCTTCCTCTCCTTCCCTCCTCCCTCCTCCCTTCCCTCCTTCCTTCCCTTCCTCCCTCCTTCCCCTCCTCCCTCCCATCCTTCCCTCACCTCCTCCCCTCCCTCCCCCACCCTCCAGCCTTCCTTCCCTCCTCCCATCTTTCCCTCCCTCCCTCCTCCTTGTCCAACGCCCCAGCGGGCGGCCTGGCGCAGCTGTGCTGGCAGGAAGACGAAGTCCGCGCCCCGCGCCTCTCTCTCTCTCTCTCTCTTTCTCTCGCGGGGGGGAGGAGGAGGAGAAGAGGGGATGGTGATGATGATGATGATGATGGTGATGATGATGATGATCATGGTGATGGTGATGATGATGATGATGACGATGATGACGACGATGCTGCTGATGAGGAAGAGGTGGAGGAGGAGGAAGAGGAGGAGGGGGAGGAGGAGCAGAAGGAGGAGGAGGAGGACGGGAGGGGAGTGAGGAGGAGTAGGAGAAGGATAGGTTCCTTTTGGTAACCAGCAGGACTTCTGCAACAACAGGACAAAGCAAATCATGTTCGCGTTGAGGTTACCCCAAACAACCAGAAGGTGAAACATGCTCTGACTGGATGACCCGCAAGTGGGGTCAGTCAGAACCGTCTGAAACAGAAGAAAGGCCGAATTCTGATCCCTCGAATTGTGCCCCTTCGTCTTCGCCCTGACACTGGCTTGACGATTGCGAAGCTGCTCTAATGGTCGGAGCACCCCAGCGGCAGGCTGGGCGGAAGAGGAGGAACGCCCTGACATATGCCCATTTTATCGGCGCTGCCATCTGGAGCAAGAGATCAAGGCCCGACTCGGACAGATGCGAGCTTCCGATGCTTTCCTAAGCAAAGCTGTTCCCAAGCCCAACGCGCGACTTTCGAGGCAGGCTTTCCGCAGCAATCCACTCTGAGGTCCCGCGCCTGCCCTCCAAAAGCGCACGCGTCGCACACTGGGCACGCGTACGCAAGAGAGAAGTCCGTGCAACTGAAACAATAGCATCGCGTGCGCTTGCTTTCTTCCAGCGACGCCCCCCGGAATCCGAAAAGCGGAAAAACGGATGCTTCGTTCCACTCCCACTGAATGTCTGACAAGTCTAGCGCCAACAACTTGTGCAACAAGTCCAGGCATGATCGAGCTTGTCAATTTTTGGCTGCCTCCCACTCTCAAACATGCGTCCAACCCCGCCGAAGCGAATGCGCGTCCATCCCGGACAACCAGACGCTGCTAACTTAACGCCAGCTTTGGCGGTACACGTCCTGCCGGAGATAAACTGACTCCTGTTCTGAAGGTCGGGGGGGGTGATTGTTGGCCCCGAACATCGCAGCTAAATCAGCTTCGTCGTTACCCGCGCGCCTCAAAAGCTCATCCTCGTCGAAACTCGAAGCGCGAGCCTTGCTTTTTTCAACATGAGAATACACGCCACTAGAAAGCTTCAGAAACGCGCCTGCGCACTGCTTCTCCCGCGACAATCGATCCATGACAGGCGCCTCGAATGCCCCGTGTAAGTGTCGCAATCAGACCACCCCGCAGAGGAAATCACTGGCGGCCCCTGATCCGCAGACCTCACCAGCCTGGGGAGTCTGAGAGAGCCACCGGGGAACTGGCCTACAGGGTATGCAAGTCGCACTGGCCCCCCCTGCCTGCAAGGCAAAACTCTGGGATCGGGCTTTTAGCCCTGGTCCGTCAAAACGGACATGTCCGCTAACCACCATGCTACTAGAAGATGCATCGTCTTCCAGAATAACAGCCGCGCCACCGTCCGTGGTCGGAGTTGCCGCGTCACTTCGGTGCTGGCAGATGCCATAAGTGAACAATGTCAAACCAGGATCACGGGAGGATTGTGCGGCAGCGCGCTGGAGGATCTCGGGCTTCGCCCGATCCAATCGACGCTCGCTCACAGCCTGACACGGGCACGCCCGCAGGCAGCGATGAAAGCCATCTGCCCCACCACAGAGCGGGCGCGAAACATCTTCCGACCAGTTCCCAATTTCCTTGGCATTCGGTCCATTCCAGATCGCCCCACGCGCTAGTGGCGTGATGTATCCTTCTTGCACGGGCGCCCACTTCTTCGAGTTGCCCCCGGGAAACAGATGCCGAAGCAGGCCCCGGACCCGTCGCCGGGCCCCTGGGGCCGAGCGGAGTCTCCCAGGAAATGCCGACCCCTTCCAAATTATTGCCCGAGCAAGCTGGCGGCGGCGAGCCCGATGTCCACGCCCCGGTCCGTCCTGCACTCCGTCGAAGTCGGCGCGGGCTAACCTGCCCCATGCAATGATGACCCTGATGCTGACGCAGGGCCTGAGAGCCGGGTTGCAGCGGCATGCTTCCGTCGCGCTCCTCGTTCGCATCGCTGCGACTGCCTCCGCGCCGCGTCGCAAGCGCTTGAAAGCTGATGCTGCCAGGTACGGCCTCGAACTCGCTGCCTTCCAGAAGCCAATCACCTCGTGGCCTCTTCCCGCAGACTGCAGCCAGGGCCCAGATGGCCAAGTGGGCGGCGGCCCCCTGCTGGTCTGGAAATAAGGGCCGGCCGCAGCACGCGCGCGCGATCAGTCAGCGCTCCAGCCTTTTGAATGAACGGGAGCAGGTTCCTCAAACATTCCGAACCTTCATATGGCACGCTAGCAATGTCACCATGCCACGAGAGCGTCGCGGTTGCTTTCCGCGGCTCGAACTCCTTCGCTCATCAGCGCGATCCGCCCCCCCGCCCCCGCCCCCCCCCCAAAAAAAAACTGTCTCACGGCCAGTCGCGCTGATCTCCAAGACGTCTCTGTCGAGCGCTGGCCGCGCGCGCGCGAGGGAACTCCTGGGTCATCACGCAGCTGAGTGTCTGAGGCCTCGACCTCGGCTGCCCGCGAGAGAACGCGCGCCTAGGGATCGCGCCCGCCCTGCTCTTCGTGATGTAGCGCGAGTCAAACCATCGAAGGCAGGCGCGCGGCGCCCGCCCAATTGGCGCCGAACCTCGCCCGCGACGCGCCTTGACCGGGCGGGCCCTGACTTCCCGAGCCAACCGTCCGAGAGCGCGCGTGTGTCTGGGCTGTTCTGCACGCGCCCCTTGCTATCGACGTCCGGAATGTCGGTCTGGGCTCCGCGGCAGCGCGGCGCATCCAGCTCCGCGCCGAGCCTCAATTTGCCCGCTCTCGGCGACTCCCGCCCCGCGAAGTTCGCTCGCTGAGCGGGCGAGCGCGCAACTGGGCGGCCCTGTGCCCCTGATAATCACAAGGCGGAGATAAGAAGGCCCAGGCCCCCGGGGGGCGATGAACCGCCCCTGGCCCGTCGCGTCGCGAAGGAAGAGGGGGGGGGGGGAAGGAGGGGGTGTGAGCGGATTTTTTCTGGGCGCATGGATGCGCGGCATGCGCCGCGGCGCGACGACGCCGCGCTCGCTCTCGCAGGGCCCCCCATGGGGGGTGGGGGGCGTGGGGCCCCTGAGAACTGCGATGGCCAAGCGATGATGTGCTCGCTCAGGCGGGGCCCCGCGGGGGGCGGGGCTCGATCTGCGCCCGCCGCCCTCCCCCCCGCCGACCCAAACTGTCCTGGCCAGAGATAATCGCGGGGTGGTGGGACGGGGCGGGGGGCCACGCTATCCCGGGCGCGGGGTCGCCCCCCCGCTGCCTCCTCTCATTCGATAGTCGGCGCGCGCGGCGCGGAGCGCGACGCCGCGCCGGCGCTGGGGGGGGGGGGGGCTGGGGCCATTCGGGCACTCCGCATGCAGCTTCCGAGGGTCGACGAAACTGGGGACTTTGTGCTCTGCGGGGCTTTCGTGGAGGGTCAGCCGCTCAGGTGCGTGGACATTGGTGCCCGAATCCGCCCTGGCCGAAGAGCCCAGGAAATGGGGAAAGTAACTCAACAGACAAGCAGTCATTCCAAGCGCTGTCGCAGTGTGACATGTTTTCTTGCGAGTGCGAATAATCCGCTGGTGTTTTCTCACGCCAATCTCAATCGCGCAGCGCTGGGGGGGCGGCGTGGAGATCGCCCCCGCCGCTCTCGCTCCGCCGCAGGCGTTCGCAGCCGATCCTGCCCCAACGAGGATCGCCAGGCCCCCGAGGCCCAAGCCCCCCATATCGTGCAAATGTCAGCTGACCACCAGCGTAGGCAGATCTCCAACAACGTGAACAATTCCTGTCATCGCACGGCCTCGCGCCAGAATCTTCCCAATATCTGAACCGCAGAGAAGCCCCGCAAACTCCGCTGGGGCTGCCGCCCCCCAACTGGCCCCTCCTCCATTGACCTCGACCGAATGGATGAGCTACCTCGCCCATCTGTTGGGCCCATTTGGGCCCAGCCAAGCTAAAACGTTTCGTTGCGCAGAATTCGGCAAGCAAGGCGGTGCCCCTGCAGGCGGGCCACATGACCCCCTGCCACTTTCACTTATGATTGCGACGTGCTGATGACCAAGCGCTAGCGTTAATCGTCCCAATCGCACGGGGCACGCGGCCACCCAAGTTGGGCACTCTGGGGGGCCTGCAGGCTGGGGGGGCACACGCGCCCACAAACTTTGCTGGCTGGCTTGGGGTCTGACGGCCGTGCGCAATGGCGCCAACGCTTCGCGCGGCGAAACATTTGATTGACATGTTAGAATTTGTCGCGGGGCGCTCCTAATGGCAGGGCATGCGCCAACGCCTGCTGATCGCTGACCCTGGACTCGCATGCGTCAGGCTGGAGCAATTTGGCACAGGGTGCCCCCGCTAGTCTGTCCCGCATCTCTGGCGTAGATCCTCGATTGGGCAGTGCCGAATTTGATGCGAGCGTGGCGTGCTCTGCCTTCCTTGTCGCCAACCCCGAACAATGGGGCGCCGCCGCGCGGCCCCGCGGCTGGTCGACCGGCCGATCGCCAGACAAACCGCGGCTCGCACATGGATGCACCAACAGCTCGGAACAGTCTGGGCCAAGGTGAATTCAGCGAGGCAGAAAGAGCAGCCGAAACCGTAGAGCACGCGGTCGTCTACTCAGCTGGCCCGCGCCACGCCGTCTGCTGCAGGAGATCGCATGGCAGCCCTTCCGCTCTTGATGGAGACGAGGGGTCGCCCCCCTCTCCAGCTTGTAGCCGGAACTGATGGACCTGTGGCGGCAAAAGGTGTGCTCTCACTTCTGCTGATCACCGAAATTGATGAACATGTGCCTCTCTCTTCCCGCCCCTCAGCTGATCTAGTGATGCTGGATGCCGCTATGCGGTCCCGCGGCTGGTCGCCTGGCGCCGCGCGTGCCAACCGCGGCATGCGCTGGGACGCGTCACCACCTGCTGGCAGTATGGGGATGGGCGGGTGGGTGTAGCGCCCCAGCGAGGGTCGCCGAACTCGCACGAGGCGAACAGGGATGCCCTCGCATCTGAAACACTGACTACGCCGTCGGGAATGAAGCCCCCTGCCCCGCACATGGCCAGGCCACGCTGGGGGCATTCAAAAGGCCGATGACCCTCTCGATGCGAGATGACAAGCTGCTGTCGGAGGCATCCTCTGGTGCTTCAGCTGGCACCAGCCTCAGCCCCTCCGGTGGTCCCAAATGTCAGACTCGCTGTGCTGGTCTGGGTTCCATGCTTGCCCTTCGTGAGCACGTCCGTACCCATCGCCATTACCATCAATCAACCGCTGCAACGCCAGCCAATGGAACCACATGGGCAATGGTGATGAGTTCAGAGGATCTTCCGCCAACTGCTTTGCTGCCGCCTCCGCCAGCTCTGTCGTGAGCCCGAAGGAACGTTCGGGTCATTGAAACTTCGCGACGTCCACCTGAAGGGCGCTACGGCCGCTGCAGCCCCTCCGCATCTTCGGCCACCAACGTAGCACACTGTTGATTGAGCTCCTGGAACCGCTTCTGCTGCTGCTCGAGCCCAGTGGCCGCGTCGTCGATCTGAGACCACAGCCTGGCCAGCTGCTCCTTCTGCTTCTCAAGCGGGTCCTGACCTCGCTTGAGCTTAGCCTCAGCCTGCTGGCTATGATTGGTGGCAGAATGTATACGAGTATGGGTAGTCTTGCTTGCACTAGCCTGAAATCGGAGCTAGTTCCTTCCTGACTCAGGCTCAACGTGCAAAACAACCAACCCTGATCCTGCGAACCGACTGCCAATCTGCAACTCCCATCCGGTGTATGGCAACCTGTTGCTGCCGTTGCATTATTTGTCTTCTGACGGAAAGTCGACCTCCATCTCGTTGCTTGATTTGAATCGGAGTTGCTGCTCCACCTTACTGGTATTGCCACGCATCTGGTCAGGTTCACTGCCACTCTTGCGGCCGTTGCCTCGCGACGGCGGCAGACGACTCCTTAGACTGGGACTGAAACTGGATCCATGACGTGGATAAACTGGTCGGCGTGACAATTCCACCGACGCATGAGCCTTTGTGGCACGTGCACAAGTTGCAGCATAGGCGGCATCCTGTCTTGACACATGCAGTCCTTGTCTGAGGGACGAGGATGAAGATGTGGAGGAGGTGGAGGAGGAGGAGGAGGCGGGAGAAGGAGGAAGAGGCGAGAGGAGAAGGAGGAGGAGGAGCAGGAGGCGGAGGAGGAGGAGGAGCAGGGGGAGGGGAAGGATGACGAGGAGGAGTAGGAGGAGGAGGAGGAGGAGGAGGGGGATGTTAATGATGATGATGATGATGATGATGATGATGATGATGATGATGATGATGATGATGATGATGATGATGATGATGATGAGGATGAGGAGGAGGAGGAGGAGGAGGAGGAGGAGGAAGGGGGCCAGGAGGAGGCCCGCCCGTAGGGCGTCTCCGCCCTCCGCCCTTTGGTCGTGGCCGTCGCCGTGGCCGCGCAAAATTCTTATCGTCATCGATCCCTGACGTCCTCGCGCCGTGAAAGCAAGGAATGCACAAAAAACGATGTGGGCCTCTGGTGACCCTCACTGGGTCGGACAATGATGTCGTAGGCCGAGAACTGTTGGTTAGCGTCAGTGATTGGCATTCGGCCGAATGGGCCGCTCAGGAGATGCTCGAGAAGCAGATCACTCCATCTGCTCCTCTTCGGGCCCTGAAGGGTACAAATCGCTAACTCGTTCTCAGGCCGCGCGTGACACGGCCGACCACAATCTCAGTGCCGCGAGGGGCTTTTCGTTTGTATCGAGGCCAAAACAACCCGTTTGGGCATGACTAGGGCATCAGGGGCTCTCCCCCCACGTCGGTATCATTCTTGGTACCGCCCGACATCATGTAATAGATGTACCTTGCAGCTTCTGCCAGTACGGGCCATCCCAAGAGTTTTTCAACAGTGCTATCGACATGCCCGCAGTAGGTGGTGTTTCTGATGGAACAGGACTGTTGGACATGATGGACTTGTTGATCGTCAACTACGCGCTGTCGTACAACATAGATTTTAGGTGCCACAGATCATGCGAGCAACTGATGCCGAACTGACATTAACCATCGACTGTGTGAAAATACTGTGCCCTCCTTGGCTGTGAAGCCAGCTAGCAGCTAGTCCGTGGAGGCCAGTATATCAGCTATATGAGAGAGGGCTGGATGGGATGCTGGGGGGCCAAGGCACGATGAGACGCAGGCGCCCCGTCCAACAGAAGTGTGGCCAACACGTCATCAACCAGTCTGTCCGACCTCCCCTCCTCGAACCGTGGCTGCCCATATATGCCATGCAATGGGTCCCCGGAGGTCTCGACCCCATCCCAGGAGATCGGCTTTCATCCTTGGTCGCCCTTTGGGGGCCACGGGGCCCGAGGTCGAAGGCTGCGAGCAAGCCTCCGCCGCGATGTTGTCCAAAGCGTTGTGTGTCTGGGGTGGCTTTCGGGCCAGAGCTCGGGAGGCCCTTGGGGGAAATTCGCGCCATTGGGGCACCCCCCAAAAGGTGCACCTGCTAGGAATCCAGGGCGGCCAATAGGGGGGCGTCAAAGAGGCGGGGGGGGGGGGGGGGGGGGGGGGCGCAAAATCATGGCTGGCGGCGTGCGCGCGGCCCAGGGGGGGACCCAGGGGCGTAATGAAAGAAGAAGGGGCGCCATGAGATGTGAGGAAGTGTCATGGCCCACACCATGATGTCCCCCCCCCCAGTCATCCCCCCCTCTTGGCCGCCCCCGAAGGACACCTCCCGAGGCTGGAAGACGTCCAGGAGCCGACGACACCGTCCGAGAACGCCCGAAGCCCGGCCAAAATCTCCCGGCCCTCCAGGATCGGGCGTTGGCAGAACTGGGTTTAGTGGAACCTGGTTCAGTGATGTGTACTAAGGGACGCCCCCCCGCCCCGTTCCACGAACCGGAACTGCCGTCACCCGAACAAAACACCAGCTGCGGCAGACCTGGTTCAGTGACTCTGGCCAATGCAAGGGCTCCGGGGCCCTACCACTAACAGGGTCCCCTTACCTGGGGTCCTGGCTATATCCGACAGGAACCCCTTCCCGCAGGCCTGATTCCTGTTCATGCCGGACTGCTTCCTGACAGCCCTGGGGACCCTCGAGGGCCCAGGGAGCGCAAACACACGGCGGAGATCCTCTTGACCACTCGCTACGACCATGGATGCCCGAGACATGGGGGCGTAGGGTTAGGTCGGGCCTGCCCACCACAGGCGGATTTGGGGTGAACCAATAAAAATACCCCCAATATATTCAAAAATAGTCACAGAACTGCTCAAACATCCTCCCCATACTTTATAAAAAACAACTATTTTTGAGGATTCCTCCTGTCGAGGGACAGGCCCGACTTCAGCGCAGGGCGAGGAGGCTTTGCGCACCGCAAAATTCTGCCTGGATGCCCCGTTCCCGCCCCCCGGGGCCCGGTCGCGGAGGGCCCCGCCTCGAGCCCGCCGGCCTCTCCCCCGAGACCCCATCTCTGACTGCCTACCAGACCACCCCAACCCAACCTGAAGACCCGAATTTCGGGTTCGGCGGGTAAGGGTTCCGCACGTGTTTTTTCGATGTTTCCCGACCCCCCCCCACTGGAAATCGAGGGTAAATCTGAGCCTTCGGGTTGGGTTGGGGTGGTTTGGTGGGTGGTGACTCTCCTCCCCAGACATCCGACGTCGGGCTTGTTCCGCAGCGTGGCCCCCCAGAGGCCTGAAACCCCTCCCCAGACCCCCTCGAGTCATGAAAAAATCAAGACGGGAGGTTTTGTCCATATTTGTGGCTGTTGGGGGCCCCTACCCGGCCTCGGGACCGTCAAAAAACGATTCAGGATGAAAAACCGGTCCTGGGGAATGGGTCCAAACCTCTGATGGTCGACGTCATGAAAAAATCATGAAGTCGGGGGTCTGGGTCCCCGGGATGGACCCCCAGGCTTTTTCTGTCGACGGCCCCGGGGGCCCTGCAGGCGCTCCTGGAGGCAGAAGATTGCCCAGAACCCTCCTTCGTGGTCTTTTCCACGGCGAGAGAGTGTCCAGGCTCACATCTGGGCGCGATTGGGGAGATCAAAACGGTACCGACACCGCTGGTCCGCAGTCCTCTCCCGGGGTGCGTTCTGGCCCGGATTTCGAGGCGAATCCAGCAGTGACGACGAGGGCCTCCCAGCAGGCTCACAAATGGGGAAAACGGGCGGGAGGTGGTGGTATGGCTACCTCTTCCTCCCCTGAGCGACCCCCGAGGCCTGGTACACCCTGCACGGCGTCTGCGACACCACGGCGGTCGCGGGCTCTGGCACCCCCGTGTGGACGGCGCCGAACACGGCGCCCGCCACCAGCGAGGACACGGGGAGCCCGGGGCCGGCGAGCAGGTTGACCGGGGAGAGGCGGAGCGGGGAGGCGCAGAGGAGAGGCCTGCAAGCCTCGCCCCTGCGATCCTGGCAACGTATTTTTCAGGGAGCGGGTGGTGCTGCCCGGGTACCGGAGCACGATAGACCCTCACGGATCGGCCTGGCTCGGAGTTGCAGCAGAAGGGTGGTGGTGTGGAGCTGGTGTCGTGATTTCTGCGATGTGGCATCTGATGCGTCGCCGGACTCGAGGGAGGAGGCCTCTGGCCGTGCTCGAGACTGCAGGCTTTCGGACGTGTTGGCTGGTGCCTGGAGGGGTGCTTTCCAGCAGCTGCGTCTCGCCGAGGGCGTTCTCCTCCCCTATCCCTCCTTCCCCTTATGATCTATCTCTCCCTCCTCTTCGTCCTCGCCTTCCTCCCCGATTCCTTTCCGCTGTTAGTATTCCTCCTTCTCCTCCGCCCCACGCTCGCTCAACAATGGTTTTGATTGCTCCTTGATTCCGCTCGATATCTTCGCAACCCCAGTCATCGTCCTCCTTCCCCTTCCCCTGCTCCTCCTCCTCCTCCTCCTCCTCCTCCCTCCTCCTCCTCCCTCCCCTCCCCTCCCCTCCCCTCCCCTCCCCTCCCCTCCCCTCCCCTCCCAACGAAGATCCTGGAACAGAGCCCCCTCTTTAAGTTTTCCTGAGGACTGAAAGCAGAAACAGAGATAGAGCGGTTCCGCTACCGCCCCGGCTCAAAATAAATAGATTCTCTGCTCTGGCAGCGGAGCGTCCGGCACCCGCGCGCGCGGCGCCCAGGCCACATATCGGCGGCGCCATAGACACCCACGTGGGCAACCCCACGATCACCGTGACATTCCGCACGGTCTACGTGAACATCCTCACGATCTACAGGACGATCAACCAGCTCTACCTGAGGCAGATCAAAATTCCTGGGAAACTCAAGATATACTCCTTGAACATAGGATACCACACCGGGTATCCAGATCACGACTTCGACCACTACAATTGGTGTTGCAATTCATTCGGCTTCAGAATTGGACGGTACCATCACTCACACCCGGTAAGGACTACGGATACTCTTCTTCTTCGGCGTCATCGACAGTGGAGACCTCATCATTCACACCCGGTAAAGACTACGGACATTATTATTCGGCGTCTTCAACACAATAAACCTAATCATTCACACCCCGTAGGGACTACGGACATTATTCTTCTTCGGCGTCTTCGACACGGGGGACCTCATCATTCACACTTGACTTCTCTTCTTCGGCATCTTCGACACTGGAGACAGCATCATTCACCACAGGTAAGGACTACATCAACACTTCTTTTTCTTCTTCTATCAGATCAAGAGACACGATGACGACACCATGGAGTGGAACGCCATCTCTAGAAGAATCCACACGGAACACGCCACCAGAATGGAAACCAAGACTACAACGATATTCAGTACGCAAGTACCTCCAGAACCTTTTCCATCTGGTGGCGCACCAAGAACGAACCTGACGAGACGGTGGCAGCATTACTAGTACTATCACGACTTCAGGGTGTAGTACGCAAGCAGGCTCTGAGATTCACTATAGAGAGAGACGGCCTCAACTACGTCGACGAGAAAGCGTTCGCTAGGCCAACGAGCTCAGAACATCGAGGCCCAATCCAGCGGACTCTCACGATTCACCAAATGGCTTGGCCAAGAATGCGGCCTTCATGAACAGGACAATGTCACGATCCACCTGGACAAGTTCTTCGCGTTTCGGCGTGGCCAGAGAGACCTGGCCCAATACATCGCAACCTTCGAGATGGTCTACGACAAGGCGTCCGAGACAAAGGGCTTGGATATCAACTCGATACGACGCTCGCACCTGTTGCTCTCGGGCAGCGAGCTACCACAACGGAAGATCGAGGACATCAAGCTGTAGGTGGACGGCGATCTGAACAGGTACGGAGAAATCAAGGGCCTACTCAGCAGGATGGCGAAGTACGACCATATCAAACATTACCACGATGACATCGGAGACTTCTGGCACGGAGACCACTGGCACGACAACGAAGACTGGCATTCCTGGGAAGATCACGGTACCCACTGGGGCGACACTGACTGGCATGATGACGATTGGAGCTCTGGATGGGAAGATCAATCCTTGGAGACATCGACCGACCAGGAGTACGAGTACGAGAACGAGGACGACACTTACAAGGGCAGCAAAGGCAAGGGCAAAGCCACAGGCGGACAAGGATGCTCGAAATGCGGCTCCAAGTGGCATCACGCGCCAGATTGCCCGGCCAAGGCGGCCATCAGAAGAACAAGAACTCGGACCAAGAGAACATCAGGAGCGACAAAGGCTCTCCGTCGGGTAAGAACGATAGCAAAGGTAAAAGCAAGACGAAAGGCAAGAAAGGCGGCAACAGATGCGGCTGGGAACCCCGCAGGAACTTCGACAACAACAAGAAGGACAAAGGCAGAGGAAAAGGCAAGCGCAGAGGCAACAAAAAGACGTGGCAAGGGATTCTGGCAGCACTGCGAGGATGAGGAAGACTATGACGACTACGGCGATGAGTGGTACGATCACGAGCAGTACGGATACGGCTGCGCCAACACCAGCCACAGCGGCCATTTTGCCAGCATCGCGGAGGAGCTCGACACGTTCACCAGCCTCGGGAAGACGAACGTAAGCTCCATGAGGAGTCAGGCCGACTTCCAGGCATGGCACGACGATGACGAGAACAGGCCCGCTCGACGACGACCTCTGAACATGCCCTCACCAATCCCTTCGGGCTCTTCAGGTTCCTGGATTGCAGTAGCGGAAGCAGAGTCGCTCTCAACGCCTCGAACACGACCGACGACCCTGGAAGCTCCAGAAGTTCAACGGACACCACCGCGAACAAACGATGACGACAACCTATTCTCGGTTTCAGGATCCTCAAGGGGTATCGACTTCGGATCTCCAGGACAACATTTTCGAAGCCATCGACACAAACTACCTAGAGGGGTAGTTCCAGGAGGACTCGATTTTTACGTCCGGCCACTGTTCACAGCAGGAACATCGGAAGGAACCTCCCACTCGGTCAGGGGCCAGAAACGACACGGACTCCATTGCGATCCTGGGGCAGCATCTGGACTTATGGGCACCGACACTCTGAGGGAATACAACGAAGACACGCTGGAACCGTTGGGCATCAACTACGACATCATGCCCACGAGCGCCAACTTCACCGGCATCGACGGCATTCCAGCACCTGGGATCGGCAAGAGCAAAATTCCTCTCGGCATCCCCGCCCTGGAGAATGCGGCCTTCACCGGCGACCTCATCGGCGGCCCAGGATCATGCTGTCCAGGCCTCTTCGCGCTGAAGTCCTCCATCAAGTTCAAAGCATCGATGTTCGCGAACGTGCTGCCCTTCATGGGCGGCGCCCTGGCAATCTTCCCCCTCGACGAGCACGGCAAGCACAAGCGACGACCTGTTTGCATCCGACTGCTGCGCACTGACCCGAATCACTACATGATCCCGATCGACACTTGCGACGGCCCCGAGGAGGTAGACCAAGACTACCTGCGCAAAGAGCTGATGAAGTACCTTGAGGCTTTCAAGTCGTTCGACGCCGAGCTGATAGAACGAGATAGACACGATGAGGAAATGCGCCCGAGCCGAACAAGATCACCAAGAACAGCGCGTGGAAACACAAACCGGTTCGAATATTCTGGAACCCAATCTGATATGATGACAGTGATACAGAGTTTACGAGATGATCTCCAACAGATGCGAGACGACAAGGTGATAACAAACATGATGGTCTCCGTTGGCGATCACGGACATCATAGAACGACGAGCATTGCGAGACCAGCCTCCACTACTTCATCACCAACACCAGCACCGAGCGGTACATCGACAGGCACATCAGGAGTAATCAACGAGACGCTTCTCTCAGTCAACAGGGGATTTCCGCAGAAGTACAAGACAACCAAGCATCAGCATTCCTACAAGACGCGGGCCAGCTTCAAATAGCACAAGTACTACGGGGACCTCCTTCCTAACGAACTCGACCAGCACGACCGCAACGGGTACGCCAAGGGGCACATCGGAGTGCCCGAGAAGTTCTACAGCCAGTCTCATGTACCCGTGCTCACGCCCGACAACCTCGGCAAGTTCATGGACCACCCTCGACGCCACAGCGTGCGAGAGATTGATTTCCAATGACACCTCTCGGGGAGCAGCACTCTGAAATATGGGGCTTCAGATCGAACCTCGCGGTTGGCTCCCCAACGGACCTACGATATGGATGGGGCCATCGACGACCTGAACATCAGAAGCTGATCGCGCAGTTCCGAGAAATTGCCAGAGTGAAGATCAAGTTTTTCTCCCCCGAATGCACGCCTTTGTCCGTCGCGAGTCAGGCCGCGGATCCCGAGAAGAAGGAAGCCAATCGCCAACGCGACCGACCACTACTCAAATGGATAGCAGAAGAGTGCTCAGATACCACCAAGCACGAGGACCACCTCATCGAGAACCCTTTCAACAGCGGCACCTGGGCCGAGTCAGCGCTCAAGAAGATCTTCGACTTCGAAAGAAACACTCACGAGAACCTGGCGGATCAATGTCAGCATGGACATCAGGACGAGGAAAGATCACCGATCAAGAAGAGGACCAAGTTCGTCGGCAGCTTCAGGTGCAAACGACTGGCAGTTCTTCGCCAATATACCAGACCTCGCGCGTGGCTTGTGGTGCAATATAAAGGGGCGCGCAGAACGGCGAACGCAAACATGTTTACTGGTCGACTACGTCAACAACTGCTTCGAGACACCACCAAACTCATCAACGACCAGAAGACACCCATCCTCGACCAGTCCTGGCCCTGCGAACGGCGTAGGCACGGCAACAAGGCGGAATCGCCACATACTCGAGTCAAAGGCTGTCGGTTCGCACCAGAACGGGAGCCTTGTCCATGCAGAAGACCAGGAGAAGCACGGGCACCTCCACAAGGACTAGCACCACAAGAACCACCGCGAGCAACCCCACAGGACGAAAGTGATCGACAACAAGCGGAAGGAAATCATACTCACGACAGAGAAGGGCCAAGCGCATCTCCTCCACCGACCAGCAGCTTCGATCTCATGGACCAGGACAAGCACGACCAGCCCGATCCTGCGCAACTGTAAGAGCAGATCCTGAGAAGACAGGGGTCACTTCCACTGACCACGACACACCTGGCATTTCAATGTAGCAACCTGAGAAGAATATCACCACACAACCGAACTTCGACCTGAGACGCTTCAAGGAACAAGTTGGGGAGCGTCAGTCAGAACAAGGACGACTCGCTCTTCTTCTCGGATTTCACCTGAAGTTCTGGCACGCGACGGCCGTAGAGATGATCCAGCTGTTGCAGAACCTTGGCATCGACAAAGACATCCTCGAACTCTGTTGAAGCATGCCGTCGGAACTCTGTGACGGATGCCAACGTACAGCGCTACCAGTGACCAAACCTTCGGTCAGAGCCAGCATAACCAGCTTCTTCAACCAACGAGTGCAGGGCGACCTCTTCTTTTTATGAGACGGAATATGGCTATAACCCATTGACGAGTATATTCGTTTCAAGCAAGTGGCATGGTTGCAAGACAAGACATCACCATCATGCCTGAAGGCTGTCATGGAGTCCTGGATGCGGTTTTTTGGGCCGCCCAACTACTTCGTCTCAGACCAGGCAGGCGCGCTGACCTCCCACATCGTCGGTCCCACCAAGGGCCGCTACAGCATCAAGAGAGACATCGCAAGCTCAGATCCCAATCAAGGCCAACACACGACCACGGGGCTCATCGAAGGACACATCAGGATGATAAAAGCGTCGCCCTCAAGAACAAAGTGGGCGCCATCAAGGAAGGTCTACCCGTCGCGGATGAGACCCTGATCTACGAGCCTGTACAAGCTCAAAACCACCTACTCACCTACGGCGGACCAACGCCGGCGAATGCGATCTTTGGCTTCGCGCCTCGTGATTTCTTCGACATCAAGAGCATCGACGGCCCACGGCGGCGCCCTGGAAGCCTCGCCAGACACCTTCGAGGCCAACGTCCGGATGCGCATCACGTCCAAGCAGAACGCGCTACGCACCATCGTCGAGGAAAGACTAGCAGTAGCCAACAGGACCAGACCGAGACAGCTGGACCTCGCCAAGATCAGCGTCGGCGACAAGGTGGACCTCTACCGCGCACCAGATCCTAAAGGACGTGAAGGTTGGAGAAGACCCTGCGAACTACTTCACCTCAAACCGCCTGGCGCGATCGTGATGTGGAGCGGCCGCCCGTGCATCGCACCACTGCGACACATTCGACTGCGTCAACCCATCGCAGCCCTAATCGCCGAGCAGGCGGACATGCCGACCACGACCTCCACGACCATGCACCTACTGGAGAACCACATCGACTTCTTGGACATTATCGAGGGCAGCATTCCATTTAAGGTCTACCTGTGCGGTAACAGCATAGACCAGAACGGCAACGCACAGCAGACGCCCACGGATCTGCAGAGCTCCCCACCACGAGTCTGGACCCTGGCGAAAGAATTCTGTGGGAAGGAATGGGGCTTCTCAATTGACGGGATCTGTCGCGGCAGGTGCATCAAGAAGTTGCATATCACCAAAGAAGCAAAACACGGACGACAGGTGACCTGGTCCATCGGAAGTCGCGCGAATTACACGATTCGAGACCTTGATCCCAGCAGGCAACTACTGGGCATCAAAAAGCAGACTCCGAAGTCGGACGACATGGACATTAACGCTGCGCTGTTCTACTGCTTCCAGCAGTTCGAAGAGCACCAGGACATCAGAGAATACATGGTACCAGACTTCGGCGACATTTCGGGCATTCACTTCGATCCCGAGGACAATGACAGACCGCGACTTCCACCTGACAGCGAAGCATTCCCACCTGACGATCCACCTGGGCAACCGCCAGCAGCTCCACCACCTGCAGCACAGGCGCGACGGCCAGCACCAGGACTACCACCACTAGACGAACTACAACCACTACCAACAGGACCACCATATCCACCAGCTCCACCAGCACCAGCGGCGACCAGTGCATCAGAAGCGGTACCTTTGGAACTTTCGGACACGGAAATTCAAGACGACATATCTTCTATTGAAGAAGGACATGACCGAGGCGGAGGACCACCACCGGCACCTCAAGCACCTCTGGGACCACGGAAGACAACGATGACACCACCAAGATTATCGACTTCACGATGCTCATCCAACTCGCGATCACAGCGACGGGTTTCCTTCGATGACGACAGAGACAACACCTCTCAGAGCACCGAACCGACGAAAACAACATGATCTCGGAGATCTCGGCACCCGCAGCTCCAAAAACACCGCCTCATTCACCCGGCGGACCGCCGGCCAACGCTGCGACCGCAGCGATGCCAGCGCCGCTACGTCAAGATCCACAGCACTGGTCACCGCGACGAGTCACGGAAGCCCATCGGGAACCGAGAGCCCGAAGAAGATCATAGAGGACGAGATCAGAATTACCGACAGGAGAAAGACCACGGACAACCTCGACATCCCACCCAACTTCGACCACAACACCTACGACACACAAAGCAACAACACCAGCACAACCAACTCCTCTACCATTACCACTGACAACGCCGACACTCAAAAGCACACTCAAACCAGCTACGAGCACACGAACACACGCACCACCTTCGACTCCAACACTACCCATCTCCGACCGACAGGCATCGACTTCATCCTCACCGAACGCACCAGCGCCACCATCATCGACATCGGCTCCACATCAATCACCACCTACCATCAGGCGATCAACGGGAGTATTCAAGCTGACCTCGGCATTAACCTCACCGACATCATCGGCGCCAACGATGCGTTATCCTGAAGATCATCCATCTCCAGCGGAGACAGCACATTATCCCGAAGACTCTCCATCGACAGCGAGACCTATCGAGCATCCTGAAGATGATCAAGAAGAACCACAAGATAACGGGAAACAAGCGGTGAATAACTAGGACATCCCATCAGGCACGAGCACCCCGATCACGAAGATCAGGAAGACGGATTGCCCCATTTGCCCAGAAGCACCACCACCACATTCAGGAGAACCAGTACTACCGATTCAAGGGGAATCAGTGGAAGATCCGACAGCCATGGATACCGTCGAGAAGGACAACCTCGAGCGAAACGAGCAGTCTCCGATGGTCGAGGGCGACGCGTCATCTCCACCAGTACTGACGGACACCAAGCGACCGAACCTTCTGGAGGACTACCACGTCTTCCTGAACCAACAGGTCACCTTCACTGATTTTCAACCACACTACCTGTGCTCTCCCAATTTAGACGTTGACGACATCGACGAGTATCAGAACACGATGGCGAACATGGGGGACGAAGTCTCAGCAAGTCTTCGCAGCATGGAATAACATTAACTTTTTGGGGATCTTAAGGCAGCCCACTGGGTCATCCCAAGTCCAGTCGGAAGAAGCCGATGTTTCTACGCCGACATGATGACAGGCGAATCAATGATCGCGCAGAGCGATGACGTGTTGACGGAAGCGGAGATCTACCAATACTGGGACTGAGTCGAGAAAGCTGATCAACAATATGCCAGATCGTTCATCGACAACAACTGTTTCATGGCCAAGCACGGTAACGACCTAGACAGCGGCAACATCATCGATGCGGCATGGGTTCGACGCTGGAAGAAAATGTACGACGAGAACAACAACATGTACTACATCATCAAATCCCGGCTCTGCGGACGTGGATTTCTTGATTCCCAGAAAAATGACTTCATGCGCCACAGTTCGACAGCGTCGAGACTCTCACAGAGAATGGTGGCTTCACTCTTCAGCATCGAGAGGGGACATCTAGATGGATACCTGGGACATCTCGATGGCGTTCTTGCAAGGCTTGAACTACCTGGACCTGAAGAAGTACGCGGATCAGCTCGGCATCGAAATCAGGCAGGAATGAAAGGCACGTGTGGCGACACATTCGGAACTACGAGGAGTGATACATATAGGCGACAGTGATAGTCAGTTCCTCTACCTCATGTTGTTGAAACCTTTTTCTACGGGACCGTGGACGCGCCACTGCTATGGCAACTAGCCCTGACCAGGTCCATCTAGAATGACCCCAAAGGAGTGCAGAGTGTGTTCGACGACAACTTCTTTATGTGGGCCGAGAAGGGCAAGACCAATATGATCTGGACGGCGCACGTGGACGACATCATCATGTTGGCACCACACACATGGATGATATGGGCCCAACAGAACACAGAGAAACCATTCGGCAAAACCAAGCGTCACAACCTTCCGTTCACGCACATGGGCATGACTTACGACGTACTTCAAGGACGGCATCTTCTGATCCATCAAGACAAGTTCGTGGACGGACTGAAAAAAAAAGGTTGAGCTCAGCAAGGACCGACTAGCAAAGCCACAAGAACCACGAGCAGCCAACGAGATCCATCGACTTCGCAGTGGTTGCTGCTCACTACGAATTTTATGTCAAACGCGAGAGGATATTTACGGCGACACGGTTCAGCTCCAGCAGTGTGTGAGAGACGCCAAGGTGGAGAGCACCATCCAGCTGAACATATCAGTCGTGCGATCCGAAACCGACGGCTCGCGGGACTTCATTTTCCTGAACTCGTTCCTCCTTTCCGACTAGCATTTGTGGTTGACGCATCACACGGCAACAAGATCACTTCGCACCCTCAAGACGTAAGTGCAATTTTGCGCATGGAAGACATAATGAATGATATCCACTTCGACAAGAAGGACAAGGCGGACGTGAAAGACGGGAAGCAATTTGGCGGACGGTGTCACAAGACGGTAATTCAGAGTGGGAAAGCGAAAATAATCTCGCACAGTACTTGTCACGCGGAGACGAATGCAGGATACAAAGTGAACCAGCACGCCCAGTTCATTTCCATGAGATTCACTGAACTGCCGAGAGCGACATCGTATCAGCATCGACCTCGAGACACGGTCTACAGCATTTTGACTCTGGACGTATGGAGCAGGCGATAAACCATTATACGGATTGTTTGGAATTCTGGTAACTATGTTGTGGAATCAAAGGAGTTCCGAATGACAAGGACAGCAGACTTTCCATCCTATCTATTTGAGAAGAAAGGCTGGCACACCGAATCAGATGGTTTATTCACTGCCCCACTCACAATATGATATGTGATGCATTAACGCAGACTGGAACGATTCCTCAGATCATGACGTTAGTGAGTACCGGCATCTGGAATATCAGTAGTATCAACGGGACACAGTTCACCGCCAGGAAGGTTATCGAGCGGACAAACGAATACAGCGAGAACGATCTACTTCGTTTGGAACCCTGATCGCGGCCCCTTCGTAGCGCTGTGTATGTGCATGTGTGTCATAGCGCACTTAGACATATCGTGATGTAATCATAGGAACGCGAATTCAAAAGCTCTGGAGACCCTGAACTAAACAAGTTAATTCGGAAACACGAACCGGAAGGAAGATTCTGGACACGAGCCCCCTCTTGAAGTTCTCCTGAAGACTGAAAGCAAAAACAGAGATAGAGCGGTCCCGCTACCGCCCCGGCTCAAGATAAATAGGATCTCTGCTCTCCCCTCCCCTCCCCTCTCCTCCCCTCCCCTCCCCTCCCCTCCTTCCTCCCCGCCTCCTCCTCCTCCTCCTCCTCCTGCTCCTCCTCCTCCTTCTCTTCCTACCCCCCTCTTCCTTCTCCTCCCCCTCCTCCTCCTCCGCCTCCTCCTCCTCCTCTTCCTCTTCCTCCTCCTTTCGCGGAGGGCGCGAGAAGGAGGAGGAGGAGGAGGAGGAGGGCGCGAGGAACAGGAGGATGACGATGATGACGAGGAGGAGGAGGAGGAGGAGGAGGAGGAGCAGAGCGCGAGGAGCAGGATAACTAATGATGATGATGCTGCTGCTGATGATGATGATGCTGCTGATGATGCTACTGATGATGATGCTGCGGATGATTATTATGCTGCTGATGATGCTGTTGCTGCTGCTGATGATGATGCTGCGGATGATTATTATGCTGCTGATGATGCTGTTGCTGCTGCTGATGATGCTGCTGGTGATGCTGAGGATGATGATGAAGAAGATGATGATGCTGCTAATGATGATACTGCGGCTGCTGATGAGAATAAGAAAGAGGAGGAGGAGGAGGAGGAGGAGGAGGAGAAGGAGCAAGCGGAGGAGGATGAGGAGGAGGAGGAGAAGGAGAAGGAGGAGGAGGAAGAGGAGGAAAAGGAGGAGGAAGAGGAGGCGGAAGGCGCGAGAAGGAAGAGGAGGAGGGCGCGAAGAACAGGAGGATGAGAAGGAGGAGGCGGAGGAGGAGGTGCAGGGTGGAGGGCGTGAGGAGGAGAGGAGGAAGGAGAAGGAGGAGGAGGAGGCGGGCCCACCACGCCGCAGAATAGCACGTAGATGACGGGCTTCTGCGGCGCGATGCCTCGAGGCTAAAGGAAAGGCGGGAGGCGCGCACCGGCGCCAAGCCTGGCCGTAGGCCACGTGCTCTCGCGCCCTTGATTCTGGGACGTCTCAAGGATGATGAGGAGGAGGAGGCGGAGGAGGAGGAGGGAGGAGGAGGAGGAGGAGGAAAAGGAGGAGGGTTGATTGATCACTTCGCCACGCGGGAGGCTGGGACTGGGGGGAAAAAGGGGAGCGACAGGCGAGCCAGCGGAAGTGGGGCCCAAACAGCGTAAACAAAAACATCCGGGGGCCCGCGCGGACCTCATGGATCGGAGCTGGGCCCCCCCCCCCCGGCAGCGCCTCCGGCGCCGCCCCCGGCGCGCCCCGCGTCCAGCGCCGATCCAGGAACTCAGCGCGGACCTCCGAAAGTTCCACCAACCCTCTGGGCGTAAGAGGTTTAGCGAGTTTTGCCTTGCCTCTGCCCCAAAGCCCTCTTTTCCCTGCTCGGGGGAAGGGTTTTGTCACTGTTCTCTATCAATAAACATCCCTTCAGGCGACCGGCAGCCAACCAAGGACATTACCGACCACCATGATCCCCCCCCCCACACCATTCCTGTCACAAAAACAATACAAAACACGCCGCCAAATCGGGAGCATGCGCAGCCAACCTGATGCGCACCCCACACCGTCCCCGTCAAATCATAATACAAAATACACTTTGGGGCCAGGGCATAATGTTCGTGAGGCCAGCGAGCACGTTGCTTTGTTTTTGACAGGGACGCCGGGGGTGTCAGCATATTGCCTGCTGTGCGCAGCAAAAAATCACCTCGCGGCCAAAATCTGACTCATGCGCGGCCGCCTGGGATCACCGTCATGTGGTTTTTGACAAGGATGGCGGCGGTGAGGGCGTATGGCCTGCTGTGCCCAGGCCAACCAGACACAGTGATGGGCACTGGTTGTCTACAAGGATTGTTGGGGCCGACGTGTTTCCCGATGTGTGCTGTCACGTGCGCAGGCGCACCTGACACACTCTGCACGTGGCCGCGGACGTGGCGCACCTGGCGCGGCTGGAGTGTGCGGCACACCTGGCGCAGGTGGAGCACGTGGCGCATCTGGCGCACAAAGCGTGCCTGGCACGCTCGGGCCGCGTGGCGCGCCTGGCACGCGTGGCGCACCTCGCCTCGGCGCCGTGCACATCGGTTCGTTTCTGTAGCTGCCCATCAAAAAGTCAACCGCTGAACATGCTGAGGCTCGAGTGTGACTTATATGTTGGGAGTGCGGGTGGGATTGAGCTAGACGGCTTACTATCTAGGAGGGCATGTTGATAACTGTCCCCTGTCAATATACATTCCGTCCCCCAGGCGACAGGCAGCCAACCAGGAACCATGAGGACCCCATGCTCACACACACACCATCCCTGCCAAAAACAATCCAACACGCACTCTGCCCCCACGCTTGGAGCATGCGCGGCCAATCCGATGCGCCCCCCCCACAACCATCCCTGTCACAAAAACAATACGAAGTACGCTTCGGGACAAAGTCTTGAGTCATGTTCGTGAGACCCGCGAGCGCTTTGTATTGTTTTTGACAGGGGCGGCGGGGTTGTCAGCAGATTGCCTGATATGCGCAGGGCTACCATCCTCAAAAAGCTAGATCTGGATCGTACACGGCCACCCCATGATCACCGCCAAGTGGTGTTTGAAATGGACGGCGGGGGGTGGTGGCGTATGGCCTGCTGTGAGCAGGCCCACCAGACACAATGATGGGCAATGGTTTTCGACAAGGATGGTGGGGGCCAACATGTTTCCCGATGTGTGCTATCACGTGCGCAGGCGCACCTGACACATTCTGCACGCACGTGCCGCGGACGTGGCGCACCTGGCGCGGCTGGAGTGTGCGGCACACCTGGCGCACGCGGAACACGTGGCGCGTCTGGCGCTCTGGGCGTGCCTGTCACGCTCGGGCCCCAGGCGTGCCTGGCGCACCTGGCACGCGTTGCGCACCTCGCCCCAGCGTCGCGCATATGGGGTCGGTTTTTGGTTCCCAGCAGCTGCCCATCCAAAGACGACCGCTGAACATGCTCAGGCTCCAATGTTACTTCTGTGTTGGGAGGGCGGGTGGGAGTGAGCTGGACGGCTTGCTGTCTAGGCGGTGTCTTGATTCCTCCCCATACCCCCTCCTGTGAGCCTCGGAAGGGGGGGGCAGCGTGGCGCTAGAGCCCGCGAGATCGCCCAAGATGGCCCCAGGAGGGCCCCCGAAGCCCCAAGACGGCCTCCAAGATGGCTCAAGACAACCCAAGATGGCTTAAGATAGCCTCCGACGCACATCCAAGAGGCCTCACGACGGCCCCAAGATGGTCTCAAGTGCCCTCGGATCCCTCCAAGGACCACACCAGGAGGCAAACATTGCACCGAAATCTAAGGACAATGTATGTTGTTTGCTTTCTGGCCTTGTCGCTTCCGATCGGCCCCAGAGGCCGCAACACGGCCCCAAGATGGTCCAAGAGGGCCCCGAGAGGGACCCAAACGGGCCCCAAGGCGCGCCCAGGAGCGCCCCAACACGGCCCCACACAACCATTTTTGAGCCTCCGAATGGGGGGCCTGAGGTGACGCCCCCCCTCTTTGGAACAATGAACCCCAAATCACCTCCAGAGGCCCCCCAGACCCCCCCAAGAGAGCCCCGAGAGGGCCCCTGGGCTCTCCAAGAGAGCCCCAGGAATGCCCCACGAGTGCCCCAACTGGCCCAGCGAGGACCCCAAGAGAGACTCAAAATGGCTCCCAAGAGACCTCCGAAGAAGCACTTCCGAGGAGGTTGTTGCACTTCATGCTTCTACACTTCCCTGATCAAGGCAATTCGGTTGGCGACCTGTTTCTGGAAGGGCTGGTGGGGATACGCGGATCGTCCACACTGTATGGGTATCCAACTTCTTGTTCCTCGCAGATGGGGGAGGGGAAGAACGGATGAGGACGAAGGGGCGATGATGATCATACTGATGATGATGGTGGTGTTGATGACGAGGATGATGCTGATGCTGCTGATGATGATGTGACGGAGGACGAGGCAGAAGGCATGAGGGAAGAGGGAAAAGGGAGGGAGGAGGAGCTAGAGGGGAAGGAGAAGAAAGAGGGGGAAGAGGAGGAACAAGGACTAAGATGAAGAGAAGAGGGGCACACGTGGCTTGAATCCACGGTGACTCAGCTACCGCCAAGGCCCTAACATCGCATCGCGACGCGGGCTACGGCTTGTATGTTGTCAAGGTAAGTAAGCGTTGCCGCTCTTGGCCTGCCCGCAAAAACAGCTTTCAATGTGCGTAATATATGGAAGCTCAGCGCTACGACCTGGTGGCAACGCTGGCGGGGATACTCGGATTCATTATTCGGCATGCCGAGCCCTACACGTGTGACAGGACAGGCAAAGAGGGCGCCGCGAGGGATAGCAAGAAGGCGGAGGAGACGAGGACAAACCAGGTAGTGCTGGAAGGAACCAGGGGTTTGACATCCAAACAAACACGAGGAGGAAGAGGAGGAGGAGGAGGAGGAGGAGGAGGAGGGGGAGGAGGAGGATGAGGAGGAGGAGGAGGAGGAGGAGGAGGAGAAGAGGACGAGGCAGAGGACGACGAGGAGAAACAGGAGGAGGAAGTGGAGGAGGAGCGGGATCCAGAGGACCCCTTTTATGGCGGACCCATTTCGGTGTGGGGACCGCTGGGGGGGGAGGATCAGGAGAAGAGAGGAGGAGGAGGAGGAGGAGGAGGAGGAGGAGGAGGAGGAGGAGGAGGAGGAGGAGGAGGAGGAGGAGGATCGGGATCGGGGTCGGGCTCGTGGAGTTCGGTTGTCTGCTCAGGTGGGGGCCACTTGAAACCTCTGCACTGTGCTTCGCCTGGAACTCTGGCTGGCACTTCACTGTTAAACGGCTACCTTGGGACGGCCCCCTGCTCCCGGGCGGGGCCGCGCTGCCCCCCTCAAAGGCTCCCCCCCCTGAAGTCGCGCAGCCGTGGGAGCGCCTCCGGGGGACCGATGAATGACGCGCGCCTATCCTCGGACTCCCCCATCAAAGACGACGCGGGAAGGCACGACCGCACTGCTAAAGCAGGGGAGGGGGTCGGGGGGGGGATGCGCACCTTGGGGGGGGGGGGGCAGGAATCGTTTGAGAGAGACGGGAAAGCCGCTACAAACAACCCCACCCGTTAAACTTACCTTCCCTGTGTGGCCCCCCGGCCCTGTCCCCCCCCCCCCCCCCCCCTTCCTCGCCCTCGTCCTCTGGGCGCTGACCTGACAAGAACGGCGGGGGCGGTAGGGAGGGAGGGGCCGTGTGCTGTCGGAAAGGGAAAAGGGGGAAGGGTGGGCGCAGTCCTATTTTGAAACGCATCGGGCAGCACTCTGCCCTGTGCGATCAACTCTCGAAGTCGAGCGCTATCTCGAAGCGCTGGGGGGTGTCCCACTCCAGCTGTCCGCTGATCCTCACGAGATACGTCATTCACTTCTTCAGCTGATTGAACAAGTTCGCTGCGTCTCGCTCCAGTTGCCGAGGGAAGGAAAGCCAACCAAACGCTCGCCTTTCATGTCCACCACCGCGGTGCGCAGCATCGGGATCAACTTGCGGCCGAACTCGTGATCGGAACCGATCGCCACGATCAGGCGGCCTTGTTTATCGAGATTGTTATCGCCCCTGTTGCGCTTCTACAGCCAGTGAAGAACAATCTCGCCAACTGCGTGGATCGTGGGCTGCTTCGCGCGCGCGAGGAAGAAGTCCTTCAGCTCCTTGCCCCACTGGGTCTCTTGCTGCGCCAGCCACATCAGTCCGCTGATGAATGCGAGTAAGTGCGGAGGGCCTCAACCTTTGAAATCCACGACCACTCCCTCCGTTTCCCTTCTCTGCCAGATCCTGGGGTATCTCCCCGCACCGCCGACCTGCGATCCCCATCATATCTGAGAAGCCTCCTTCGGTGAATGGAAACGCCCTCGTCGCGTAGGCCGTCGCCGTCAGTTCTGCGATGGCGTTGCTGTCTGAGAGTACCAGGCGAGTGACGAGCACGATCAGCTTCGCGATGAGCTCGCCGTCGAACTTGCCTGCCTGGATCTGCGCCCAGACCTCCGCATAGGCCTTCTCGGGGCCTGGTGGCCCTCCAACAGGCGAGGGCGGTTGAAACCAGAAGGGCGCCCCTAGGGCCGCCATGCGCCCCCGCTGCTGCCGCGGAGTCAGGGTGGCCCTCGGAAGGCGGCAAGGCTTCTCGAGAAAGATGGCCACGGAGGTGCTGGCATTGGTCATCCAGGTCGGCTGCTCTATATTCACAGTGGGCGCACTGCAGGGAGATCGTGGGCTGGGCTGGGAGAAGCGCGAGAGTGCCCCTGTTAGGACACTGGCCTTTCAGGAAAGCTCGTTGGAGAAGTTTGTAGGCGTCACTCTGGGGCCCGAACGCCTGCCTGCGCGCGATGCGCGCATGTGTAAGGGTGGGGGCGGAGCAGAGGTTCCGGGCCAGATGTATAAGTCTCATATGGTTGAGAAGATCACGTCGGGTGCTGATGGCGCAGCCTCATATGTCCTCCTCCCCCTCGAACTGCCAGTCACGCTGCCAATCTTTCTGCGCCCCAGCGCGTGGAGGTACTGAGTCAGCCACCGTCTTCGTTTGAGTCGGCGGCGGGACAGCGTGCGAAAGGGCCAGAGCTCTGGCGTCCGTGAAATCTAGCTGAGAGAGCTTCACAAACGCATCCTTCTCGAACGTGCCTCCAGGGTTCAAGCTGACGTAGCTACCTACTTCCTGCCCTCCGTCCAGGTCCTCGGCGGCCCTCTGAAAGTCCTTCTGGAGCCTGCGGAGTGCGGAGCCACGGGGATGCGGTGCTTGTTGGAACGTCCCCAATCTGGTGATATCCTCGACCTCCTGGAACTTCTAGAAACCCGACGAGAAGACAGTGCTCCTGCGAGTGCCTCTCGGGGTCCTCTGCCCAACCCGCGCGCCAGTGAAAACGGCGAATGATAATCTCCGTCTCCAAAGATACGATCCTCCTGTGTGCTAGAATTTGCTTCGTCGTCATCGATCGGACCTCGTCTTCGTGATGCGTCGCGACTCGGCCACGCGTCGCTCGTCGACCGAATCGGGCAACCTGACCATCGAGACGGACATAATGGACCGGGGCAAGCCGGAGAGGCCCCAGGCCCGACAGGCCTGCATTCTGCGCAAAGTTAATAAAGAATATCCGCAGCCAGCGGCACGGGAAAGAAAGAGACCACACTTTGCCCAATGAATAAAAAGAGTCTGCACTTGCTGCGCAGCGTCGACCAATCTCGACCTCGGACGACTGGTTAACAATCAGCATCAGGCCGAGATTGCGCACTCTGCCCTTGGAACTGCCTGGAACAAACTCTGGGCGGGGTCGCGCCCGCCGCTGAGGGGTCGCAGCCCCCGCCCCGCGAAAATGCATCTGAAGTTTCTGTTCTGCTGGATTTCGGGCGCCCGCCCCCCCCAAAAAAAAGTGTTTGATCGAGATCGCCGCTGCAATCTTTCATCGCGTCCAGGAAGCCTTTCAGTGGGATCGCAAAAAATACCCAATGAGCCTGGGAGACGTCGCCGGCGCAAGCACGTCCCCCAGCGTTAGCCCTCATGTCCCTCAACCTTGCCGTTAACTGAATTGATTTAGTACCTATTGACTGGGTCGCGCATTTCCACGTCGTCAACGGTCTCGCGAACGCGCCCCGAGAGAGCTGGGCGGCGAACGGGGCCCTCCGAAGGGGGCGGGGAAGTGGGGGGGGGGAAGAGGGGGGGGGGATGAGGGTGAGAAGGCGCGGGGGAGGGGGCGCAGCGTGCCCAAGGGGCGACGCCGACGGGCGCGCCAAGGAGAGTCAACCTTGGAGCTGTTGCGACCCAGCCTCCTACCTATCTCGGGCATCATTTCCTTCCGCTCGCCCCCGGTGCCGCCCGCGTCGAGCAGACCTGCGCTGGCCCGCGCAGGAACTGGAAAAACGCCTCAGTTTACCCGCGCAGGCCAATACTGGCGGGGGACAAGATATATCGCCCCGACAGGAGCTCGCAAAGACGTCGGGGACAAGCCTCGGACTAGAGGCATCCGCTTCCTGCCCAGGGGGCAAAAAATCTTGAACCGAAATGGCTACGGAAGAGGAGCGGGGGGCGAGGGGGGGAGGGCGGAGGTGGGGTGGAGGGGGGAACGGGAAACGCAGACGGCCTACGTGCAAATTGTTGGGAGTTCGCGCAGGTCCCCTGGGCCCGCGCCGGGGCCGCCCGCGGCGGCGCGCCCGGCGCCGCCCCCGCCGGGCGCCGGGGGGGCGGGGCCCAGCGCCGTCCTGGAAGCCGCTCGGACCTCCGAAGTTCATGCCCGTGCCGCTCCTGCTTGAAGGGCCACGATGGAAATTTGTCGGCGCTTCTCTCGGGTGCGAAAGATACCCGCGCCCTCGCCCATGCGGGGTGGCAAAAGGAGCGGGGGGGGGGCGACGCGCCGCAGCTGACGGCGGTTGCACACGCGCAGATGCGACGGCCCATGGAACATTGCAAGACGCTCTCTTCTCCAAGCGCCCGCTGGCACCGAAGGCGCGCGCGTTCCAATCGGCAGAGCGGCCAGCCGCGCATGGGCAGCTTTCGGTCTAGAGTAGCTCGTTCGGAGGCGCGCCCACGAAGGCGCGCCATCAAACGTTTGGGGCTCGACGCGCATAATGCATCCTGGGCGTCGTCGGCGGGCGCCGCTGCGATCCCGAGCTAGCCCCGCGCGCCTGGGGCCCCGAACGCCGGGCGCGGTCGCCAGGGGCTGCCCCCTGGAAAACCCGCCCAGCGCCGCCCCCGCCAAGTCCGGGCGCGCGTCGGGGCGCGCCGTCGCCGACGCGCGTTGATGGCGCACGCGCGGCCCCCGAGAGCCCCCCGGAACGCGGCCGCAGCGGCCCCCGAGGGAGCGTGAGATTGCAACGACGCTCCTGCGGGCAGGCCTAAATGCAACGGAGTGGTTGTGCCTGCCCCCAAACGGGACTGGCGCCGCACCTCCGGTGCTGTTCTAAACCCCGCGGACACCCCCGATGCCCCCAGATGTCCCCAACGGAAACCAGGGTATGTCGCTGCATCAAACAACCGGCCATTCCGCGCGTCGCTGCGCCCGGACGCGCGGGTGCTAAACCGGCGAGCGCGCGGAAGGCTGATCGGGCGCAGTGGCGAGCGCCCGATCCAGCGGGCGGCCCCCCTCGCCCAGGCCGACCCCGGGCAAGGTATGTTTAAAACCAATGGGCTTCGGCGTCCTTCGGGGGCCTCCAGAAACCTCCAAGGAGGGGGAATTGCCGAAGATTTGGCCCCTCGCTCGCCGCGGGTCGGCAAGCCCCGCGGCCGCGGGGCTTCCCTCGAGGGCGACGGCCTCTCCTCCGCGCGCGCCTGGCGGAGGCGCGCGGAGCCGGCGCGCGCGCGCGCCGAATCTCGACGATGACGCGCGTGGCTATCGCCCCCGCCGTCATCGGGATCATGGCGTCGCAGCCTGTCCTGGGCGATCCGAAGGGCTTCCAGATCGACCCCCGAGAGGCGATCGCGCCGCGTGTCCTCCCGCCTGGGCGCAGATGTCGCTGATATCTCTTCTCCACCTTCTCGGGGCCTGCCTCTGGGAGGGGGCCCCGCGTTCTGCGGGCGCCCCCCGCTTCCCTCCGACTGCCTTCGGGCGCGCTGCTTTCCGCGCTGCAGCTGATGACGTCGGGCCCCGTCGCTTCGCCGCCTGCCGGCCACTGCGCGGCGATCTTCAGGCGGGCCCCCCAACATTTCCTTGGCGGCGACGCCTGTGCTGTAGATGATAGTTTTGTAGCTGGCGCAGTTGGGCCCCAACTTCGCCTCTGCCACGTCTGCCATCTCGCACGGGGCGCCCGCGTTGCGCCCATCGCTAAAATTGGCATCGCCTCGCTTGCGCTTCGCCCCCTGCAGCTGCTGCCCGCCCTCCTCGCGCCCTTCTGCGTGGAGCCGCTGCTGCCCAACCTTAGAACGCGCGCGGTCTTCATCCAGCTGCTGCCTCTGCCCGTCCTTCTCGCGCGAACTGGCCGCCAGACCGGTGCCGCCGCTGCTGTGGCTGATGGCATGGAGCTCCTGCGTTGCATGTGCCAGTCGGTTAGAATAGTTGGGTGCCAGCTTCGCCCCTTGTCCGTCCTTGTCACGCGAACTGGCTTCTCAGCGCTGCCACTGGCCGTTCCTCCCGCGCCCGCCAGGTCGACTTTCCTGATGCTGCCGCTGCCCGTCACTCTCGCGCGCGCGGCCCTGGCTTGTTCGAAGCTGCCGCTGCCCGTCCTGCTCGCGCGCGCGCAGGGCCTTGCAGCTTGAAGCTGCCACTGGCCACTTGCTTTAAGCTGCGATTGCCCACGCAATCCGCGCCCGCGGCCCTGGTTTTCTTGCAACGGCCACTGCCCGTTCTTCCGTTCTTCTCGGTGGCATGAGGCTCCCGCTGCCGGTCCTTTTCGCACGCTGGAGGCTGTCGCTGCCGGTCACTCTCTCGCGCGCAAGGTCCGGCTGCCTGGAGCTGCTACTGTGCGACTGCTCGAGACGGGACTGTAAGTGCGGAACAAGAGTGCCCCACACTCGGGCTCGCCAGGCCAGGACTTCGGCGTCGGGCACTGCCCGCCCGCTGGAGGCTGCCGCTGGCCGTGTTTCTCGTGCGCGCGGTTTTGTCCTCTTGAAGCTGCCACTGTCCGTGCGCTGCGCTGTTACTGCCCGTCCTTCTCGCGCGCAGAGGGTCCGTCAGCGTGGAGCTGCCACTGCCCGTCCGCTCGAAGCTGCCACTGCCCGTCCGCGTGATGCTGCCGCTGCCCATACTTCTCGCGCGCACAAAGTTTATCAGCACGGGGCTGCCGCTGCCCGTCCGCTGGCGTCTGCCACCGCCCGTGTTTCTCGCACGCACTGTCTTTGCCCTCTTGAAGCTGCCGCTGCCCGTCCGCTTGAGGCTGCCACTGCCCGTCAGCTTGAAACTGCCACTGCACGTTTCCTCGAGACTGCCACTTCCAGTCCAGTGGAGTCTTCGTCTGTCCGTCCTTCTCGCGCGCGCGCGCGGTCTTGGCCCTTCCGAAGCTGCCACTGCCCGTCCTTCACGCATGTAGAATGTCCGTCTTCTTGAATGAAGATGCCGTTGCCCGTCTGCTCGAAGCTGCCACTGCACGTCTGTCTCGCGCGCAGGCTGCCACTGCCCGTCTTTCTCGCACGGACAGTCAGCGGCCGCTCGAAACCGCCACTGGAAGTCTTCCTCGCAAGAGCAGTGTCCGTCCCCGTGCGGCTGCCATTGCCCGTCCTTCACACACGGCTGCCGCTGCCCGTCCCTTTCGCACGAGCTCATCTCTCTCCGTCAAAGCTGCCGCTGTCCATGTCTGTCTCGCACCCACTGGGGATGCCTCCTTGGAGCTGCCGCGCACCATCATTCAGTCACCCCTCCTGGCCGCGCTCGTCCTCGCAGACCCCCAGCCACGGTAGGCCCCACCAGGGCCCAGGCGGCTGGAGCTGGGCCGCCGAGCTGTCCACCTCGACCTAGCGGCAAGTGGCCAGGTGGAGCCTGCGGGCGGCGCGTCGGCGGCTGCGGCTCGCTGCCTTGGGGGCCACCCTCCGTCGGTGGGCCCACATCACGGCGTAGCCTGCAGCATCCTCACCACGCACCGCCACAACGCATTCGCGCCTTCTTTTCCTGGCGTTCGGGACTCCCCGATTGCGGGCCGCCGCGGGCCGCGGGCCGCGGGCAAGATGGCTGCGGGGCCTCGCAGGGGAGCCACCTACCTCCAGGGACCTCCAGGGAGGGGGGGAGGGGAACGAGGGGGGAGAGAGCAGGAGGAGGAAGAGGCGGTTGAGGATGAGGATGAGGATGAGGATGAAATAATGATGAGGATAATGATGGTGATGATGATAAGGGGGAGGACCAGCGTAAACCCAAGACGCATCAACGATATTACAACAAAGCCTTCCTCCGAGTTTTCTCACATGCCCCTACAAGGATACATGTTCACTGGGGGAGATGCCCCGCCCCCGTTGGAAGACAGCATTTCGTAAATCCCGAGCTGTCGCAGGCCACCATTCCGGGGATGTCAACGCCGCGGATCACCGACACCGTTGCGTTTTGACGAGCATGAACCCTGCCAGAATATCACTCCTGGGGCTGCAACGCCGGACCCAAATCCTGCGACGCCAAGCATAAGAATCCTTGGAATTCGTGCAAACCCTCAACACGCAATGTGCGCGGCGCTGGGGCGAGAGCCACATGCTGAACACCGCCCGCCCTCCATCCGGGAAGTTGCTGCGAACGTTTAAAACGAGTGTGCGCGGAGCTAGAGCGAGAGCCACATGTGAAAGCGACCAGCCCTCCATTTGTGAGGCTCTTGAACATTTGAAATTTCAGGACCAGATATGGAAAGGAAGTCTCAGGCGAAACGCACGGCCCGCCCTTTCGACGGGCCTCGGGGTGCGACAGGGAGGAGATATTCACAGTGGAAAAGACTGGGGGAGGGAGAAAGGGAGAGGAGGAGAAGGAGTAGGAGTAGGAGCAGGAGCAGGAGCAGGATGGATGGATGGACAGCGCCTTGAAAGGTCGGGAGGTGACAGCACCAAAAGCTTGGGGGGGGGATCGACCCGAGTTAAACCGCCCTGGAGGCTCTTGCCTCCTCTTTAGCTTTAATTCTGGCGACCAGGGACGCCATTCGCTGCTCATAAGTGGGGGCCGAGGGAGAGTCCGCAAACGCTCGCGGGACTGAGGTAACACACAGCTCGGGCTTATCATCCGACTCAAGGGCAACATCGAGCCTTGACACAGGCAACGCCTTCTCAATCAAGGCCTTGATTTTCATGTTGGGGCCAAGCCCGCGACGAAAACGGCTCAGGACGTCCAGTCCTTTCCGCGTCGGCTTACCACAGACCTCGGCGAGCTTTAGGGCTCTACCCTGGGACCAACCCCCACATTTCAAACACAGAATTGCTGCTCACGGCAGGGGCCCAGAACCAGGTCCGACCGAGGAGCATCAAGAGCCGAGCCCGACACGGCGACGAGTTGGTGCCCAAGGGGATCGCGCAGCAGCTTCTGGAGAGCAGGAGGCGGTCCCCTGCACCCGAAAATGGGCCGATCGGGTCGATCACACACCGTCCAACAATAACGACACTGCATGCCCAGTTCGGTTCTCCTCCAGAGGTGCCAGGTCTTCTTCTGACGACTACGACCCTGGGTTGTGAAAGCAGCTCGCTTCCAACGCACCTCATTTTTGAAGAGGGGTAAAACTTCGGAAGCAAGCTTTATAAACGCATTGGCTCGATTTTGGTACAGCTCAACGTGGTCCAAAAAGGTGGGCAGGGGCCGAGGATGGCCCTCAATGGCCTTCTTGGCATGCTCATCCACAGCACGATTCGCAAAACCAAACCTACGATCATCACCTTCCAAGTCCTCAAGGGCAGAGAGCTCTCGATGGGCCTTTACATGGAAGGTGGACAGAAATTCAGTGCCTGCTAGCTCATGGGCAAACCGCCTCACACCAGCAAATTTATTGGAACCACTCAGCTGTTTCCAGAGGGGCCTCTGCGTTTGACAAATCACAGCTTTACAATCGAGGGCCAACGCCGTGGGGCGATCTGAAACTTGCCCGACCAGGGCCGCCCCCGCATGCTCGGCCATCGCAGGGGTCTGGGGAAGACCGCCAGGAACAATGCCCCTCAAGATGGCAAGAAGCGATTCGCTGCCTGGCCCCATGAGGGCGATCGCCCACGCGGCACGATGGAGACAGCGGAGGGCCTGCTTCGTGCAGCTGCCGTCGGAGGCCATCTCAAGCTCGATCACATCACCTGCAAGCGTTGCGAGCTCCTCAGGCTGCATATTCAAATCCTGACCTGCGCCGTCGAGGATGTCACAATGAGCGTGGGTGGCTGGAGGGGGCACATCTTCATCCGAGAACGTGAACAAACCACGAGTAAACACAGGATCATCGCTGCGTGCCCCCTCGTTCAAAATTTCCGACGGAATGTCTAGAGACTGTCGGGCCTCCACCACCTCAGGGCGCGAGCAGGTGTACAACCTATGGTGCAACGTGTCACGTTGGCCGCAAACACACATGCCATCCGTGAGGTAACCAGCATCACACGCGCGCGCCTCGGTCCATATCGCATCCGTGGCGCACGACAAGAGAAGGAACTGCTGCTGACGCGTGTGCTGCTTATTACGCGTGCACATGCAATTGCGCACAAGGTCGAAAGTGGCTCGCATACCGTGCGCGTGCCCTAACCTGCGTGCAAAACGAAGCTCCGCTTCTCGCTGCAATCCCTCTCGGAGGAGATCGAGGAGGAGGCGAGGGGGAGTCTTACTCACATCTACTGTGCAGCCCCAATGGTCAATCCACTGGGTGCCTGATACCACTTTCCAGCCTGCACGACGAGCCGACAACGTGGCACGCGCAAGGGGGCCACGGCTGGACTTCCAATCGCTAGCCTCGCTAGCCCTGGCCTGCTCCCAAAGCTGAAGCAACTCCTGGAAAGGGATCAGGGATCGATTGGGACTGACCTGGGCATTCCACAACATGCGACACCACTGGAGAGCAGGGCCAACGGCAGCTCGTGTGTCCCACTCTCCGTACAAAACGAGTTTTGCCGTGGCACTGGTCCCTCCATGGGAGGGCGACAACCGACGAGCCTGGGTCCTTCGCACAGTGTTAAGCTCAGCATCCGAAAAGCCCAAAACCTCAGAACCGTACGACGAAGCAGGAGCAACACCCGTGCGAATGACCTGTGAGAGACCTTTCTTGGCCTCTTTATTCGGAGCTCGGGACTTAAACCAGCCGATCTTTTTCACTCGCAGCTTCATTCCCCAGAGGCGGGACCGCTGTTTTACACGCGCACGAGCAGCAGAGCGCTTGGCACCAGCACTGTCATCTACGCCAAGATATGTGACCGATTGCTTCGCAACCTTGGGCTCAAGCCCTAAGCCACGCACGACGTCGCGTGCAAGTGAAATATCGCTGGCAACAACAGCAACTTTATCATTAACTGCTGCATTTATCTGCCTGCTCGCGTGATAAAAGGCACGACCTGCATCGACTGCTAATTGCACCGCACTCTGTCTCTGGCCACAGGAAATCTGAATGCCCGAGTCATCAATATACGATGTGAAATTGACTAGTGTCGGCTGGCTAGCAACAAACTGATCGAAAGACTTCACAGCATGCACCTTGATGCTGATATCATTGAAGCAATCGCCTGCAGGTAACCCGAATTCGGCATGTGCGACCCCTTCAGAGTGGTGCTGTCTGAGACGTAGCACTCGAGGAGCCCTCCATACATTGAAAACGAGTTTCAAAAATGCAGTGGGTACTTTAAACGCAAGAAACTTGTCCCGAAGTTCCACAAGGGGGATCGTTTCGTAATATTTCGAATAGTCGGCGATAATGAGCACACTGTAGCGGCGCGAGACTACGTCAGCCTCAGCTCGCGCTGCCTGTGCCCAGGCACAGTCCACAGAACTCCTCCCCCGACTAGCCCCCCAGTACCCACGCTCCACCTCCTCCATAAGCGATCCTAGCATAGGCCGCCGCAGCCTTTGCCAGATGCGATACATACCGCTGTAAAGCACTATGAGCCTATGCCCAGACGACGGTTTAGGCAGCATTGGCATGAGCACCCACAGCAACTGCTTAGGTAAGAGGCCGATCGCCTCGCAACACTGCCACAAACCTGCTAGCAAATCTAATCCGTCGTCGTCGAGCAACAAGAAATGCCTCGGATGAAATTGATCCAAGGACCTAGCGGTAGATTCCGAAAAACTCTGGATCACCTTACGAACCTCACTCGGAGCCGCCCTCGGGAAACTGGACCGATCGGGAATCCAGGCAACCGGTGGGGGGGCGGTTGCTCGCCAGAGCTTGCGATAAATCTGCAGCTCATGCTGCGCGACACTGTGGGGATCAGCACTGGGGCCTTTAGGGTCATGCACAACCGTAGGCAAAACAACACTCCGAACCTTCGTGACCCTATGAAGGCCCCGCGCTCCCCCCATGCTGGCAGTCTTGCACCAATCACTCCAGCTGGTCTGGATCTCTTTTGATGCACCTTTGACGGCCACAGAGAAGTCCTCAGCAATGTCTTCGAGTAATTCTTCCACATTCTCACGAAAGAACTCAGAACACAGCATCTTGCGGGCCTTCTGAACCGAATTATCTAAACGAGCGCTCAAACCGAGCCCTGGATAGTCATTATCACGAAAAACCGCCAGCTCGGCAAGCATCGTTTGCTGTGTATGCTCATTCATGTCATCTAAATCAGCTAACTGGCCTAGGTGTTGGACTGCGTTGCGAAGCCACTGCCACCCATCAGCTATTAAACATTTTTCAGTGTCGTCTGGCACGGGATATTCCACATTGACCCAGCGCGGTGCAACTTGGCGCCCGAAACTGCCGAAGGTATCTTTCGCGCCCCCAGTGCAAGTACTGATATGCCGTGCAGCGATCTGGGCAAACTTGCCCCAACTGGTGCTAAGCAAGTGATGCACTACCCCTGGATCGGTCTTCTCATCCCCCGCCATCTCGACACAGCGCTCCACCAAACCCCTCGCAGGACCCCAATCTGGCGGCGAGGGTTGAGGACCGAAAGGGGGGGAAATAGGAAGAGCAGGGGCAACAGTATACACTAGATGCTGCACTCGATATCCCTGACTGGCTATAGCGAGCTGCACGGGTCTATGGGGCCTGATCGCCCATCGCGTGTCTAGCTTAACATGTTTATACGCACGCATGCACGGATCATTCAACCCGAAAAAATCAATAATCGAGCTACCCGTACCACCTCGACAAGTGTATAGCTTAGTAGAGACGAGGGTGAGACGAGCAAAACTACAGAAACCTGAAGCCTCGACCTCGTCAGGAGACATATTCCAATCACCCCCAACTATACAGGGACCGTCAATACTCTCAACTACTGCACCTGCTGCTGCCATCAACTTGGCGTTCTTGCCCTGAGGGCCTAAGCTGGGATACAGGTACATATTTATAAGATGTAGGGTAGGCCACCCTGGAAGATCAAGTTGCACGTGCTGCACGCGATGCTCACACACCTGATGCACACCGAGCTGTGGCGCGCGCACACCGCACTCACTGCGCACGAAAACAGCCACACCTGCACTGGGCACGTTGCCTGCTGAGGGACAGGAAGGCAACGCCATAAGACTCCATCCTCGCACTTGTGCCCAACTCTGAATGGCTTCAACCTGATCGGCCACGTGACCAAACTCTTGCACAATCACGACTAACGCTCGAGTGACTTTGAGCCGCTTCTTGAGTGTACTCTTGCCTCCACTGCAATTGAACGTTTCAATGACATGCTCACCAGCGATCTGCCCTACTTCAGGATGCGAGGGAGGAAACGCAGCTGGTCTGAAACCTGTCACTAGAGGCAAGAGGAAACCGTTCGCATCATATCTGTCCTGTTGAGCACAAGCTCCCTGGGCTGGGCGCGCAGACATCGTCGCAGCGCCCTCAGAAGTCGGTCTGACAGGGGAGGCGCAGCTGGCGCACTCGCTCCCCTCGCCGCCAGGAGGACGCTCAGCATCTGCAGCGCCAACAACATTGGTCCTCGATGATCGAAGGGAGTGTTGGCTGACCACTACCCCCTCCGACGTAGTACAACCATCATGCGCAAGGAGGTCACCATCACCCCAAACGCGCACGCTTAGCCGAGTAGAGCTCCTCCAACTTGGCAGTGAAATCCTCGAAGCTGTTGGAATGGGCCCACAGGTTCTTCCGCTCTCCCTCCGAGAGTTCACTGAGTTCATTGTTACGCTTTTGACTGGCTGCATCATTGCCTCGTGCGGCGCTAGCTGCGCCGTCATCTGCACCAGGTTGGGCTGCTCCACCGCCGCCACCATCACGTTGACCATCACCAGGAGGCGCAACACCCATGCCAGCATCAGGTTCGCCCTCCTTGGGCAGGACGCGGATGTGCTCCTGCAGCTTCTTCCAGAGATCGCTGTTGAGGAAAGCCTCAGCCTCTGGATTCTCAGCCTTGAAGGTGTCGACGTCAAGGAGCAACACTGAGCCTGGTTCTGCTTTTCCTTGCTCGCCTCCTTCTCCACGTTCACCCTTCTGTGATACCAGCTGGGCAGTCCTGTCGAACTCCGTCTGCAAGACCACCAGCTGCTCCTTCTTTGCCACCAACGACTGCTCGCGCTCCTCGATGGATACACGCAACTTCTCGTACTGCTCACGCTTGTCAACCAGATCCTTCGACATCTGCTCGATCGCCGCCTTCGCCTTGCTGAGCTCCTGGGCTGCACGCCTATGAGCTGTCTGAGGCGGCCGCATCTGCTTCTGCTGGTCGCGCAAGCTGGACAACTTCTTCTCCATGCTCTCCCGTATGTCTTTGAACTCATCATCCTTGGCCATAGACTTGATGGAGGCCTCCAGCTCTTGGACCTGAACCGCAACTTTAGCTCGTCGCCCTTCATCAGTGTCTGGAGCTGCCTCCGCCGTCTCAGCCGCCTTATGCTGTGCCTCACGTTGCCACGGTGGAACTTGAGGTACGGTACTCGTGGTACTCGTACTGGTACTCTTTGCCAGCGATGCCACGAGGGAGTCAAGCTTCTTTTCCAGCGCGCCGAGCTTGTCTCCTTTGCCACCGCCTTTCTGTGGCTTGTCGCCACCTTTCCCTTTACCACGGGCTTTGCCACCACCGCTCTCGAGCTGCTGCAACACGACTTTGTGGGCAGTGACTGCACGTGCACGAATGTGGGCTGGTGCCGAGCGCCCGCACTCGCACTTGATCCTCGACGCCCAGTTGTGCAGACGCGTGCACGAGCCACACGCCCACTCTGGCTTGCGTGGGCCGAGCAGAACATCCCACTCCTTGTCATCAAGAGCGGGGGCCATCCGCTGACCACACTCAGACGAAAGAAATAGCTCCTGCAGGAGCTCACTGCTGAAAGCTTGGCCGAGGCAGCCAGGCCTTGGGAAGGGGCTGCCCTTCCACCTCGGCCTCGAGCCTCTGGAGTCGGGACGGGAGGTAAGCTCCGTCTTGAGCCAAAATGGCTACGGGGAGCAGGAGCAGGAGCAGGAGCACGAGCCACACGCCCACTCTGGCTTGCGTGGGCCGAGCAGAACATCCCACTCCTTGTCATCAAGAGCGGGGGCCATCCGCTGACCACACTCAGACGAAAGAAATAGCTCCTGCAGGAGCTCACTGCTGAAAGCTTGGCCGAGGCAGCCAGGCCTTGGGAAGGGGCTGCCCTTCCACCTCGGCCTCGAGCCTCTGGAGTCGGGACGGGAGGTAAGCTCCGTCTTGAGCCAAAATGGCTACGGGGAGCAGGAGCAGGAGCAGGAGCAGGAGTAGGAGGAGGAGGAGGAGGACGAAGAGGAGAAACATAATAGGAGAGGGAGCATGGAAGAGAAGGAGGAGCGGGAGAAGGAAGAAGAGGGACGAGGAGGAGTCGGAGAAGGAAGGAGACAGTACTAAAGGGGTGAAGCGCGCCAGGGGACTCGAGGAGACTCTTTCGGCCTCCTGTGGGGAGTCTTGGAGGTTCTGGAGGGCTCCGAGGGGGGATTTTAGAGCTGCCTTTACGGGGCTCGGGGAGGCCAGCCCCCCCCAGGCCAAGAGAGAGCCAGGCCACGACTCGCATCAGCGCGCGGTTTGTCCCCTAGCGCGCCTCGCTCGAAGAAGGTGTGCCCTCTTCGGTAGGACGCGACCTGGGGGGGACCACCAACGTCTTGGGCAGCTCAATGCGGATGTGTTCAGACATTTCCCGGCCCTGAGGAGGCGTGCCCAGGCTCCAGGACCGCCAAAAACACAGTCGAGCCGATGCCAGACGGGGAGTTGTCCATATCCACCGCCTTGGGGATCGATCTGCGTGGTCCTCGCCAGATGGCAGACAGTGGCCCGACTATACCAACTTTCGCCACCTGATGAAGTCCCCGAAGAGCGACCCCCCAGGCGGTGGTCATGGTTACGGTCGGGAACTTTCAGATAGCGTGTCGCAGCGGCGACCACAGCGACCCATGCGAGCGGATAGCGTGTTGCTTCGCTCCGCGGGGCGGGAAGTCGGAAACTGCGTCGAGTGCTGATCCTCGGAGACAGCGTCAGTCGATAGCGTGTCGCGCGCCGAAGCGTGGGGGGCCAAAACCGGCGGCGCGACACGCGAACTAGCCAAAAGCTCCCGACCGCAAGCGGCCGCCTCGGAGCGCAGGATGAGCCAAAACGGCGCCCGCGGGGACGGCAGCCTCGGAGCCCGTCGCATCGGGAACATCCCCCAAACAGCATCGGAGGTCTTGGGGAAACAGAAAACACCAATACCGCTCGGGCGTCTCTGTTTGGGGGGGGGGGGCGATACATGGAAGGGAAAAAATGCACCTCTGGTGCCCCTTCTGGGCCCATAGGGGCCCCTTCAGGGCACAAGAGGTGCACCATGTTTCACCCCTCCATCTTCGGCGGGGGCATTGGACAAGGAACCCTTAGATAAGGAATACAGGGTCTGGAAGCCAGCGGGATTCCGATCGCGGATCGGCCATGTCGTATCGCCAGCCAATTACGCAACGCCCGAATACTGCTGCTCCGTGGACCTTTCTTTCCCAGGGTGAGATCGGACCAGAATTTCGAGGAGGACCCAGTCGTGGTGACGAGAGCTCTCCAGGACGAGCAGCGGTATCGGTACCTTTTCCTCCCATGGGGTCTAGGACGGTGAAGTTGTGCAGCGCGTGCTCCAGGCGGTAGGCGGTGTCCTTGGAGGACGGCGCGTGCGGAACCACCGCGTGGCTCCTGGGCGCCCGACGAGCAGCCCCCGAGGTCCGATCCGACGTCCCGAAAGCATGTTGCAACATCGCCCAAAACACCTCAACCAAAACCGTAACCCCCATCTATCTGCGGCATTTTTCGAGCCGGGTCGATCGTTGAGGGCACCGGAACCCTAACCAGGGCAAACGGCGCCCATGGCCAAACCATCGCGACGCCAAGCTGGACCTCGGCGTCCTCGGCCCAGACGTGCGATGTCCGGATTTTCCAACACGCGGCACTGGAAGTCTTCCACGGGACCTGCTCTTCGTACTGAGTTCGAGTAGGGGATCGAATACAAAATTGATGTGCCCAAAATTGCTTTCTCCGTCGATATCTACAGAACAAATACATAGAAACCTCCGTAGATCTGAGGAGCATTACTCCAGATTTCGTAATAAAAGGGAGGGGGTCTCAACCCTCCCAGACGAGAAGTTTCAGACCCCCCCCCCTGGGAGAACCCTCCAAAACATCGTCCCAGACCCCCCCAGGCCCTCCAAGATAGCCTGGAAGAGACCCCCCCCCGAAGTGAGACCCCCTCCCTTTTATTACGAAATCTGGAGTACATTCATTCTTCGTAGATCTGACGGGAAATCAGTTCTGCAGTGGATCCCTTACTCGATGGATAGCTTGTTGACGGCCCCCGGGCCCTGCACGGGCCTCCGGAGGCCGAAGATGACATCTTATATCACGACGCGAGCATGTCTGGGGCCGATCCCGCCCCCCCCTCCGCGGGAGGCGGGCGACCTCCCTGCCAAGGAGCACCGGAGGTGAAATTGCGCCACAGCCTCGAGCTCATCCCTATCCCTAAGATTGGCAAGCCAAAAGGCCATGACAATCTGAGCGATGCGCCCGCGAAAACTGGGGGAATCCTCAAGCATGGCTTCGAGATGAGGCGATGCCAATTATAGGGATAGGGATATGCAAGCTGGTAATACGTCCTCGAGGCTGCCCCCGGCTCCATGCGGCGACGCCGATCGGGCGCTCCCTCCCGCATCCCTGAGATCCTGGTGTCGCAGGTTGTTCACAACGGGGCGGATCTATACTGTGCGGCGTACGGTCCGGAAAGATGCCGCAAGAAGATGGGATCCCCAGGGGGTTCCTTCGAAGCAGATTTGGCGCGGCGTAGCGCAGGGCCCATTCGGCGGGATGCACCGAAATCAAAGCTTTCATACGAAGCGCCGGATGGAGATGGAGGAGGAGGAGGAGGAGGAGGAAGAGGAGGAGGAGGAGGAGGAGGAAGAGGAGGACGAAGAGAAGGAGGAGGAGGAGGAGGGAGGAGGAGGAGGAGGAGGAGGGGGAGGGGGAGGAGGAGGGGGAGGAGGAGGGGGAGGAGGAGGGGGAGGGAATTTTCCGCTGAACGCTTCAGGCCGGAGCAACAAGTGAGCTCCTGCGACGCCGCGGGCTGGGCTTCAGAGGGAACCCTTGGGTCCAGGGCTCTGGCCAAAACTCTGGGCCGACTTGGACCTCCTGGGCCTCTCGCTGGGCGTCGGGAGAGCCAAGATTTCTCAGGAAATGCCTCAGGAATCTCTCGGTCCAAATTTCTCCGTCAAAATTTCTCAAAATTTCTCGGGATGAAAAGCCGGTCCCGAGAGTTCATAACGGGTGATGCTGCCCTGCGTGGGGAGTCAGGGCCCTCGCGGCTCGATGCGGCTCGAAGGGTGCAGCAGGCGAAGGTCGGGTCCAGGGCTCCGGCCGTGCTGCCTCGCGATGCTGCAGCTCTTTTGCAGCTGGCCATCGCTCGGGTGTCCATGCCTCGTGTATGTTTCGATCTCGCGCGTGTCTTTCTTTCGCCAAATGATCAAGGATGGTCCTGGATGGCCGTCGCCGAAAAAAAGCAGCTCGGACGTCCATGCCTCGTGTCTGTTTCGATGTCGTGCGTGTTTTTCTTTCGCCAAAGGATCCAGGATGGTCCTGGATGGCCGTCGCCGAGAAAAAACGCTCGGATGCCCATTCCTCGTGCATGTTTCGATGTCGTGCGTGCTTTTCTTTCGCCAAAGGATCCAGGATGGTCCTGCATGGCCGTCGCCGAAACAAAAAAACGCTCGGATGTCCATTCCTCGTGTATGTTTCGATGTCGTGCGTGTTTTTCTTTCGCCAAAGGATCCAGGATGGTCCTGGATGGCCGTCGCCGAGAAAAAACGCTCGGATGCCAATTCCTCGTGCATGTTTCGATGTCGTGCGTGCTTTTCTGTCGCCAAAGGATCCAGGATGGTCCTGGATGGCCGTCGCCGAGAAAAAACAACGCTCGGATGTCCATTCCTCGTGTATGTTTCGATGTCGTGCATGCTTTTCTTTCGCCAAAGGATCAAAAGGATGGTCCTGCATGGCCGTCGCCGAGAGAAAAAAAAAAACTGCACTCGTCCGAGCGGTGCCGAGGCAACACGTCGGATCTTAGGGGTCCCCCTCCACGCCTCCCCACATCGGCGCCCCCCCTCCTCCTCCTCCTCCTCCTCCTCCTCCTCCTCCTCCTCCTCCTCCTCCTCCTCCTCCTCCTCCTCCTCCTCCTCCTCCTCCTCCTCCTCCTCCTCCCCATCGGGTCCCCTCCCCGCCTCCCCACATCGGCGCCCCCCCTCTCCTCCCCGGTCCAGGGCGCCGGTCCGGGGGCCAGGAGGGAGGAGGGGCAGCAGGTCGTGGCCCGAGACGCATGTGCGCGGACCAGGGGGCGCCAGGCGAAGTGTTGGAAGAAGAAGAAGAAGAAAGAGCAAGGGTATGAACCAGAAGAGAGGATACGAAAAAGAAGAGGACGAGTAAGAAAGAAACGAATCATGCGGGGCCGATGCACACATTCGGGATCATGCCTCTGGCCATGATATGCACACTTGGGGCGCCCCTGGGCTCCTTGTCGGCTGTCTGCTCATGCCGGGCAGATGCCTGACAAGGAACTCCATCTTGCGGTCGATCAGGTGGAGCAGGTGCTGCTTCAAGATCTTGGCGAAGTCTGACTTATCCACAATCAGCAGCTCGACATCGGTAACACACACGCACGTCGCGTTGCGCTTGGCGCTCTTGGAGATCATGGCGACGTGCCCGATCATGGTACCTGGACCCTGCACGCCAATCTGTGTGCGGCGCTCCTTCCTGCCCAGTGGGCTCGACAGGTCATCCTCATCGTAATAGCTGGCAATCTCACCGGAGACGACGATGTAGCAACCACCTTCGTCGTCCACGCCAGGCACATCACCCTGTCGTATCACAACAGTTCCGCGCGGCACCAGCGCGTAGCTTACCGCGTCTAGCAGGCTCTGCTGCTTGTCTGGCTTCAGTCGGAGGAACAGGTGGAAGCTGCGAAGCTTCTCCTTCGCACAGACGAGCCTGAGGCTCCCCACCTTGGGAAACAATAAGCGCGCCAAACACACATGACATCCTGGAGGTCTGCGCAGAGTTCTTAGGTCGGGTGTTCCAGCGCCGACTCGAGAAATCCGCGCGGACCTCCGAAAACTTGCGCTTTCGCAGCGTATTGTTCTTCGGCGCCTTGCTCCGGAGGCACTTCCACCCTGTCGACTCTGCCCTGCAGGGGGACGGTCGTGGGGGGAGTGGCTCAGGGAAAGGGGCACATCGACGCGGAATCGGCGACACCCCCAGACCCCCTCGAGTCATGAAAAAATCACGACGGGAGGTTTTTTCGTTATTTTCTGCCTCTGGGGGCCCCTACCGGGCCTCGGGGCTGTCCAAAAACGACTCAGGATGAAAAACCCGTCTCGGGAAATGGGTCCAAACCGCTGGGGGTCGACGTCATGAGAAAACCACGACGTCGGGGGTCTGGGTCTGGGTCCCTGGCACTCCTCCTCCGAGACCGGGGGCGATGCTCCCCCCTCCCCGAGCAGGTCCCCCCGTGCCGTTGTCCCCCCCCCCCGGTGGCCCCGTCCCCGGCGGCGGCGGCGCCCGCGGCGAGCCCTTCCCCGGGAGGCTGGACCGCCGGCTGCCCGACGGAGCCCAGCCGAGCTCCGAGAGGCGCCGAGGCTGCAGGCCGCCGATGGCGAGGTCGCCCAGCATCGACTGCCGCGTCGAGCCCGCGGGGGACTTCGCGGGGGACGGGATGGAGAGCCTGGGGCTGGGAGTCAGGGGGCGAAGAGGGGCATGAGCATCAAACCAATCGGAGGTCCGCGCGGACCTCCGAGCTGTTATTATGTTTATGCCATTCTTCGTTCCCCTATAGGGAGCTTGCCCAGACCTCCGACGACGCGACTCTTGCAATCGCGGCGCTCGTCTGCCCCTTCCCCCGGGGCCCGCTTTCGGGCCCCGGGGGGCCAGCAAAGCTGGACCTGGAAGGATAAACTGCCCCTGGTGAGAGGGCCGGGAGCTCCGGATCCGCGCAACTCATATCGATGGATGTCTGGGATAATGTCGTTAAATGTTCGAGGGGGACGGGGTGGAGCGCCGGGGGCTGGGGGTCAGGACCACATATCCCGGCGGCGCAAGCCAAAAATGGCGGCGGGGCTCGCCCAGAGAGTCTCGAACCCCCCGGAGAGTCTCGAAACCCGTCTGTGAGGATGTCTCGTAAATCAGGCGATCGCAAACATGGATTAAGGGGGCGTGGATTAGCAACGGGTCCCGTTTCGATGGGAAATCGCGGATTTCCGCCGCCGAACGAGGCGGCACCGGCCGCATTTTGGGGAGGACACCTCTCCCGATCCATGGATTAGGCGACCGCGCGCCAAATCCATGGATCGCTAATCCATGTTTGCGCGCCCCCGAGTGCAGTCCTCCCCTCCCTGGACTGCTTCTCTCTGGTTGGGGCCTGGGGATCCCGGGAGGGAGGTGGGCTGAGCTGGACTGGGCAGGAAGGAGCTGCACTGGCACTGAACGCGGTGTCAGACGCGTGGCCCATGACAGTTCCTGAGAGGGGTGGCCCAGACGGTGGTGGTTTTGGATACCCGAAATGGGTACCGAAAGAATGGGTACGATGCCCAACAACAAATCTTGTCCCAAACCAACAGCGGCCGCTGTTGGGCAGGCGGCTATCTGTCTCGAATGGACACAGGCCGCGGCGGCGGCGCGGACAGCGAATCCTGTTCAAAATGAACAGGAACTGTTGTTGGGCATTGTACCCATTCTTTCAGTACCCATTTCGGGCGTCCAGAGTGGTGGTGGTGGTGCGCCTTCACTCTCCAACCCCGGCCCTGAGACTGTTCGAAAGCGACTCGACGTGAAGGCAGAGGAGGCAGAGGAGGAGGAGGAGGAGGAGGAGGAGGAGGAGGAGGAGGAGGAGGAGGGGGAGGAGGAGGAGGAGGGGGAGGAGGAGGAGGAGGAGGAGGAGGAGGAGGAGGAGGAGGAGGAGGAGGAGGAGGGGGAGGAGGAGGGGGAGGAGGAGGAAGGGGAGGAGGAAGAGGCCTGCCCCGGGCGGGAACCCTCGACCACGGACCCTCTGCCCTCGGCCCCCCGGACCCTCGCCTTAACCCTCGAGCCTGGAGAGCCCCTCGAAGGTCGAGACCCCGGCGAGGGCCCCGCCAGCTTGTCGCGCCGCCCCTGGCGTGATGTCGGGCGTGTCCCCCTACAGGGGGATGTTCGACGAAAAATGAAGGAAAAAAAAACGAATACCCGAAAAACAAAAAAACCCAACATACCCCAAAAAGGTCCAAAAATATACCCAAAATAGTCCCAGACTGTGTTTGTGTCATGTTTTTGACTATTCTGGGGGGTACGTTTTATTTTTCGTCGAAAATCCCCCTGTAGGGGGACAGGCCCGACTTCACCCTTGCGCCAGGGAGCCCTGGAGAGGCCAGGATCCTGCCGTGCCATGGCCACCGCTTCTCGCCATCGCTCGGGCGTTCATTCCCCGTGCCTGCTTCGGTGTCGTGCGCCTCGCGTCCCGCGGGATGACCCAAGGTGCACCTCGACTGCCCTCGCAGAGCAGGTGCACGTGCCCGAGCGATGCCAAGCTTGGCTGCCCCGATGCGCAACGCGCGACGCGTGGCGTACTGACACGGAGCTCAACGCTCAACACGTGGACCGAAAACGCAGGCCCGACGCGATACGTTCGCCAACCGTGGGCCAACACGTGGAGCTGGCACGCAACGTATTGACACGGACGTCTTGAACGCGGGACGTACTGCGTATCACAACGGGCGGTGTCGAGGCAACTGAGATGCCAAGCGTGTTTGGCAGCGCCAGAAGCAGCCCGAGGGAGCCCGAGGGGCAGCCAGCGGCGGACCGCTGGACCCAGGGCGACTCCCACCAAGGGGAGTTGCCCCACATCGGGCCCTGAGACCCCAGACCTCCTCGAGATGCGAGCATATGAACATCACGCCATTGTTACGCCGACCGTGTTCTGCCTCTAGGGGCCCTCACCGGGACGGAGGACGAAGACCCTGGACCTTCACCGACACGACGGGAGATGCACAGCCATGGAGGTCTTGCCCCCCTCCCAGAGAGCGTCAACAGAAAGACGCAGGACGAAGGGCTGGTCTCGACGTCGGGGATATGGTACCTTTGCCTTCAACACCCTCCCCGCAGCTGGAGTGCCAGCGCGCCGCGCCGAGAGTGCGCGGAAGTCGGAGGTCGAGGACGGCAGCGGGCGGGTCGCTCTCCGGCATGGCTTCTGCAGGTCAGGACCGGGGGCTGCCAAAGTTGTTCCTGGTCTTATGATGCTCCAGCCTGCTTTTGCCTGGATCACCAGAAAGAATTTCGAGCGCCAGAAAAAGTGGCGAAACTCGAGAGGTTTCACATGTCGGGCCCTGGGAGACACTCGCCCGACACTGTTTCGACACCCTTTTGGTACTTTTCGGGGTGCTCGAAGTTATTTCTGGGATGTGGTCCTTAAGTAGGATGAGAACAACATAAGCCTGGCCTAAGGGCAGGAGCAGCCAGCACGGCCGTCAGGGCAGCCCAAGAGCGCCTGGGGCAACGCGCAGCCGCACGGGGAAAGGTGGACCCCCCCGGAGCGCCAGGGCAGTGCGCAGCTGCTGGAACGCACCACGGGGCAGGAAAACTTCCCTGGAACCGACGAAACACTCTACACAGACAGACAGAAGTGCCACACGCCGAAGCGCCAAGCTATACCCAGACAGACTAACAGACAGACAGACAAACTATACACAGACAGACAGACAGACAGACAGACAAACAGACAAACTATACACAGACAGACAGACAGGCAGACAAACAGACAGACCATACACAGACAGACAGACAGACGAAAAACGATAGAGAAACTGCAAATTGAAAAATCCCATGAAAGTGGAACTGGCCAGAGCTGGGAAAACTGACAGGGGCTGAACCAAGCCCGATGCAGTTAGGATGAGGTCGCCAGGGCAGAAAACACAGGGCTGGAAAGAGCGGAAGGGCTGGCCTCAGCTACTTGTTCTAGCTTCCAGATCTGCCGACCCCTTGTGGGTCTCCAGGCGTGTGAGATTGTTCCCCCCCCCATAACACCCCCCCAAAGACCCCAAACCGGGAGTTTGACCCGCCCCCCCCCGCCCCGGGTGGCCCTGGACCGAACTCACCCGGGGCGGTCTGGGCTCCCTGGGCTCGCTCTTGAGCTGCACGGCAGACGCCTCCCAAGAAGCCGCCAAGGCGGTCCACGAGAACCCAAAGTCGCCGAAAGCTCGTTCCAAGACGCCCAAGATGAGTTCAAAACGGCCCAAGAAGCCGCCAAGACACCCCACGAAGCCTCCAAGAGGCCTCCCAAGAAGCCCCCAAGAAACGAACGTCTTCAAATTTCCTTAGGGAAACGTGCATCTTCAACATATCCAGCTTGTTAACCTTCACGGCGTTGAAAACCGTCCACGAGGCCCGAACGAGGCCCCCAGGACCACCCCAAGACGGCCCACGAGGCTTCCAGGAGGCCCCAAAAACAACCCAAAAGAACTCCAACGTGGCCCAAGATGCGCCCTAGACGGCCCAAAAGAGCTCCACGACGGCCCCAAGAAGGGCCCAAGAGAGGGACCACGAACCGCGAATTCCAGCGCTCCGCCCAACGAAACGAAGCTCTCCAGAGGACCCAAGAGGCCCCAAAGCGGCCCCAAGAGGCCCCCATGAGGCACCCAAGAGGCCCCGAGGAGCCCCCAAGAGGCCCCAAAGAAACCCCAAAACGGCCCGAAAGACGTTTCGAAACTGCCTCGAAGAGGCCAGCGAGAATCCTCGCCACGAGATCCCAACGGACATCCCATAGCGTGCCACAAACTACCCTGAACTTGACGTATTCTTGCTACGTTTCCTCGCCACGGCTTCGGAATTCTACCCAAGAGGTGGCAGACAACAGACCCTGGACCCCCCTTGGGGCCCGAACGCATCGCCCCCCGACCTCTCACGAGCGGCAACGTATCCGCATCCGCGCCCTCGCGCTGTGGACTCTGGGGCGCGATCCCGCGGTACGCGTTGCGCAGATTGGCTACTCGCGGGGCATCCCCGGAAATGCCGCGGGGACGAATCTGTTTGTCGCCCACGAGAAAGGTTTTGACACCCTCGACGTGCAGCGGGAAGACGTCCCCGAGCCCACCGGGGGCCGCCAGGGAACGGATCGGGACGAAGCGTGGGTCCAGGAAAACACGATGACAGCAACGAAGCATCAGGAACGATGTCGAGCGCCGTGTCATGATTCGGACAAGCCTCGTGAAATGCAGTCTTGGAGGCGCAGTAGTTTATGGAGGGGTCGGCGGATGCGGCGTAAGCCTATATAATCTCTGAAATCAGTCGGCCCCCAACAAAAGCATTGTAGATCAACTCGGCTGGAGCCCTGGACCCCATCTGTCTGCTACACTCTCTCGATCTGGAACGGTCCGTGAGGGGCACAGGGCCCGAAACAAAGCAACAACGCAAGGATCTCAGAGGTCCGCCGGCCCCCTTGTGGGGCCACCAGGCTGTAGGCGCGAGGTTAGCAGTTTCCTGTACCAGTTGTAGCTTGTAGTTTCCAGTGTTAGAGTTCTGCTTCTTGCTGGTTACTGTAACTAGTTGATTGACCGCGCGAGGGGGGGGGAGGCCCAAACCGACATTTTAGCACCTCCTGGGCGCGTTGTCTAAATTGCTGGGGGGGCTCGAAATCGACACCCCTCACGCAGATCCGCGGGGTCAGGGTCCAAAAACACATGGGATTTGCCACATTTCTGAAATTCGGTGCCACCCCTCACGCAGATCCGCGGGGTCAGGGTCCAAAAACACAAGGGATTTGCCACATTTCTGAAATTCGGTGCCACCCCTCACGCAGATCCGCGGGGTCAGGGTCCAAAAACACAGGGGATTTGCCACATTTCTGAAATTCGGTGCCACCCCTCACGCAGATCCGCGGGGTCAGGGTCCAAAAACACATGGGATTTGCCACATTTCTGAAATTCGGTGCCACCCCTCACGCAGATCCGCGGGGTCAGGGTCCAAAAACACATGGGATTTGCCACATTTCTGAAATTCGGTGCCACCCCTCACGCAGATCCGCGGGGTCAGGGTCCAAAAACACATGGGATTTGCCACATTTCTGAAATTCGGTGCCACCCCTCACGCAGATCCGCGGGGTCAGGGTCCAAAAACACATGGGATTTGCCACATTTCTGAAATTCGGTGCCACCCCTCACGCAGATCCGCGGGGTCAGGGTCCAAAAACACAGGGATTTGCCACATTTCTGAAATTCGGTGCCACCCCTCACGCAGATCCGCGGGGTCAGGGTCCAAAAACACAGGGGATTTGCCACATTTCTGAAATTCGACCCTTCACGCACATCCATCGCAAGGCGTGGTAACCCAAACTGCGAGAACTCCCTCGGCCCTTTAATCGCAAGGTGTGGTAACCAAGCCCTTAAACCATACACGTCTTACCAATCGCCAGGTGTGGTAACCCCTCTTGTGATCAGTTGGTTTTGCTGATTGCGACTCGGCTTCGCATGAAGTTTCGATACTGCTTCACGACAGCGCCAAGGCCTCATGACTTAGCTCTTCCATGGCCCATTCTCCGAGAGAGGGGGCCGGCGGCAGGGGGCGAAGCCCTTACGGATAATCGAGTCGAGTCGAGTAGTAGTCGGTCACTCATGCGCGCAGCCGAGGCACGACACTGCGGACAGCCCGCCTTCCCTCGCGGCACTTGTGACCACCTCCCTAAAGGAAAAAAATGCATCAGCATAGTCCCACCAGCACGTTGGACTCAAGTGGCCTAGCGATCTATAGCTATATGTATATATATATATAGATTATGGATGAGTACTGGCCCCTCCAACAAGAGCCCCGCCCACCTCTCTAACATTCGGCCCCCTGTTTTTGATACAGCCTTCCCGGGGCCGCCAAGGGGCCTCAAGACGGCCCAAGAGACCTCCAAGCAGCCCAAGCAAGCTCCCAAGATCGTCCAAGAGAGCCCCGATACGGACAAAGCTCGCTCCGCGACGCCCAAGATAGTCCCCAGACAGCCCAAGACGAATCCAAGACGACTCCAATACGCCCCGAGAGGCTTCCAAGAACGCTCAAAGAGGCAAACATTCCTGGCGTTTGAAAATTCATCTTAAGTTTTGTTGGGTCTTCGCGCTTTCGGCTTCCCGACGCTCCTGGACAGCCCAAGAGGCCCCCACGATCGCCCCTAGACCGCCCAAGAGGCTCCCAGAACAGCCCCAAGACGGCCCACGCGAGCCCCAAGGCAGCCCAAGAAGCTTCCAAGACGGCCCAAAAGCGCCCCAAGACGGCTCTAAGAGAGAGCCAAGACGGGGAATCCGAACGGCTTTTTCGGGCCTTCGGCCCAAGAGGCCCCCAGAAGGCCTCAAGCAACGCCAGGGAGGCCCCAAAGAGACCCCCAGAGGCCCCACGAGGCCTCCACAACACTCCCGAGCGGGCCCCAAGAGCTACCCAAACGGCCTCTCTTCGTCCTGTGCCCCAACCATTGTAGCAACGTCTTCGCGCTTGCCGTGCTCCCGCCGGCTTGCCCAGACACGCTGCCGCTGAATATAGGTGAGAAAAGCTGCAGGCACACATACTGTTGCCCTGCTTCCGCTTTCCGCCTTCCGAGCCAGGCGAGACTTTGACTCTCTCACACACACACCCACACCCACACCCACACCCACACCCACACCCACACCCACACCCACACCCACACCCACACCCACACCCACACCCACACCCACACCCACACCCACACCCACACCCACACCCACACCCACACCCACACACACACACACACACATCCCTGGGCACGAGGCGGGAGGGGGCCTGGGACGGGGCCCTCGACCTCGACAGCGCATGGGAGAACCGGGGGCCCTGGGGGCCCTGCCGGGGTGGCGGGGGCTCTTCAAAATCGCGCGAAGAGGGCCCCAAACCGCCAGAAATAGCGCTTCCAGACCGCGAAAACGACCAATGACGGCCCGAGATTACACCAGAATCTGCTCCTGACTGTGCAAGTGGCCTCCAAGACGCCCTAAGGGGGGCCAAGAGGGGTTTGACGAACCGAAAATCCGAGCTTTCCACCCCGAGAGGCTCTCAGGAGGCCCCGCGAAGCCCCCAACAGGCCCCAAGAGGCTACAAGACGCTCCCCAGGGGGCCGAAGAGGTTCCAAGAGGCCACCCAAGAAGGCCCCAAGGGGAAACAATCATTGTCTTGCAATAAGTTTTGATTGACTTTCGAAGTTTCAGCCTTTGGGCATCCCGACGCTCCAAGACGGCCCAAGAGGCCCCCAAGATCGCTCCAAGATAGCCCAAGAGGCCTCCAACAGGGCCCCACGACGGCCCACGAGGGCCCCAAGACGGTGTCTGAGGCGCCCAAGACGGCCCGAGAGGGCCCCAAGTGAGGCCCAAGAAGGGGGACGCGGACCCAGCAGCAGAGTCCAAGAGTCCCCAATTGGTCCGACGAGGCCCCCAAAAGCTTCCCAAGAGGCCCCCCAAAGGTCCCCAGGATACGTACAAGGAGCTCCAAGATAGCCTAACAATGCCCTCGATGCATCAAAACTGCCTCCAGGAGGCCCCTGGGAGGCTTACAGATTGCTTCGATGTGGCCCCAGGTGACCTCAACTCGGGCCTCCACGCAGCCAAAACGACAAATAACAGCTTCAGATTGCAAAACATCACCTTCCGACTGCCCGGAGAAGCCCCCAAGGAACCCCAAGATGCCCCAAGACGCCCCCCCAAGAAGCATCCAAGAGGCGCCTCCAACAGCCAATTGAGGAAGCACGGGGAAACCCCCGGAACCCCCCCAGGTGCTCCCACGAAGACCCAAGAGGTCCCCAAGAGGCCCTCAGGAGACACGACTATGTCGCGCGCCTGTGCTTGATAGCGCTGCCAAAGATCTCCCAACGCGCGCGATGGTTCTAGTCTATGTGTATATGTATGTGTAAATGTATGTATGTGTGCATGCATGTATGTAACTATGTAAGTATGCATGTATGCATGCATGCATGTATGTAGATAGGTTTGCAGATATGCACGTATGTGTACATGCATGCATGCATGCATGCATGCATGTATATGCGTGTGTGTATGTATGTATGCATGCATGCATGCATGCATGTATATGTGTATGTATGTATGTATGCATGCAGGTACATATGTATGGTTGTATGTATGTGTGTGTGTGCGTGCATGTATGTGTGTGCATGTATGTGTATATGTATGTATGTATGTGTGTATATATGTGTATCTATGTATGTATGTATGTATGTATGTATGTATGTACGTACGTATGTATGTATGTATGTATGTATGTATGTAGGTAGGTAGGTAGGTAGGTAGGTAGGTCGGTAGGTAGGTAGGTAGGTAGGTAGGTAGGTAGGTATGCAGGTATGTAGGTATGTATGTATATATGTGTATATACATAATCACTGGCAACCCTCACAAATGGATTGCGCTGCTGCAGGCGGACATTGCCGAGCTGCTTTCACTTGACTCCGCAGACGCCCTCTCGCACGCTGTGGGCGAGAATCTGTTCACAATCTTCACCTCCAATTCGGATCTCTTCGTTGCTATCGATGCCACCGAGCTTCGCCAGAAGTACCTATCTGTCGAAATCCCACCCCCAGGTCACGTCTCGCAGCCTGCCGATGCAGATCCAACGCCTCCTCCTGCCGATATATTTATGCATGTGTGTGAAATACCGACACCGGAAGGCGGAATTTGTGGACAAGTGTTTCCGACTGCGCAGAGCCTGGCAGTGCACCAAGCTCACAGCCAATCCGAAGGCCATGGCCAAATTCTACAATCCACACTGGCCACAATCACAAACCAGTGCCCCTGGTGCCGGAAGGTTTTTGCATCTTTGCGAGTTGCGCAGTACCATGTACGACAAACTATCGCTAGAGGGTATTGTGTGGGAAGAGGGAGTGCTACTCATCATCATGTTCATCCTCCTTCTTGCCTCGCTTGCCCCCTGTGTAGCCGTACTTGTGCTCGATTGCCAGAACTCCAGCAGCATATATCCGGACATTTCGTGCACATCCGGCCGGATGGACGCCCTCCTGACGCCGGCTGATGGCCGCCGTGCCCAGCGACAGCGCGTGGGTGGCAGTGCGGCAGAGGAGCAGGCACAGGCCCAACTCCAACGGGAAATTTTGACCTTGGTGGCCCAGCTCGCCCTGAAGCTGGACCTGGATGTGCGCGAGCTGCGGGCTGCCACGATCACCACCGTCGTCGCGAAGAGGACGGACCCCATCATTGAAGCTGGCCAGAACGAAATGACATCCTTCGAGGAGTGCCTCAAAGAGCTCCGGGACCAGAAGGCCGACACGACCGAGGCGGGGAACAAGCAGGTGCGCCTCTGGGCGCGCATCGTCGACACCATCGTGAAAACCGACCACGGCCCTGAGCTCAAGCAGGCCATCGACATACTGAAGGAGCACCACGCCGCCGTTACGACGACCACCTACCTCGCCGAGCGCGTGCATCTCTGCAAGTTCAGGAAGGCCTTCGACAAGCACTCGGTGAAGCTTCACTTCGCGGTCGTCCCGGAGATGGCTCCCATAATGTATGCCATTGTGAAGGTTCTCGAGGCCGCAGGGGCCAAGCGCAAGACCGGCCAGGAGGCCTCCGGCTCTCTCGTTCGTGAGCTTCAGAACCGGCTGGACCGTCTGCGGGAGCTGCGGTAGAGGATCCCATAGGTACGCCGATGGATCCAGAGATCCAGACAGTAGGGACGACAATCTGACATGATTGTGCAAGTGCTTCTTTGTTACTCTCGCCGCTTCCTTGGCATCCCTGGTCCCTTGCTGCCTCTTGCCGCCTTCCACCCTCCATCTCTCGTCTTCAGAAGCCGGCTCAGCAAGCGCTGGGGCGCATGCTGCTTGCCCGAGGCCACCGGTCCCTTCCCGTTCTGGCCCTGCGACAGAGCAACGATTTGTTCCTGGCCAGGGGCGGGGTATCCAGGTGAGCCGTTTCGGCCGCTCCCCCCCGTTTTTCGTCTGAAAGGGGGGGCCGTGGCTAGGGGGGTTTTTGATTTGATCGCGACAGGCGTCGCTTGCTCGTGCCTGGCCCCTCCAGTGGCCACAGACACGTTCCGAGACCGAGACCGAGATGTGTATATACATAGATTCCTCTTCCCCAAAAAACCCTCTTCCCTTCGGAAGGGTACTCCCCCACCCCTCCCCGAGGGGACCGCGAAGTGTCAGGGCGCCCAAGATGGCCCAAGATGGATCCAAGAAGGCGTCCGATGCTCCAAGATGGCCTCCAAGGCGGCTTAAGATAGTCGAAGATGGCATACCTCCGCGAGGCCCGACGAAGGCCACAAGACGGTTCCACGTGCTCTCGGAGACCCCCACGACACCGCCGAGAGGGCAAAATTCTGCAAACATTTCTGGTCGCTTTTTCGCTTTGAGGCCTCAAGATTGCCCATGAGAGGCCCAGGAGGGGCCAAGAGCGGCCAAAGAGCGGCCCAAGAGGGCCCCAATCGGCGATGTTGATGGCCCCAGGGGTGCGGGACGGAAATCACGGACCCCCCTCTTGTGATCGACGCCCTACAAGATGGCCCCAAGTGGCCGTACAGAGCTCCCAAAAGGGCCCCAAGAGAGCTCCAAGTTGGCCCCAAGAAGGCCAAGACGGCCCCAAAACGGCCCAAGCGTGCTCCAAGAGCGTCCCGCGAGGGCTCCAATAGGCGGGTTGCCTGCTCCTCCTGCTCCTCCTTCTCCCCCTCCTCCTCCTCCTCCTCCTCCTCCTCCTCCTCCTCCTCCTCCTCCTCCTCCTCCTCGTCCTCCTCCCTTCGCCCCCCCACGGGCCCCAGGGATGGCCCGACGAGGCCCTCCAAGGCCACCCCCTTGCTCTCAGAGATCTCTCTGTTCATCCTGGTTGCCCTCTTTGTTTCACCATATACGTCCGTCTCTTCGTCCCTTTCCCCGTCAGCTCTCATGGGCAAGGTTTCTGAACCGGCTGGTGTCTTTACTTTTTCGCTCGCGTCCGCTAGCGAAGGCGCTAGCGGAGTCAGAAGCGCCTCGGGACACGAAAGCGGCCTAATTAGCTACTAAACGCGCTGCAGGCCGGCTGGCCCACTCACCAAGCAGCGGCTGACTGCGCGGGGGAGACGGTGAGCTGAGGGCGTCCAGGGAACTGGTCTCTTTACGCGATGCGTAAACAATTTCTCGAATTCCGCGCGGATTTCTTGGATCGGCGCTGGAGGCGCCGCCAGGGGAAAGAAATCCGCGCGGAGCTCCGACAATCTATGTGTACGTGCTGTGTCCTCGTCGAGCGACGCTACGGGTGATGAGAGAACGACCCACGCTCAAACCGACAGGGAGGAGGAATGGGGAAAGGCAAGGCGATGAAGGCACGGAAAGGTGCGGGGTGCGACCTGCCGGGCCGGTGCGGGCATGGACCTCCATCCGACAACACACCCCCGCAGCCCCCCCCCCCCAACTCCTCCACGAGAAACCTCAGCGTCGCAGGGGTTATGGGTGCTGGCCAGGTCACTGTCACTGGAGATCGGATGGTTCTGGTCGCAGTCGGTGGCGGCCGATTGGCGCTCCAGATCGGCGGTGACCGCTCGGGCGCAACCGATCTTGCAGCAAATCGGTCGCGGCCGATCCCGCAATGTGCAGCAACATCGGCGGCGACCGATCTCGTTGGTCGCGACCAGAAGACTTTGGCATCCGATGTGAGATGACCGCTGGTGCTGCTCAGGGGTACAGTCGGGCTGCTGAAATAAGGCACGTAAATAGCTAAATAAGGAACGAAGCCCCTCTGCGGCTTCAAAAAAGCCTGGGTGCACGAGAAGGGCTAGAGGAACAATCGCGGAAGGACGTAAGGAACATCGAGCCCCTTCCGAATCCAAACTGTTCCTTGTTTCAGCGTCTTGGCCGTATGGGGGCTTCGGAGCAAACACTGAGGTGTGTCACATCTGGCCGAAACTAGCCTGGACGTGAACCACGAGGGCCTGAAGTGGCTTACAGGGGGGGGGATTGGATTCTGGGCCAAGTAGGCTCCGCCCACTTGGCGGAGTATCTAACCGCACCAACCCACTCGAGGCACCTGTATCCCACTCGTGAGCTGGATTAGGCCAGAGACAACCCGACTTAGCATCCACTTCTCACCCCCTTTTATCCCCTTTAACAACCCTCGCGGGCATCGGTTCTGGTGGCTTCCGGGTAAAACCTCGGCCCGCCGGCGGCCGTTCGGGACGATTTTTGCACCTCCACGAGGCGCAGCTGATGAAAACCGCCCCGGGCCCAGACAGCGTCCGAACATTTTCGAAGACCCCATTGGTCATCTTCGATGCTCAGGGTTCGAGCGCAACTACGGGCAGCCCGCCCTCCTTCGCGGCACTGTTGGCCATCCCTTCACCCCTTCGCCGCCGCCGCCGCCGCAGCCGCCGCCGCCGCCGCCGCCGCAGCGTCGTCGTCGTCGTCGTCGTCGTCGTCGTCGTCGTCGTCGTCGTCGTCGTCGTCGTCGCCGTCGAGCGACACTACGGACAGCCCACCCTACCTCGCGGCACGTGCCCCCCCCGCCTCCCCCTGGCAGCCCAGGGAGCCGCACGTGGAACGCGGTGCGGCACGGCTGGCTGTCCGGCGGGCTGTGGGGGAGCTCCTGCCGCGCAGAGATGCCAGGCAGCACCGCCGCGAGAAGATCACGCAGGAAGGCGTCTGTTGCTGTTGCTGCCATGTTCGGCCTCCTCCCTCCTCCCCCTCCCTTCGGGAACCAGATCATGGCATGATCTCACACTTTCAGAGCTCCGCGAGGATTTTTTGGATCTGCGCTGGGGCCCCCTGAGGGGGCCGCCGCGAGAAGATGATCGTTGGCTTCCTCCCTCGAGGAAGGACGAACTGCTCAAACGTTGACTTTCGGAGCTCCACGCGGCTCCCTCAGAGCGGCGCTGGACCCACCTGGCGGCGCCTTGGGCGCCGCCCCTGGCGCGCTGCACGCGCCAGGGATAGGGGGTCCAGCGCCGATCCGAGACATCCGCCCAGACCTCTGGCAGTGCATGCTTTTATGCCATTCTCTGCTCCCCGACCTCCACCCTCCCGCCTCGCTCCCGGGGGGGCCGAGGGGCCGGCGTGGCCGAGGTCGGCTGCTCCTTCTCGCTCGTGCCGCGGCCCCCGGCCGGACGGTCTGCCCCGTGCACCGGCCGTCGCGGGCCTGGGCGGCCAGGCGGCGGGGAGTCTCCTCCCCCTGCCGGCAGGCGGGAGACGTTTGGGCAGGCGCAGAGCGCCTGCTCGGGGCACGCTGCCCCGAGCGATGCCCCACGGCCGTCGAGCCGGCAGGTGCTGGGGCCGCCGCCGTCTCCTCCCTCCTGCCCTCCCTCCGCCCTGCACCTCCCTCCCTCCTCCCTCCTCCCTCCTCCTCCCTCCTCCTCCCTCCCTCCTCCTCCTCCCCTCCTCCCCTCCCTCCCTCCTCCTCCCTCCTCCCTCCTCCCCTCCTCCCTCCCTCCTCCCTCCTCCCTCCCCCTCCTCCTCCTCCCTCCTCCCCTCCTCCCTCCTCCCCTCCCTCCGCCCTCGATCGAAGGGACCAGCAAGCCCGTGCGGCTGCTGGAGTGTTCCGCGCGCCACGGCGCGGGAGGCGGTCGCCCTCCAGGGGCCTCTCCCGCCGAGGTGGCACCGCGCGGAGGCATCGGACGAGGGCGCCGCCGCGGCAGGGCTCGGCACTCTGGCCAGACGCGCCCCATGCTGGGTCCAGGGCTCAGCCTGGCCTTCGACCCCCTACCCCCTCGCGTCGCGCACGGAGATGCGACGGGAAGCTCTCGGCAACTTCCTGCCTCTGGGGGCCCACGCTGAGCGCTCCGTGGCCGTAGAAAAAAACAGCTCGGGATGAAGGGAAGAGGGGGTCGGGCCGAGACCTTCGGGGGTCCGATTTTTCTCTGCGAGGCGATCCTTGTGTCGACTCCGGCCAGCTGACTTGCATGGAGGGGGACGGAGGGGGGCGTGGCGAGGCCCGCCAAGAGATCTGGACTTCACGCAAGCCCGGACACCTTTGCACGCCTGTTCGGCCCAGCGGTGCTTCAAGGGAGGGCAGAAGAGACGGGAGGGCCTGCAAGAACTTCCCCGAGTCTACGGAAAAAACCCTCTAGTTTAAGACTCTGAAGGCCGTCGCCGGGCCCCAGGACCGTGGGCTCCGCGCTGTGAAACAATTGGTGGTCTGGGGCACGCTGGGCCGAAGAGGCGTGCACCGACTTGCGTGAAGTCCAGATTGCCACTCAGGCCTCGCCACGCCCACCCCCCCATGCAAGTACACTTGCCGATGCCTAAAGAAAACAGCCTCCAGAGGGTCGGGTGTTGCCACTCGCGGTCCTGGCCCAAGGTGCCACCAGCTTTGCTAGAGAGGCTCAGGATGGCTTCCAGAGCATCCCTCACGTCGCCCAGAGGCCCCAGAGACATCAAACTGGCGCGACAAGCTGACGACACCTTATGCCAGGACCACTTCTAGCAGCATCCGAAGAGGGGGGGGTAGGCACACCTCTCGGGGTGTCGCCAGCTCCTCCCAAAAATGGAAGAACGATACGAACCCAACGATTAGGGTCTGCTTCTCCTGGAAGCAGTTCAACACAAATCTGAGAAATGCAACGTAATGCAATGCAACACATCGCTGAGCGTTGCTTTTCATTGCTTGGCATTGTGGGGCATTGCTTGGCGTTGCTTTGCGTTGCTTGCCGTTGCTTGGAATATCTTGACGCTGCTCTGCATGGGCTGGCATTGCTTGGTACCGGCCTTGCAGTGCTTGGCATTATTCGACATTCCTTGGCATTGGCTTGGCATTGATTGGCATTGCTTGGCGTGACTTGCATTGCTTTTGCACTGATTGGCAGTGCTTGGCATTGCTTGCCATCGCTTTGCATGGATTGGCCTTGCTTAGCACTGCTTTCCATGACTTCCCATTGCTTGGCATTGCATGGCACAGCACGGAAAACCCCGGGCAACCCCGAGGAACGCCGAGGGCTGCGACTGACGAATGGCCCCGCACCCATTGGTTTCTCTCACAACCACATGAGGATCCCCGAGGCAATGCATCGCTAAGGACCAACAACAGCATAAACACCAACTTTCGAAGGTCCGTGCGTGCCTCTTGGATCTGCGCTGGGACCCCCTGCGTGGACCTTCGACCGTTGTGCTTACTCCAGATTTCGTAATAAAAGGGAGGGGGTCTGGACCCTCCAAGACAAGCCATTTCAGACCTCCCCTGTGGGAGAACCCTCCAAAACATCGTCCCCAGACCCCCCCGGCCCTCCAAGATAGCCTGGAAGAGACCATCCCCGAAATGAGACCCCCCTCCCTTTATTACGAAATCTGGAGTATGTATTGTTGCCTTCCTCTCGAGGAGGAGGGGCACTGACCAGCAAAAGGAAGGACGGACCGTGGAAGACGATCCGGGAAGCGAAGCGCTACAACTGCGACGCAGGAAGCGATGCACCTGCCCCGTCGCGAAGGCTACACCGCACACAACGGCCAGATCCAGGACACAGCCATCGCCCTGCCATGAGGAATGTAGATCCTATCATTTCTGTGGCAGCTCGCGGGGGCCTAACATACCATCGTGAGGACGCGTACGAACCGACGCGAATCAATACCAACCGCGCTATCGACGCTGATCGACGCTAGTCGACACTAATCGAAGCCAACGGCACTGTATCATCGACAGCCAGACGCTAATCGGCGCTGGTCCGCTCTTAGGACGGACTTGCGACGGTGTGCAGGGCGCCGGTGACTTCCCACCGAAACCGATGAAGGCACCTGTCTGCAAAGTCGCCCTACCTGCAGAGTCGCCCTGAAAGCACGGCGGATCCGGAGCCAGGGACGCCCGCGTCCACGGCCGCCGGAGCCTTGCCCATGGGCCCGATGGGAAGGCACTGGGCGTGATTGAAGGGGCCCTGGGACACACAAATAAATACATACAAATAAAACTATTCCCCATATTTTCCCATATTTTTTTGATTTTCGTCTTCCCCCCCACTTCCCATATTTTTTCCCATATTTTCTGGGGGATCGACGATTAATTGTGTCTGTGTGTTTTTTTTCCTCCTGAGTGATGCCGCCGTGGGCGCGGTGGGGGTCGGGGTGCCCTCCGTGCGAAGGCACGACAGCGCCCGCCCATGAAGGCACGAGGCCCGAGGGGGGAGGAGGAGGACGGCGACGCCTCCTTCTGCGGAGGAGCACGGCTGCGCCTGCCGACTGTCGCCTTTGCACCTCCTCTCCGAGGCGGAGGAGGAGGCCCCCGCCCCCCAGGAGGCCCCGCGCCTCCCAGCACCGACTCCGAGGCGCCCAAGAGCACCACACCCGACCGAGCAGTTCTGGACCCCCGATCCGCGATCCTCGACCCTCCCCTCCTCGACCTTCCATTCCTGGATAATCCCTTCCTCGATCCCCGATCCTCGTTCCAAGATCCAGTCCCCCCCAGCCTCGACCCTCGATCCTCAGGAGGGGCGGCGATCCCCATGGTGGTGACCCCATTGGCACAGCCTGAATCCCAAACCTCCGGCGTCGTGTAAGTTGTCCACATACAAAACGGGATATATTTCCCCGTCGCACCCCCCGTGCAGCATCTCTTCCTCCTCCTCCTCCTCCTCCTTCTCCTCCTTCTCTCTCGGTATGGAGGAAATGTCCTCATTAACAATCATCATCTTCAGCAACGTCCACACCCGCTCACACACTCACCACCATCACCACCATCACTATCGCCACCACCACCATCACCAACAATACCCAGGCCCACCCAGTGGGATTGGTGGGCCGAGCCCCTCGCTCGAAGCAGATCTGGGTGAAAGCGGTATCTTCGAGTACCACGTCTACCATGGCGTCTACTGCAACGGACTCAACACCTGTTATTGCGACCGAATTCATGCCCGTCGTGGGAGATGCGACTGGGCACAACGATCCACTACGGGGAGGTGGCACTTCTTCCAATGGGGACAAGACAGCGGTTGGAGGCCAGTTATCCGACTTCTCGGCGGACGGGGGGTATCGTCAAGACTGTCTTGTATTACCAAGCCCTGCATTTCCGAATGTGGGCGAATGCGATCCAGATCTGTACTACTGGTTCCAAGTTTACCAATCCACGGCATGCGATGCAATTTGTCCTCACCCTGATGACGACTGGATCTCGCTCGCCGTGCATGCAACCTCCATGCAAGCGGAGCTCTCCCGGCTGATAGCAAAGCTGATGGATGAGCTCGCGCTTTTCGACGGTGCGCCTGAGCACCGCCCAACGTGGCTGGACGACGACGAAGACGTCGAACCAGCCCTGCTGCGCACGATCAGAAGCCTCGTGCGGAAGCTCGACTCTTACAGTTTCACCTTGGAAGAGCAAGTCCTCGACTTCGATTGCTGGACGGTCGAGTGCGAGAGGGAAGCTGACTGGGTCCTCATCTCGGGCCCCAACACCAAACGATGCCCACAGTACTTTGACTACGGCATCAATCGGCTGTTAGAACTCCTCGGGCCGCTGCAGGCGGAGGCTTTCAAGCCGGACCTCGCGGCCCTTAGGGACTACCTCGAAGCGGAATGCCGTGCATTTCTTGGGATCGACGGCAGATCCGACGACGCCAGCAGTGCCATGCTCGGGCTCGACGACCACGACGACGAGCCTGCAGATGGCAGAGAGTGTGTCACACTCACTGAATGCAGCGAGCGTGCTGACGGGGCAGCCGGCTCCGCGGCACAAAAAAAGCCCAGGAAGCGGCGACGGCGGCGGAGGCCCCTGGCTGGTCTGGCCTCCGCTACTTCCTGACGGTGCGGCCGGGAGAGATCGGAACCGTTCCCTTCCCTCCTGATGCCCATCATCACAAAGCGGGGCGCCTGGCCCCCCCGTCCTCCGTGGATCAAGGGATAGCTGGGCACAGTGCTAGTCTCGTCGTCTTCCTGATGACACAATGCTCTTCCCGTTGTCTTTCTGATGACGCTCACGTTGGTTATCTTCTGGAAGCCACGCAATGCAACCCCGACTGGGGGCACCAATTCAACGCCGTCCTTCACGAAGCAGGTCCTCGCGATCTACACTTTTCGTGCTGGTCATTCTCATTTACGTACCCCGGTGGGGCAATTTAGCAACGCTACATCAACAAGATCAGGATCGGTTTCCTGCTGATCGGCTTGGTGGTGGTTAAGCTCACCTACGTGTGGTTCTACTCTTTCAGTTCGGGTGTTCCACTTTCACCATCTTCACCCACCACCACCATCGCAAATACGACCACTATCGGCATATTAATGTTCATCATCATCATCCTCATCAGCATCATCACCATTAACACCATCACCACTCGCACCACAAATAATCAGCTCCAGAACTGCGAACGACCCACTTAGCATCAGCACGACCACCACCACCATCGTAATCACCATGGCTATGACCATGCAATCATGATCAACGACCACCAGTCGAAATGAGCTGTGAGGAAGTCTCGAGCGGGGACTCCCTCCATGAGGCTTCCGCACCTCATGTTCAAATCCGAAGCGGGCCACCAGCACACCATGGCAAGCGTAACAGTTGAGAACCCCAAGGGGCGTCGCCTGTAAGAGAAATGTGAGGACGTCTCGAGCGGGAACCCCTTCCTTGAGCCCCATACTTCGCATTGGAATCCGAAGCGGGCCATCGGCCTCCCATTGCACGCGTAGCAGTTGAGCACTCCAATGAGCCTCGTCGGTGAGTGGATTGTGAGGACGTTTCGAACAAGAGCCCCCTCCCGAACGGCCCCGCGCTTCAAGTTCGTGTCCGAGGTAAGCCATCGGCCTACCAGACCACGCGTAGCACGTGACCACCCAAAGGAACCTCGTCCGTGAGTGAAGTGTGAGGAAGTCTCGAGCGGGAACCCCCTCCCTGCAGGCCTTGAAATTCATATTTGAATTTGGGGCGGGTCACTGACCCATCATAGGGGCATAGCACCTGAGCACCCTAAGGCGCCTCGTTCGTGAGTAAATTGTGCAAGGAATTCCCAGGCAAGAGAACTCTCTCGATAGGGCCCGCAACTCGGGTTACGAATCCGAACGGGCCATCGGAACATTGTAACGCCCGTCAGTATTGGGCCTCTTCTGGCTTGAATATGGAGGAAGACCTTTCGCCACGCGTATGCAGAATATGCTGATCCTCCGGCCGCCTGCACGAGAATTCCTGGAACGCCGCTGGTGTCCTTCCGGGCGGCACCCAGGAAGTTCGGCGGAACAGCTTGCAGCAAAGCTGGGTTTGGCGCTGCATCCCGCCTGTGCGCGGCCGCGAGTAGCTCGAGGCCTGCGAGGTTGTCCCAACGGCTTGCTCCCGCCCCCCAGAGGCTCGCGGGTTTGTCCCAACGGCCTGGCCCGCGGGGTTGTCCCAACGGCTCCACGATTTGGACATCGGGGAACGTGCCCCTGCCAGCCGCGGCGGCGACGGTGCCAAGGAAAATCAACTTGCGTGCCCCTGCCAAAAAGGAGGAACGGCGCACGAGAAAAAGCGCGACCCGCAGGGCTCGCAGGCCCCACGCATCCCACATGCCCCACGAGTACCACAGACCCCACGGGTCGCACATGCCCCGCAGGCCGGATAAGTCCCACAGGTCGCACTTGTCCCAGAGGCCTCCCAAGTCTCAAAGCCCCCAATGCCCATTGGCCCCACATGTCTCGATGCTCTCACAGGTCGCATCCTGGTGTCCTGGCATCCTGGCAATATCACCATCGCTCGTCGCCGATGATGGCGACTCTGATGCGCAATACGAAAATTATCATGTGGGGTGCGGGGTCTTTCCGCCGGAATCATTCAACAAGGGGCCCCAGCACATGCTGTCGACATCCTCCATGGGCTGGTTATTGTAACAAGTACTTCGTGATGGTCCCCAGGCCTGGTGAAGGCCCCCAGAAACAATTACTCCGACGGAGAGGCCTCGCACGATAGCCTCCTTAATGTGAATCAAACTCACCCTCACCGACTACTAACGATGGTGATGACGCCAAGGTGCGAGGATACATGGATGCGCCGTGTCGTAGCTTTGAGACCTGTGGGCCCGTGGGAACTGTGCGATCTGTGAGGCTTGTTGGATCTGTGGGCCCAGCAAGGAGGGGGCTCCCGCTTGAGACACCCTCCTTGTGCGCTCACAGACGAGGGCCCGCCAAAGACATCCTCACGATTAGCGCCCTTGGGGTGCTCGAATTCTACGCCTGCTACACTAGGCCCATGGCCCGCTCGGATTGCCAACGTGAGCTGCGGGCCCCATAGGGATGGGGCTCCCGCGTGGGACTTCCTCGCGCTTCACTCACAGACGAGGCCCGCCAAAGATATCCTCACGATTTGCCTCCTTGGGATGCTCAAGTGCTGCGCCTGCCGTCATCTGCAGATGACCCGCGCGGATTACTATCATGATCTGCAAGCGCCATAGGGATGGGGCTCCCGCATGAGACCCACTTGCGCCCCACTCACAAACGATGCCCCCCGTTCGACACATCCTCACGACTTACCCCCCCCCCCATGGGGCGCTCAAGTGCTACGCCTGCTGCAATGAGCAAATGCCCCACTCGGACTACTAACCTGCGGGCCCCATCTGGCGGGGGCTGCTGCCTCAGAAGTCCACACCAATCACTCTCAGACGAGACCACCGCCCAGGACATCCTCACGATGTGCCTTCTTGGGGTTCTCAAGCATATGCCCACTACAAGCGGCCAATGACTTGTGGGATTACCTACGTGAGCCTCGGACCACCATGAGGAAGCCAATGACCCGCTCGGATCACCAATATGAGCTGCGGGCCGCATAGGGAGGGGACTCCCGCCTGAGACTTCCTTGAAATTCGCAAGCGGCCTACGCCCACCGCTTCATCTGCACGATTTGCCCCCTTGCGGTGCTTAAGTGTGATGCCCGCTGCAATACGCCAATGATGGTCAACATGAGCTGCGGCCGCCCTGGGGGGGGCGGCGCCCCGCCTGAGATTTCTCTGCAGGTCGCTCACAGACGATGTTCCCGAATGAAGCATCCTCACGATTTGCGTCCTTGGGGCGCTCGAGGGCTACGCCTGCTACAATACGCCAGTGATTGTAAACATGAGCTGCGGCCTCACTAGGAGGGTGGCGTCCCGCCTGGCTCGTCCTTGCAATTCACTCACAGACGAAGCCCCCACTCGAGACATCCTCACTCTTTGTTCCCTTGGGGTGCTCAAGTGCTTAGCCCACAACAGTAAGCTCATGGCCCGCTCGGATTGCCAACGCGAGTTGCGGGCCGCATAGAGAGGGGGCTGCCGCCGGAGACCTCCCTGCAGTTCACGCAAAGACGAGGCCATCGCCAATGATTTCCTCGCGATTTGCGGACTTGGGGTGCTCAAGTGTTAGGCCTGCTACAATACGCCAGCGACCCGCTCGAATTACTAACATGATCTGCGGGTTAATTCACCCACTGACAAAGCCCCCGCCCAAGACATCATCACGATGTACCCCTCTGTGGGTGCTAGAATGTGATAACATGCAAACCATTGTGGGAATACTAGCATGCTCTGCGGGCTCCAAACGGAGGGGGGGCTCCCGCGTGAGACCTTCACGCACCCCACTCACAAACGATGCCCCTGACCCAGACATCCTCACGATTTAACCCCATTGGGGTGCTCAAGTGCTGTGCCTGCTGAAGTAAACCACTTACTCGCTCGGATTGCCAACATGAGCTGCGGGCCCCATAGGGATGGGGCTCCTGTCTGAGACTTCCTCGCAATGTACGCACAGCCGAGGCCCCCGCTTCGATTTGCCCCCCTTGGGATGCTCAAGTGTATGCCTGATAGACTAGGCCAATGACCCGCTCGGATTACCTAGATGAGCCCAAAGGGGGGGGGCCGCCTAAGACGTCCTCGCAATTCACTCACGCAGGAAGCTCCCGCTCGAGACTTCCTCAAGATGAGTGTGCGAGTGCGTGTGTGTGTGTGCGTGTGTGTGTGTGTTTATAAGTGTGTGAGTGCGTGAGCGAGTGTGTGCAATAATGATGCTGCTGAAAATGATGGCAGGGATGAGGGTGATGATGATGATGATCTTGATGATGATGTTGATGCCGAAGTTAAAATGATGATGCTGATGATGATGATGATCATGATGACGGCGGTGATGAAAAAGGTGGCCCATGACCATTAAGGGGTGGTGATAGTGATGGTGGTGACGGTGTGATGGTGATGGTACGCGTGAGACGAAATAAATCGGAGAGGGGGGTCGAGGACGGCTCTCCTGCGCGGGGGGTGCGCAAAGAACACGCGCACCGCATTTTTCGGAGGTAGGAAAATCAACAGACTGAAGGGGAACTGGAACACACAAATAAATACACACAAATAAAACTATTCCCCATATTTTCCCATATTTTCTGGGTTTCTGTCTTCCCCCCCACTTCCCATATTTTCCCATATTTTCTGGGAAATCGGCAATTAATTGTGTCTGTGTGTTTCTTTTCCTCCTGAAAATCAAGAGACACCTGCCGCCGTGACCTTACAAGTCGCGAGTGGATCTGGGCCCAGGGGTCAAAGAATCGAACTCCGGACTCGTCCTGGGGTCTGTTCTGGAAAACGTGTTTCAAAGCGGATCCAGACGTGTCGACGAGGAGCTCTTGGGAGGCCCCAAAAAGAGAGAAGAACAACCAAGAGCCTCAATCTTCAGAGGCCTCCCGGATTGGGGCCGAAGCAGGTGGCGTCAGAGGCTCGCGCGGTATCGCCGATGCATCGCCGATACATCGGCGACGTCCGCGATGCATCGGCGACGTCGGCGTATAGGAAAACGGGCTCCGCATCGAGCCGCATCCCCGATGCCCCAGCGATGCGGCGGACCCCCCCGGGCCCACCTGCCCGGCACCTGTCCGGGAGGCCCAGACTCTCTCGAGACCTCGTACCTCGAAGGCCGAAGGCCAGCAGCCCCGCCCCCCAGCAGGGGAGCTCCTGGCTGCCGCTGTGAGGGCTGCCCGGGGGGCTGCCGCTGTCGCAGCTCGCTTCCTGGCGCGTCCGGGGCCACGGGCCGGCTCGGCACGCGGGAGCAGCACCTGGGCACGCTGGTGCGCGGCCTCGGCTGCCCCGGCCGCCGAATACGCACTTCGGAGCGCAGTGGTCCAGGGCTCCACGCGCAGACTCCAGACTTGGCTATGGCCAGATACGCTCGGTCCATGGCTCAACGCGTAGGCTCCAGACTTGGATATGGCCAGGTACGCTCGGTCCATGGCTCAACGCGTAGGCTCCAAACTTGGATATGGCCAGCTACGCTCGGTCCATGGCTCCACGCGTAGACTCCAAACTTGGCTATGGCCAGATACGCTCGGTCCGTGGCTCAACGCGTGGGCTCCAAACTTGGCTATGGCCAGGTACGCTCGGCAGCGAGTGGGCCACCACGTACAACGCCCACGCTCAGTGCGTAGTACGTGCGGCGGCCCGCGAGACGCAGCGAGTGTCATGCCGCACGCAGGGATCGGCCAGCCGCGGGGCGCGGCTCGCCCATCGCTGCCTCGACCGGCGCGGCAGGGCCGTCGCCGTGCCACCACGAGAGAAAGAGAGGAGGCTGGCGGCACAGCGGCGTACTCTGCTGGCCATGGCGAGCCTCGGCCACGAAGAGGCTCTCCGGCCCAGGGGCAAGAGGCGGCCAAGAAACTCGAGCCCCTCCCGAATCCACCGTGGTGCCTCCTTCAGCGTCCTGACTGTCATGGCTTGCGTGGGTGAGTTCGGCCGCGAATGCAACGCACCAAACAGAATTCCAGCGAAGGGCAACTATCAGATGTAGCTGACATGGGCAGGCCGTGAAGAGGTGTCTGGGGGCAAGTTCTCCCAGGACGACATGTGTTCAACTCGCAGTTCTCGTCGTCCTCGTCCTCATCGCCGCCGGCGTCATAATCCTCGTCGTCGTGGTGGTCGTCGTTGTCGTCAGCGTCGGTCGTCGTCGTCGTCTTCGACGTCGTCGTCCCCACCGTCGTAGTCGTCGTCGTAGTCGTCGTCGATCCTGTCGTCGTCGTAACCGCCGCCGTAATCGTAGTAGTAGCCGTCGTCGTCATCGCCAAGGTCAGTACAGTAGTCGTCGCAGAAATAGAAATAGTAGCAGTAGTAGAACTCGTCATCGTCGATCTCGTGATCGTGGGAGTTGTCCCAGGGGTAGTAATAGTGGTCCTAGTAATACTAAAAGTAATAATCGTAGTAGTAGTAGTAGCAGTAGTAGTAGTAGTAGTAGTAGTAGTAGTAGTAGTAGTAGTAGTAGTAGTAGTAGTAGTAGTAGTAGTAGTAGTAGTAGTAGTAGTAGTAGTAGTAGTAGTAGTAGTAGTAGTAGTAGTAGTAGTAGTAGTAGTAGTAGTAGTAGTAGTAGTAGTAGTAGTAGTAGTAGTAGTAGTAGTAGTAGTAGTAGTAGTAGTAGTAGTAGTAGTAGTAGTAGTAGTAGTAGTAGTAGTAGTAGTAGTAGTAGTAGTAGTAGTAGTAGTAGTAGTAGTAGTAGTAGTAGTAGTAGTAGTAGTAGTAGTAGTAGTAGTAGTAGTAGTAGTAGTAGTAGTAGTAGTAGTAGTAGTAGTAGTAGTAGTAGTAGTAGTAGTCGTAGTAGTCGTAGTAGTAATAGTAATCGTAGTCGCAGTAGCAGTAGTCGTAGCTTTAGCAGTGTTAGTATTATTATTATTATTATTATTATTAGTAGTAGTAGTAGTAGATGATGATGGTAGTAGTAGTGGAAATAATAATGAGGAAGAAGGAGGATGGAGGAGAAGGGAATAATGAGAGAGAGGGGCGAAATCATTTGGTGGATGAGTAGGGGGGAGGGGCAGGACGATGGAATAGAAGAAGGATGAGGAGGGGGGGGGAAGGAAGACGATGAGGACGGGTGAAGAGACGGAGGATGTGGAGATGGAGCAGGATGTTGAGAAGCATGATGAAGAGGACTAGGGTAGGGGGGAATGAATGTCATGCTTGGGTGCAGGAGGGGGATTGACAGGCGTGGAAGAGGAGGAGGAGGAGGAGGAGCAGAAGGAAAATCAGTAGGAGGAGGACTAGGAGGACTGGCAGGATGCGGAGGATGAGAATGGGAAGAACGAGGAGAGATACGGGGAGGGGGCAGGGGGAGATGTCGGGGGAGGGCGAGGGGAAGCAGAAGAAGAGTGATGACGTGGCTGGACCAGAGTGTGAAGGAGTCCATCAAAGTCCACTTGAACGCTTGCCACCTGGAGAACGTCCGCCGAGGAAGCCCTGGCCAGATCTCGAGTAGAGCCTCAGCGAGCGCCTGGCCAACCACGAGCGCGCACAACCACGCGAGCGCTCGGGGAACCTGCTGGAAACTCGGCCAGACTCCCCGCGGGCCTGAGCACCGTTGAATCGATCCCCAGCCCCACCTCATCCCGGGAGGAGGGCTGGAGGGGCCGAGACACTTCTTGGCCCAGTGGAGCTGGGATCCAGCTGGGCGACACCGAGGGCCCACCCGACAGACCCCGGGCCAGGGCGAAGAGGTCGGAGGGCTGCCACATGCGATCCCAGCCCACGGTGCACTCCAACTCATCGCCCCACTCCGGGACCCTCGGGGCCTCTGGGGCCACCATGGACCAGGGCCACCTCCCCTGGCATCCTGGCGTCGCAGTGTTTCGCAAGGGGCGATGCTGCTTTGTTCCAGGTCCTGGGGGGCTCACGCCTCACGGATCGATTCCAGTGTGAAAAATGCCAGGGAACAATTGGGTCCAGGGCTCCAGTCGAGGCGTCCGGACGAGGCTCGGCTGTTACAGGATGCTGCACTGCTTCGAGGCGTGTCGGATCTCAGGGCTTGCCACGACCCGTGGCGGGGCGGCCCCCGAGCAGAGACAGAGCCCGACCCGCGAGCGCCCTCTTCCCCTCGGGCACACGCGCTGACGTGGATCAGGGATCCGGGGATCTGCCGCGCGGGAGCCGAATCCACGGGTCGAAGCCAACACCCTCCCGCATCCTGGGGCAAGCGCGACCCCACCGGGAGACGGAGCGCGCCGGCTCCGCAAATAACGGGAGCGGGGCGCCCGTCGCGGACCCGCGCGCCTCAAGCCATGCTTGCGCTCCCTCCATCCCCCCACGGCCCGGCCGGCGTCCTCCATCTCGTGCGCCTTCCCCAGGCTCTGCGTCAGCCTCATGGGCAGCGGGTTCCTGCAGGAACGCAGGGCAAGGATCGCAAAAGACGAATCGCGAGAACCATGAGGACGATCGGAACAAGAGATGCGCAGACTTCTGGAGCTCCGCACGGATTCCTCGGATCGGAGCCAGACCCCTCTCCGTGGCGCGCGGAGGACGCCAGGGGCGGCGATGAGGGCGCCGGAAATGGGGAGGGCCCAGTGCCAGCCCAAGGAATCCCCGAGGACTCCCAGAAATTCATGTTCCCTTGCACTCTGTGATGTTTTCACATGAGCGACGATCCCAAACTGGTCTTGCGCGAGATGAAATGGCGACCTTATGCGGTGGCTGACGCGGGCACCCAGCGCGTCACGCTACGTGGGAAACGAAGGCGCTTACGCGCGCGCAACCCTATGCGGGCAACTTGCGCGCCAATGTCGGCGCAGTCGACCCCGTTTCCTCACGTCGATCACGTAGTGTGGCTCTTTAGAGGCCTGCATCTCATCCCCAGGACGTGCCTGCCATTCCGAGACCCTCTAGGACGGCAGAAACAACTCGTCCGCCGTTGTTTCCACGGCGAGAGCTGGGTGCCGCCGGAGGGGGTCCGAGTTGGATGAGCCCCGAGAAAATCGTTCTGGAGGGGGGATGAAGCCAAATCCGTTCAAAATCTTCGGTGGCAACTCGTGGGAGCCTCCCATACCATCTTGTCGGCTCTTGCAAATCGGCGCTGATCGACACTAGTCGACGCTGATCGACGATACATGGACGCTCATCGACACTGACCGATGTTAGACCGGCGTTATTTTATAGACTCCCAGACGCAGATCGACACGAAAGTCGGAACGACGAGGGTATACCAGGCTCCCATGATATGATGCGACCGAAGATCGGGAGCGGCCAAGAGGGGTGTGTCCAAGAGAGGGGGGTGCAAATCATGACCGGCGGCATGTGCGCGGCCCAGGGGGGGGGCCAGGGACGTAATAAAATAAGAAGACGCGCCATGACATCTGGGAAAATATCGTGGCCCACGCCATGAGATTCACCCCCCTAGTCATCACCCTCCCCTTTGCCGCCCCCGAGAAGAAAATTCGGTCCCCGGACCTCTGCCGGGGTGCATCTGATGCAACTTTCCACCAGGGATCCGTTGTTGACGGCCCCAGGGCCCGCACAGAAACGGCCCCCAGGGACCCAAGAGGGCCCGACACCCCACCGCACACCCTGGCACCTCGCGCCCGCCCGCCCGCCCCTCCTGCCGGCGGGGAGCCCGTGCTCATGGGCCACCTCTCGGACCCCCGAGCGCCGACCCCGGAGCACGAGAGGCCGCCGGTGCTGGGGCAGCTTCTTCCCCCGAAGCCTGGGCCACGTGGGCGAGCTCCCGCCCGTGGGCGAGCCCTCGCGCGTCCGCGGCGGCGAGCCGTCATGCGGGGGCTCCTCGCGCCCCATGGGCGCCGCGGCCGCCGCCGCCCCGGGGCCCGCCGGAGGCGCGGGCCCCGGCGGGCTGCTCCGCGCGAGGCCCTGGAGCCAGCGCCGCTCTGCGGCGAGGGAGGGCGGGAAGCCCTCCGAGGCTTCGAGGGTTCGAGGGTCGACTTCTTCTGGCGTCCGACGTCGCTTCGAGGCTTTCTGGCGTTCTCGTCGGCTCCCCGCGGCGTTCCAGCCTCGGGGTGCCTTCCCGCAGCTGCGCCTCGCCGAGGGCCTTCGCGGGGTGCCTGAGGCTCGCCCCGATCGGCCTCTGCAGGGACTCGAAGTACGCCCGAAAAACCGCCGCCAGGACCCTGAGACCCCGGCGTCGCAATTTTTGTTGACGATGGGCGATTTCGCTATGCTTCGGGTTCTTGAAGAGCGCGGGGGGCTCCCCTGAAGGGCTTCTGAAGCACTTCCAGGCACTCTTCCACGCGTGCCTGCACGTGTGCAGGCACGCGTGAGTGCCGGAACCGCTCCCGGCTGCCGGGACCGGCGAGTTGCTGCGAGGATCGTGGACCCCAGGGCTCTGATCGAGTTTTTGTTTGTGCGGTGTTGCGTGTGTTTCGTAACGTCGGGCCTCAGGGACGGCGCGGGGAGCGGCGGCGGCGAGAGCGGCAGCGACGACAGCGACGCTCCTGCTCCTTCCCTGGCATTCTCTCCCTTGTGTAAAAGCACGGCGAAAGCTTCTGCACATGTTCGGCTTCTGGGGGCCCGCACTGGGCCCCCAAACCAAAACCGTAGAAAAAACTACTCAGGATGAAAAGCGGGCGCCGAGTAGAAAAGGTCTACACCTTTGGGGAGCCACGTTGCAAACATGATCACGACGTCGGGTGTCTGGGGACAGCGACCGCGAGAGCGGCAGCGACGGAGGCGGCTCTCCTTCTCCTCCTCCTCCTCCTCCTCCTCCTCCTCCTCCTCCTCCTCCTCCTCCTCCTCCCTCGAGCTGGCCGAAGCCATCTCTCCCACGCCGCTCTCAGCCTCTGCATGGCCAGCGCAGTGCTCTGGCACCACGTCTGCTTGACTAGCACAGTGTGCCTAAGCTCGAGAGCTCGCGCAGAGCAAGAGCAGCCCAGGGTCCTGGATCCTCTGGGCGCCTTGGACTGGGGCGTCCGTGTCCGGCCCTCTGCATTCGAGAAGGGGAAGAATGAGAAGAATAATGATGAGGATGAGGATGGTGACGAGGGGGGAGAGCGAGCAGTACGTCATAGCAGTAGCAGCAATGGCAGCAGCGGTGGTCGCAGCGGCATTGGCAGCAGACATCGTGATGGGGGTAATCAAGAGAAGACGTTGCCCCTTCCCTGCGCGACTTCCCCTTTTGCAGTCGCGCCTCCTCTTCCTCCTCCCCTCATCCCCTCCTCTCGTCTCTTCACCTCGCTCGCCCTTCTTTCCCGCGCGCCTCCTCGCTTGTCCCTCTCTCTCCCTCTCTCTCTCCCTCTCTCTCTCTTTCTCTTTCTCTCTCTCTCTCTCGCCCCGCCTTGTTTCTTCTGTCCGAGCATCCCGAGCTCCCCCACCCCTCCTTGCTCGTCCTCTGCTGCCGCTCGGCGGGGCGAATATGCGGAAAATGCACCCTCGATGGTTGACAGGATGCTGCCAAGCTCCGGGAAAGCGTCCGGGCTGGTCAGCAGGCCAAAGCAGTCGACCGCCTCCTGGGGTCGGAAAAGGGAAGGGGGAGGGCGCGAGGAAGGTTTTGTTGGCTGGCGGCGCGAGCTTTTGCAGAGAGGGAGGTGGGGAAATGGAGGGAGACGCGGACAGCCGAAGCTCAACGCGCCATCAGTTTTCCCTGGGTAAAACGCCAGGGCTCCAACCTAGGCAGGCAACCTGCAACTTGAACCACGACCAACAAAAAACATGCTGCGACGCTCCGCGCCCAGTGCTCGGAATTGGGCTGCAGGGTTCCGCGCACGGGAACGAGGAGAGCAGCGGACGAAGCGCGCGGCCCTGGCGCATCTGGCCTCAGAGCAACAACTCGGAACAACGCCGCGGCATCAACCAATAATCACACCAGCCCTCTCAGCGTCGGAGGAGGAGGAGGAGGAGGAGGGGATGAGGAGGAAGAGGGGGAGGAGGAGGGGGGGGGAGGAGGAGGAGGAGGAGGAGGAGGAGGAGGAGGAGGAGGAGGAGGAGGAGGAGGAGGAGGAGGAGGAGGAGGAGGAGGAGGAGGAGGAGGAGGAGGAGGAGGAGTTTATCATGCTACCCCCCTTTAGTCCCCTTTGGGGAGGGTGTTCGCCCTCCCTCTGCCCCCTCCCACCGGGTCTGGGGGCGGCGTTCCGCGTGGGGTTGGGGCGTCCAAGATGGCCCAAGATGGCTCCAAGAGAGCCCCGAGAGCCGAAGATGGCCTGCAAGATCGGTCAAGATAGCCCACGATGGTTCAAGACAGCTTCCAGCATGCCTCCAAGAGCCTTCAAGGCCGCCCCAGGACAGCTCCAAGTGCCCTCCGAGCCTCCCAAGGAGGCCCCCCCAGAGTCCCAAGCTGTCTCAGACATAGGGGGAATTGATGATTTGTGCTCTCTCGCTAGATCGCTGGTGATGGGCTCTTCAGGCCTCTGGATGGCTTCAAGATGGCCCCAAGACGGGCCCAACAGGGGCCCAAGACGGCCCCAATAGCCCTCAAGACCGCCCCATAGGGCCCATAGGGCCCCAATAGGCTACTTTGAGGGCTCCGACGGAAGGGGGCGTACTTAGCGCCCCCACTTTTGATTGATGGCCTCCAAGATGGCCCCCAAGGCAGCGATGGTCTCCAGAGAGCCCCAAGAGCGCCCCAAGAGGGCCCCAATAGGGCCCCAGGAGGGCCCAGGAGGCTCCCAAAATGGCCCAGGGGGCCTGATCGGGGCAACTCGACAGGCTTTTGTCGGTGGATGGGCTGGAGAGGATATACGCGAAGGGACAAGAATCTTGCCAAGAAGCCCAGCCGCCAAAGCCGGCCGATACCCTCCGCAAGAGCCAACCCCCAGCCTGGCCCCGAAAGGGCACGAAGGTCTGCCGGCCGGGCGGGGCTGCGCGCACGCCTCGAGAGAGGAAGCCCCCGAGGCCGGGTTGCACACCCGGCGCCGGCGCAGTGCTGGGAGGCAGCGCCCGAGCCCGTACAGCCCCCGCGGCAAAGGAGAGGGACCGACCCGAGGCGGCCGTCCCCGAGAGCCTGGGTCCACGGGCGCTGCCCTGGCGGCCACCCAAGCGGGGTCGAGTCAGCGACGCCTCGCCATCCCCTATGAAGAACTGCTCCGGCCCGCGCCGCCGCTCTTCAGGCGCCTCCTGCTCCTTGCCGGCAGCAGCGGCTGCGGCTTGTTCGCTGTCCTGCAGCACGCTCCCGCGCACCTGGCGTGGCCTCGGGGCCTGGGCCACCCCGCGCCTGCCGCGCTCCGGCCACCTCTTGCGCGCCGGCGTCGCGCTTGGAGCCGCGCGGTGCGGCAGGCCCCCGTCGAGGCCCTGATCCGACGCTGGCTACCTTGATGATGATGATGATGATGATGATGATGATGATGATGATGATGATGATGATGATGATGATGATGATGATGCCGAACGCGTCGCTGTCTATGGCGAAGCACAGGGCACCCTGGCCGCGCTGGTCCGGCTCGTCGTCGTGGCACATGTGCCTGCGGAGCGCGTGGAGCACCTCCTCCTCGGTGGAGCCCTGCTCCTCGCCCCAGGTGGCCCTGATGCCCTCGAGCCGCAGCGCGCCCCGCCGGCGTGCGGCCTCGGGCCGATGGCCTGCCTGCCCCTCGAGCAGCGGCCGAAGCCCGCGGCAGCTCGAGAGAGATCCCCTCTGCGGCTTCCGGATCGGGCGTGGCGCCGTCGTGGCGAGGCCTCGCCCGGCCAGCTCGGCACCCTATCGCCGCGGCGGGCGGCCCAGCAGGCCCCCCGGTGGCGGCGACGGCGCCCGGGGGGCGGGAGGCGCCCCGGCGGCCTCCCGAGACCAGCGCGCCCCCGCGCGCCCGCGCGGGGGGGGGGGGGGCCACACGCCCAGCGGCCGAGAGGCCCTCCCCGAGCCATCGTGGCTACGGACTTCTCCAAGCTGGCTTTTCACATTGGGGAGCCCGAGATGGGTACGGGAAAAATATGGGCACAATGCCCAACAACACCTGTGGTCCCACACCAGCAGCGGCCGCTGTTGGGCAGGCGGCCTTCTGTCTCAAATAGACACAGGCCGCGGCGGCGCGGACAGCGAGTCCTGTTCATCTTGCCGTACCCATGTCGGTCGTCCCGATTCATCTTGAACTGTTTTTGACGGCCACGGGGCCCGGCAAAGGCCCCCAAAGGCCTAGACTCCCGCTGTGTTTTTTTTGACGGGGAGATCCCGGCTCCCGACTGGGGGGATGAATTCCGAACAGAAGTAATAATAATTCCTTCTCTCTCTCTCTCTCTCTGTTTTTGTTCTCTCTCTCTCTCTCTTTCCAAACACCTTGTCCCCAACTTCGTCAAACCGAGCATGCAGTGATACGAAAGTGCAGATTCGTATCGATACACGCGGGTACGGAGCCGACGCCAAAATTCGGAACCGAATCCAGCCGTGGCGACGAGGGCCCGGCAGCGGTATCGATGCCTCTCTCAGTGCCCATGTCGGGCGTCCAGAACTCCGCTCCGCGGGGCGGGAGGCCCGGTAGAGGCTCGGGGCGTGGACGCTTCGGGGCGGAAGGCGCGGAGAGCGCGGACAGGCGCGTCGCGCCGCGGCGCGGCGGGCGCCAGAGCCGGCGGAGAGCGACACGCTGCGCCACACGGTGCCCGGCCGCAGCCCTGCCCTCGAGGCTCGAGGTAAGAGAGGGTCGGGAGGCGTTCGGGCGGTTTCTGATGGGCGTGCTTGCCACCACCACCACCACCAGAAGGTGGAGGGACTGGGGTCCTCCTCCCCCTCCTCCTCCTCCTCCTCCTCCTCCTCCTCCTCCTCCTCCTGGCACTCCTCCTCCTGGCACTCCTCCTCCTCCCCCTCCTCCTCCTCCTCCTCCTCCTCCTCCTGGCACTCCTCCTCCTGCCCCCCCTCCAACTTATGGTGGTGGTGGTGGAAGGCAGGTTCGGCAGTTTCGCCCGTTTGGGGCCTCCTGGGGGCTCCCGGGCCGCCACGGCCGGACTCCCCGCGGGACTCTCGCCACGGCGCACATCCTTGTTTGGCCTGGGAGTCGGCTGCTGACCCCCTCGGGCCCAAGCCCCCTCGTGTCGCGAAAGAAGCACGACGCGAAGTCTCGTAGGCTGTTCGGCTTCCTGGGAGGCCCTTTGCAGGGCCCCTGGGCCGCCAAACGACGCTTCGGAGGAAAGGCCAGTCCCCAGGGGAGGGGTCCAGACCTCCAGGGGTCCACGGTGCGAAATAGTCACGACGTTGTAAGCCTGGGGGAGAAATGACCCGTACAGTCATCGCTCTACCAAAAGGAACGCCGAATAACGAACGAAGCGACGTTTCTGACCACGGCGAGCCTCGGCCGCGAATAGATTACCCGAGCTAGCTCCAGGGAGCGACCCGAAAACCAGAGCCCCTCCTCAGCCCAAAGTGGGCCAGGTTTCAACGTCTTGGCTGTCGGGGGAGTCGTGAGAATGACAGAGCTCTGCCGTGATTGGTCTCGCCCGGCCCTCGCAGCGGGGGGACGCAAGAGGAGAGGAGGAGGAGAAGGGGGGGGGAAATGGTGGGGGTGAGGGGGAACACTCGGGCGGGGGGGACCACTTCAGGGGAGGAAACCTGGAATCGGCCATGCATCGCCGATCGATCGGCGATATGCCCCGATGGCGACTCCGCAAGTTCCGGGGGGAGTAGGCTATTGGGCCCCTATCGGCAATCAATGGGCGAGTAAGGGTCGATGACCGATGCGCCCCCCCCCTCCCCTGAGCCTGTCACCCCCCTTGCGTTGCCCCTGAGGACGGCGGGGGCGAGCAGGAGGAGGAGCGTAACGGCGAGGACGAGGAGGACGAGGAGGGTCGGGGTGGCGAGGACGGGGAGGATGGGCAGTGCAGTAATGAGGACGAGGGCGGGGACGGCTAGCGGTTACCACTTGCCACCCTCTCCCCTCCTCCTCCTCCCCTCCTCCTCCCCCTCCTCCTCTCCTCCTCCTCCTCCTCCTCCTCCTCCTCCTCCTCCTCCTCCTCCTCCTCCTCGCCCTCTCCTTCTCCTCCTCCTCCTCCTCCTCTCCCTCCTCCTCCTCCTCCTCCTCCTCCCCCTGCCAGACCAGCCACAGCAGGAGCAGCCGTGCCCTCCGCCCCCCGCGGAGATCCCTGCGCATCGGCGATCTCGGCCGAGAGGGGCGTCGAGGCCGAGGGGCCCCCCAGGGCGGGGAGGGGCCGCAGGACACAGCTCCCCCGGGTTGTGGCTCGCCTGGCTGCCCTCTTCGGGGTGGCAACGCATGGGAGCCTCCCATACCATCTTGTCGGCTCCTGCGAATCGACGCTAGTCGACGCTAGTCGACGCCAAGTCGACGCTGCCCGACGCTAAATCGGCGCTATCTCATCGACTCCAGACGCTAATCGACGCTACTCAACGCTAAAGACGGAATTGCGAGGGTATACAAGGCTCCCATGACTTGCTACCGAATGCCCTCTTCTGGGTGGGTGCCTCCAACCTCACCTTGGTGGACTCGTCGGCGTACGCCACCAGCCTGGGGATCCAGCCGCAAGCGGCCGACCCGGCTCTCAGCTGCTTGCGCACGTGCTCTCACGACGGTGCTGCAAGACTTCTGGGCGTCGCGAATTCTCTGGCGCCGCGACAAAGCACCAGGGCAATGTCTGTGCACTGTCTCGCCCTCGAGCACCCCAGGGCCATCAACAGGATCGGCCCGCGACGAACTACCAACCCCGAGGATGGGGTCGAGATGTCTGGGGGCCACGCGGCGAAGAGATCACGACGCTGGTGCTGCAGCTCCTCCTCCTCCTCCTCCTCCTCCTCCTCCTCCTCCTCCTCCTCCTCCTCCTCCTCCTCCTCCACCTCCTCCTCCTCCTCCTCCTCCTCCTCCTCTCCTCCCCTCCTCCTCCCTCCCCCCTCCCCCTCCCCCTCCCTCCCCTCCTCCTCCTCCTCCTCCTCCTCCTCCTCCTCCTCCTCCTCCTCCTCCTCCTCCTCTGCCCCCTCCACACCGGGGGTCTTCAGGACCTGCGCAGTCGAAACCGATGCGCGGCCCTTGGAAAATGCGGGGGGTCTTTGGTACCCTGCGCCCCGCAGACGACTTTCTGGGGACGCCCGACCCGTCACGGCCAGCCCTGCGTGGCCCGACCCCTGCCCCCTGAAGTATGACAGGCCTTCGCTTCGGCATTACCCGCCGTGCGAATCAGGAGGTCGCCAGGCAGCCAAGGAACGCCACACAGGCTGGCCGGCAGAAGGAAAGCAGATGTAGCGGGCGCGCTGTGCTCCTCGTCATCCTGCCGATGCATCTGCCGTTGCCGTTGTGGCCCCACCTGCCTCTGATGCTGACAAGAACAGTGGAGCGATGACGATCACGACGATGGTCGCTCAAGATCGGGACTCCGAAGGTACCGTTGCGGCGCTGAAGAGAGCGGCAGAAATGCCACAGAAAGGCGGCGACACGACATGTGCTGGCATACGCGCATGGTGCGGGACACGGGGTAGGCTGCGGGATGGTGGTGAAAGGGGGTGCAAGACTGCAAATGGCCCGACCCAACATAACAAGCAAGCTCAGCCTCATCTGCCGAGCATGCACCGTGATGCTACCACCGACAAACATGTCCTCCATGCGCAGGTCGCTCAGGGGCGCCTCGCCGCACGCGCGGCCGACACGCGCATGCCACGGCTGCCACCGTCGACGTCGCCGACCCTCGTTGCCATTGCCGCCCCGCAACCAAGACGGTGGTGAGCTGCAGTCCAAGCTGGGGTTGCTGCTGCAGTCACGTTAATTCTTGGCCGTGACTGGGGCTCTTGCCGCGGCCACGGTCGCAGCCGTGGCGGTGTCTTTACCATGGCCCTCGACAGCTCCAGCAAAACGAGACGAGACGTCACACAAGCCCAGCTGAAGCCTCCATTGCCTGAAGAATCCTCAGCCTTCTCTTCTTCTGACAGCATCGGCGGTGGACAAACCTCCCTTTAGCAAGCCACCCTTTAATGAAAGCAGCCTAGGACCGAAACCGACGGACCTGGACCCGCAAAACGAAGGCCGCGACGCCCTCTCGCGAACCGAAGCCGGCCCATTCGCCAATCGACGTGTCAGGGTAGGAGGTCTACCAACCTCCGACAGCAACATCCTCAGCCTGAAGAATCCTCAACCTTCTCTGCTTTTGACAGCAGCATGCACCTGTGCCACTGGCACGATCGTGCGAGCGACTCGAGCGGCGGGAGATGCGAGGATCAAGAAACCCCGAAAGCCGGCACGGATTTGGCTGCGTGACGGGAGGACGTGCGCCCCCCCCCCCCCCAGAAGAGCTCTTCTGGCACTTTTCGGGGTTCTTGATCGTGTTTGTTGTGGTGGTGTTTGCTTGTCTTTCTCGCTCTCTCTCTCGCTCTCTCTCTCTGTGAATCGGAGGGAGGGGTCAGAGAGCCAACCCTACCGGTGGTCCGTGGGATGGGGACGATAGGTCGTGTCTCCTTTTGCACAAAACAAGGGCGACCTCTGATGCGTGGCAGCCGGGGGCCGCAGAAGGGCCAAATCCAGGCCCGCAAGGACCCCTGTGGCGGTCACTCCGGCGAAGGGTCACTCCGTTACGTAGCTGACTCTCGCCCAACAGCTCGACGTGGGTCAGACCGCGGCGGCAGGGCTCTGCGCCGAGAGCGCCGAGATGGCGAACTGCGTTGCACCTGCGCCGGTCAGGCCGCAAGTGGGGCCCGACGCGGTGCAGATGAGGCCTGGTGCCGATTCCACTGAGATGACCGCTGCCGCTGCCCCCATCAACCACTTAGGGCACATGTACCCCACTTGTAAGCCGAGTCAGGCCAGACCCCTGGGGAAATGGGTCGAGACCCCTGGGGTCGACGTCATGAAAAAAATCCCGACGTCGGGGGTCTGGGACCGAGGGGGGCGGCAACGGATGCAAGGAAACAAGCCACGGCCACCAAACCTGGGAGGTATCATCGCCTGGGCCTTGATATCCACGCCTCCTGGTTCCTTACTCCCCCTCTTCAACGCCCCCGCGGCTTACCATACCCGAGGAAACCCTGAGATCCGACGCCATGAAAGAATACATAATCGCACCGACAAAAAAACTGCCGAATCCCTGGACCCCATCCTTCTGATGCATTTTACAAGCCGCCTCGATTCGTGAGGGCCCCTTGGCCCGAAACAAGGCAAGCTCGGCTCCAGGATCCTAAGCCCCCCCGAGGTTCCAACACCGAGTGAACCGTTCAACCCTGACCGATCCTTTCCTTTGAGAAGCACCATGAAGGGGGGGACAAGCTCAGGAGGGGAAACATCGACCTGGAATAGCCGATACATCGCCGATGCATCGGCGACAAGCCCCCGATAGTGAACCCGCACGTTCCTGGGCCGGGCGGGGCTATCAGACCCCTATCGGCGATCAGTGGGCGATTGGGGATCGATGCATCCCCTCCTGAGCCCATTCGCCCCTGTCGCTGTTCCCGATCCATGGGGTCGCCAGGAAGGCTGTCGGCCCCACAGTTCCCGTTTGGGCTTGGCGCCCTGGGCTATCTTCTGCGGGCTTGGGGGGGGTCCGAAACGAGGCCCCTCAGCGACGCTCGTCCCCTGGCAGTGGGCCCAGACCTCCGGCAAAGTACGGTCAGGAGCTTTTGCTTAGCGTGTCGCCCCGGCGGCCGCTGCGACGCGCTATGCCTTCCGAGTGGGCAGCATGTCGCTCTGCCCCGCGGGGCGGGAAGCTCGGGAAAGCTCGGCACGTAGACGCCTCGGGACCGCGGACATGGACAGGGTGCCCCACCGAGGCGCGGTGGGCCAGAACGAGCGGCGCGACACGCCATCCAAAAGTTCCCGACCGTATTTGTTTCAGCCTTCCTGTTTCCTTGCAAGCACTTCTGCCTCTGGCGGCTGCATGTCGCCCCCCAGCGCCATCAACAGAACTGCCCTGAACGAAAACAAAAAACAGTCCTCGGGGAGGGGGGAGGAAATGCGGGGAGCAGAGACTGGAGCAAAAACCAAAACCTCCGTCCGAGAACTGGGGGAGAGATCACGGACGGACGGGTCGACCTCGACAAACGTCGCGAATGGACGGACCTATAAAAGGAGCACGGCAGTGGCGTCAGATCGCTGGCAGCACCTCGTCCCCACGAGGCCGAAGAAAACGAGTGTATACGGATCAGCGCGCGAACATCACCCCACGAAGGAGGAGGAGGACGACGACGGCGACGACGACGAGCAGACCAGAACAAGGGGATGAATGCGACACGGGCTAGAGGACAACTCCCAGCCCAGCCTTTACCCTTTGGCCCTCCCCCTGGGCTTGGGCGCGGCGCCCTCTTGAGGAATGTGCGGTTCGCCTTGGGGTCCCAGATCTGCAGCTGCGAGGCGGCGACGGGGGGGGGGTGGCGGACCGCCGCGCGGTCGAACGGGGAGGCACCCTCCACGAGGCCGGAGCAGACGCGACCCGGGGATGCACCAGCGACGTCGGGATGGAACACGTCGGGCCCCGAATCGCGCCGCGCCACCGATGCATCGACGATGCGGCATGGTCCTTCGCCACCGTGTGCGACCAGAAGCAAAGCAACACGGAAGGAGCCTGTCCTTTTCGTCGCATAGCGCGGTGCCCTCACGCAGGGCCCTCCAGCGACAACGGCAGTGGAGGTCGCCCCACCCGGGCGAGTGAAGACCGCTCGCTCCATGGCGAAATCAAGACCGTGGGGGTCAAGTCGGGCGCGTCCCCCTACAGGGGGATTTTCGACGAAAAATAAAAACAAGCCCAAGAAATGCTCCAACATTGTCAAAACCTACCAAAAAAAAATCCGCCGACCCTGTCGGCGTGTGGAAGACGCATCCCGGTGTCGTCGTCTTGCGTGGATCACCGTCGTCGTCGTCGTCGTCGTCGTCGTCGTCGTCGTCGTCGTCGTCGTCGTCGTCGTCGTCGTCGTCGTCGTCGTCTCCGTCGTGTCCTCGTCGTCTCCGTCTCCGTTGTCCCTCGTCGTCTTCGTCGTTCCCCGTCTCCTTGAGCGCGCGAGCCAAAGCGACATTGAGCAACGTCGTAGTTGAGTCGTGGCGAAGCCCCTCCCTACCCTCCCCGCCGGGGGGGGGGGGTCGCCGGGGGGGGTCGCCACCCAGATACGCATCCTCCCCGGGGGGTCCCGGAGCTCAGAAAAGCTTCAAGACGAGCCAAGAGCGCCAGAAGACACCCCCAAAAGGGTACAAGAGGGCCTCGACTCGACGAACGATCGCCCCAAGACGCCCAAGACGGCCCGAAGACGGCCCAAGAGGCCCTCAAGACGCTCCAAGAGAGCCCCAAGAGCACTCCCAAGAGGGCCCCAGGAGCCAAAATCGTCAATTTTACATCGGTTTTTGAATGATTTTGGCCTTCTCGCCTTTTCGGCTTTCCGACACTCCAAGACGGCCCAAGAGGCCCCCAAGAGGCCCCCAAGAGCGCCCCAAGAGGCCTACAAGAGGGCCCCAAGACGGCCCAAGAAGGCCCCAGGACAGCCTAAGAGGCGCCCAAGACGGCCCAATAGGGCCCCAAGACGGGCCCAAGAAACGGCCAAGAGGGGGACGAGGAACCGAGAATTCGAGACTTCCGCCCTAAGAGGCCCCCGGGAAGCCCCAAGAGGCCCCCAAAAGGCCCCAAGAGGCCCCCAAGCGGCGCCAAGACGCCCCCAAGATGCGCCGAAGACGGCCTCCGGAAGCCCCAAGAGGCCCAAAAGAGGCCCGAAGAGGCCCCACAACGGCCCCCAAGAGGCTTCAAGTTGCCTTCCAGACGCCCCCGAGAGGTCAACCACGAGATCCCAACCAACATCCATAAGGCCTCCTCCTCCTCCCCCTTCACCCTTCCTCCTCCTACTCCCTTCCGCCTCCTCCTCCTCCTCGTGCCCCCCCCCCTCGTGTTGTCTTTCGTCGTCTTCAGGGTCGGCGGCAACGGCCGTAAGGCCTTCGCAATAGTCCCCAGACTATTTTTAACTATTTTTGAATTTCCCCCCTGTAGAGGGACAGGCCCGACGTAACCCCAGGGAAGCGTGCTGCGAGGCGGGAAGGCGGAATCGACGCTCTTCGCCACCCCCTGACGACGCCAGGCCGCAGGCACTCCTTGGGCGCCCGCCCAGGGCGCGCGGCTGCCCGGTCGACGACCACGAAACGGGCCCCCGGAAAGCTGTCCCTTTGGGGAGCGACGGGCTGGCCATCGCTCGGACGTCCATTCCCTGTGCTTTTTTCGGTTTCGTGCGTGGCTTACCCTGCGTACCCTCGGAGGGCGCGCGACCGTCGCGCACGCCCCGCGCATCAACGCTTCCAGGGGCTGGTCGGCCAAGTCGGCCCGCCCGATGGGGCCCTCGCGAATCGCCAACCCGAGGCCCCGGCGGGCGCTCTCACGCAGGTCCTGCCCCCGACCCGCATGGCGAGTGAAACCTCGGGCCGGCGCCGCTTGGCGGTGCTCACGCCCTCTGCGGTCCGAGGGCGACTTCGGCAGGCATTGCAACGGCCCATGCTGGCCACAAGACCCCATCGTCGGATTTAGTTGAGGCAGTGCCCGGCCAAAAAAGGTGAGCAAATCCCACCAGCCCTTTGGACTGAGGTGGCCTGGCGAATTCTTCCTTTCCACTTCAAAAAAAACCTGTGCCTTCCTGGAGGTTTACCTCCCCCGTCTCTGAGGTTTTCTTTGGGTGGGCCGCGAAATGCCAGGGCGCCCAAGATGGCTCACGTTAGCCGGTGATGGCTCAAGATGGCCTCCGGCCCACCTCCATGAGACCCGACGAGGGCCACCAGTTCTCTCGGAGCCCCCATCAGGGCCCTCCGAGAGGCCAGCATCGGTCAAAATACCTGGGGAGATCAATGATGTTTGCCTTCACGCTTTTCGCTTCCGATGCGCTTTTGAAGCCTCAAGATTGCCACAAGATGGCCCAAGAGAGGCCCAAGAGAGGCCCAAGAGGGACCCACGAGGCCCCCCACACGGTCCCAAGACCGCCCAAAAGAGCACCCCAAGAGGGCCCTCAACGCACACCTAGAGGCGATGTTGATGGCTCCAGGGGGGGTACCAAACGTTACGACCCCCCTCTTGTGATCAATGGCCTCCAAGATGGCCCCACCAGGCCCTCCAAGGCTCCAAAGAGACCCACAATAGACCCCCAAGATGGCCCTAAGAGGGTCTTAAGACCTCCCAAGATCCCCCAAACGAGTCCCAAGAGGGCTCCCAGAGTCGAGTCTGAAGGCTCTGTCCTTGTTCTCGTTGTCCTCCTTTTCCCCCTCCTCCTCCAAGGTCGCTGTTTGAGGGGTCAAGAGCATACCGATCGTACCTCATGTACAATCGCACAGCAGTGACTTTGCGCCCCCCCACGCCCGTTCGCCTCGGCGGCAAGGGGGACTGGGGAGCACTCATGGCGACGACCGTGTGGCCTGGCCTAGGACGAGGATCTGCTACCACAACCCGCTGGAGGCGGGGAACAACGAGCGCCTCGAAGACAGAAGCACGGAACTACACAGCTGGGACACAGTACTACTATGTGGCACGTGCAGACGGGCAGGACTGGAGGCCGTACAGCGTACATACCTACCCTCACACGCTGTACTACAGTTTGGGGCCCGAGAGGGCAAATGGGTCAACAAGAGTTGCGGGCCAGCCGTACTAATCAGTCACAAGATAGACGAAAGAGCCATCAGAGAGATATTCACCCCACCTGTATACCTCCAGGGACGGGTTTCAGGAGCCCGCCTCGCTACCAGGGGATACGACTACGCCCTTGTTGTGCACTACTGCGCACCTACGCACGTCCCATACTAGGCAACACTGGCAGACAGCATCAAAACGTGACTGGAACAACGCACCGACAAGTTTGGGTGTCGCACCACAGTGATCCTGGGAGGGGAACAGTGACCTAGGGTGCCAGCGAGACTACGACGGTACAATAATGTGCAGCAAAGGTTCGACCATAGGTAGGCAGCAGCCCAAGACTCAGATAGAGAACGCCAACGGCACCAGCTACAGAAACCTTTGCCAGATAAGCGACCTCAACGTAGTCACTATCCACTACAATGTAGGACCAACTTTCTACGGACACTCGGGACACACCAGCAGAGTAGACCACATAGCCATCCCGACTGGTGCACTGGGGCTGGTAAAACAATGCGCGGCACTCCACATATCAGGCAAACGACTCCAGAAGTCAAAAGCGCGAGGACACAGAGACCACTTACCAATAGGCCTGAAGCTACAATCATCGACCGCCACCTCATCCTTCCCCGTTCGGCCCCGTATACAACAAGGTCTGTTCAGAGACGGACTTGTGGAGTGCCTCCGCACCGAACACAAGCGGGAGCATCTCCTTACTACCCTCGACCAGGAGGTAGCGGCAGTGAGGAGGAAACAAGTGGGAGGAGGCGCTCTCAGAACCGACTCCGGATACTACCTGGACCTACTGTACGACAGGCCATGCTTACCACATTTGTGAAGAACAAGGGACAGGATATGGTAGACGAGCTAACGAAGACAGCAAAAGCGACTCGGCTCCAGCTACTACGACGGCGAAGGAGCCTACGACAACGACTCGCCGACGAAGCCACGGCCGAAGAATACGACGAAGTAGAAGCCGAGCTCAAAGAAATCAGCGCCGTGCTCAAGCAAGCCAGGAAACAGGTGGAGGAGGAGAGGAGGGCCAAGCTAGTAGAAAACATCTGGGAGCCCTGCGAGCGCAGAAATTGTTTTGCAGAAGTGCACCGTCGGAAAACACGACGCCAACGAAACGGCAGAGGCCCGAAGAGGCGCTACTACCTTACCCCTCATCCTCCTCCTCCTCCTCCTCCTCCTCCTCCTCCTCCTCCTCGTCCTCCTCCTCCTCCTCCTCCTCCTTGTCCCCCTTCCCCTCCCCCTCCTCCTCCTCCTCCTCCTCCTCCTCCCGTTCCTCCTCCTCCTCCTCCTCCTCCTCCTCCTCCTCTTTCTCCTCCCCTCCTCCCTCCTCCCCTCCCTCCCTCCTCCTCTTCCTCTTCCTCCTCCTCCTCCGTTTCCTCCTCCTCATCCGCCTCCGCCTCCGCCTCCGCATCCGCCTCCGCCTCCTCCTCTTCCGCCTCCTCCTCCTCCTCCTCCTCCTCCTCCTCCTCCTCCTCCTCCTCGTCCGCCTCCTCCTCATCCTACTACTACGCACTCCCCTGAGAACCATGAGGTCGAGGTGTCAACAGCAACAGCAGCAAGGCCATGCAAAGGAGGGAGGAGAGGGAGGAGGGGGGGGGTTAAGCGGCGAAATCCGCCCCAAACCAATCCCAACCATGCCCCAGATAGTAGGGATCGAGGGGGGTATAAAACGCCGCTAACTCAGGGTGCACAGCATCCCATATGTCCCTTGGTTCGGTAGGGGGGGAAATGGCCGAGCACTGTTCGTGAACTGCAGCCGCGAGGAGGCGACAGAGCCTCGGTGGATACTGCTTGGCCGCGGCTGTCCTGAAGCCGCCGCGGGAGGAAAGACCCAGGAGGGGGGGTGATTAAACCCGTGACTGCAGCGACCCCTGTTGGGCAGCAAATCTAGCCATTCACGAACTCTCGGTGCATTCACAGTGAGCAGGCAAGTCGGCTTCTGTCCACTGGAATTAAACTCACACTGATCAATCGAGATAAATTCCACAAACGAACAGGCGGCCTTTCCTATCAACCCCGTAAAATGCCGAACCTCGGGGAGGGACCAACAGCTCGGGAGGTGGGAGGGGCCCGGCCTATCCGGGTGCTCCACGATGAAAGCGGCGCCGTGCGCTGCCGCGGCCATGCCCAGCAGCGCGGTCGCCCTGAGGAGGGCGTTACCTAGGGCGACCTGCTGCCATTCCCTGGGGGAAATGTGACCGAGCCCCCAGAGGGGGGAGGAGGAGCGGAGGACACGAGGGCGGTCCTGACCTTCTGGCGGGGGCTGAGCACGAGCACAACTCCATGTCTCACATGGAGGTCCTGACAACATAGCAAGCACAAGATCAGAACGTATGAAGTTGAGCAGAATAGCGAGAGACTCAGGGCGGGTGAGGTCACCTACTCTGGCATCGTTTACAATGTCAATGGATAAAAACAAAACCGGCCTGGGGCTGTCCCTGAGAAAGCCTTCTAAGTAATCTTGCGTGTCTTTGGGGCGCCTCTGACCAGAAAAAAGACTAAAAATATAATGCACCCCCGTGGCTAAGGGTCTATCAATCTGGGCGGGAGCAACTTCAGTTTCAGGAGCCTCGACCGGCTGGCGCAACAAGGCACGAACGGGCGAGCAAGGGCAACCCAACAGCCGCGGACCTATGATAGCCACGGGGGGGGCCTCTGAGAATTCAGCGTATCTACCTTTTTGCCTTAGTGCTTTGGTGAGAATCGCATCTTCTACCTTGCCAGCGCAGATATCTTCATCGCTGAGCGGCGTCATAACCGCGACAAGGGAAGACAGGCAACGAGCGGATCTCCTCACATGCTTCAAGAGACGAGGATGGGTCCAAAACTCTCGACAACAACTCTGGCAAACTGTTCCAAGTGCTACGGCCTGGGCAGGGTCTAAAGAGGGGTGGGCCTTGGTACAGTGGCCCTTCCAAGTGGCGAGCGTCCTAGCGACAAAGTCGCAGTTATCACATGGATAGATAAGGGTGGGAGGAGGGAGGCTCACCGAGGGAGGGGGGGGGGGATATTATCATCTATGCATAGGTGGCGGATCTGGCTGTGCCAGCATTGCATGTCCGCCTGATCAGCAAAGAAACGGGTGACTGCGCTTAAAACGTTTTTACACCAGCATTTCCACTGGGGCCCGTCCAGGGAACAGTAAATCCACCAGGAAAAATCACCGATCGGCCTGTGGTGGCCAGGGAGGTCCAGGAAGTCACTCCACCATCCAAGGTCACAGATGAGCTCGCCCGCCCAACCAGCACAGAAGTGCAGGGCCAGGTCCAACATATGCCGCAGGATGTTGGGGGCAAAACGAGCTAGCTTCGAGACCAACCGAATTCTCCTTAGGCGAATGAGCGTAGACGCAGGAACATAATTGGCCAACTTCAGTGCTTTGGCTGCTGGCTCTTTGTCCAACACGGGATTAGCATTAAAACACCCTGTGGCATAACGGAAGGGGAGGGAGTGGGCGTTGTCAAGGCGATCCCTTTGAGCAATCGTAAGTCCGCACCATATCTCGCTGTTGTAGAGGAGCCGCGAGGAACATAGGGCCTTAGCGTACTTGACTTTAGGGTTAGGCTCGATATTGGGATTCCTGAACACGTGCTTCTTGAGAGTGCTGAGGGCGCCATTTTGTTGATTAATCCTGTAGGGGACCTCTGGGCCCATGCTAGCGTACCTATCGACCATGGTGCCCAAATACTTATATGATACTGCAACTGGCACTGAGAGGTCGTACTTGTCTATCTGGAGCCTGGGAGCAGGACCGTGGTAAAGCTCAGCGCGACACTTGTTGGCCTGTGGGCCACGAAACGCAACCATGATCTCCGTTTTGCCAGGGCCGTAGTTAGGAATAAAACCACGAGCTCGCACTGCTGAGTGCACAATCTCAACGGTTTTTTCCACAGCTGGTCGCCATAGTCGGTTGTCGTAAATCACTGCAAGGGTAATGAGACCGTCCACAAAGGTCGATCCTTGCGCAGCTGTAGCGTCTTGACTGCCGTCTGCAGCTCGAAAAACACGCTTGGCATCTGGAAGCTTGTCCAGCTGCAACCGTAGGCCTGCAGCACCTAACCGAGTGTGTATGTCGTCCTGAACGGGTTTGAAACTGATATTGAAAATAAAATCGGCCAAGGGCATCCCAGGGCGGGTGCCAGACCTGCTTTGAGCCAGGGCCGAAGAGCCCTTGACTTCGAACCAAGGAGTCCTGAAGGTTTCGGCAACCATGTAGTGAACGTGCTTGTCCACAAAATCGCCCAGGATTTTGGGGGAAGTAACAACGGCCTCTAAGAAGGGGGTCAAGCATTCAGGAACCTTCAAATCGTCCAAGATGGCCTCCAAGTCCTGAGTCTGACCCTTGAGGGAGGAGACAAACTGGAGGATGACAGAGTAGAAAGCCTGGGTGAGGTCAGAGAAGAGGATGATGGAGGAAAGGCCCATCTGCTCGCAGATGGTCTGAAACAGGCTCATGCTGAGGTAGGCGAGGTCCGTGCCTCGATGCGGTAGGCCTCCCATCTGGCACTCGCCAATCAGCTGAGTGGCTATCTGAACAAAGGCGCGGCGAACGAAAGCATGGTGGTGTTTGAGGACCGTGGATCCAAGTAAAATCTGCCGATAGTTGTGCAGATCGACCCAGGGACCTTTTTTATAAATGCTCGCAGCCAGGCCTCCTTTGGCCCATAACGGTTCTTGACAAAGCATCTGCATCTTGAGGAACAATGGTAAAAGCATGGCAGCCGTCTCCGGTTCAGCTGCTTGGTAAAGCTCATTAATGACCCCGTCGAGGCCCCCCGCTTTACCTTTCTTCGACCTAGTGAGGGAAATCATGAGGGTCCTGAGACTGGAAAGATTTTCAAGCTTGATTTCCTCAGGGGTGTCCGTATTAACTTGAGCGTTATAGTCCAAGCAGAGGGCTGTTAGCTTCTGAATCTTGGCATGCTCGTTGGCCCCGAAAATGCGGAGTGTCTCGTCAGCGATAGCCTTATCGCTGTCCAAGACCTTGCCTTGATCGTCGATGCGCATCGGTAGGCCATCCGAGCAGAACCTACTTGCTTTGCCACCGAACCTCTGCAAAGTGTGAAGCGTGCTCCATTCCAATGAGGCCTGACCAGCCAACTCTTGCTCACTGAGCTCCTTGCCGAGGTTGTTGATTTTGTCGACCCTAGCTTGTTTGATGTGTTTGCGAAGGATCTTCTGGGACCTCTGGAGGAACGTGCCCATGGCTCTGATGATGTTTTCCATACTAGTATATCCCCTCCCATAGTTAGCAGACAAGGTAACGAACTCTATGGCGAGGTAAGCAATCCTGTCGGGCAGTGCTGAAAGGTCGAGCATGTCCGCCGAGCATAATGCACAGTGCCAAATGAAGGCCTTGAAATCCTTTCTCCTGCTCGAACGAATAATCTGCCTGACGCGCCTCCGGAATTGAATTACTGCAAGCAAAGCTTCGTCAATGTACGGCTTATTGGGATCTGAAGCTGGGGTACCAAAGGCAATGTTAGCAGACGAGATGATGTGCGAAACCTGAACTTGAGAATGCTCGTTAATATTCGTATTCCAATGAACAATGGGGGCGCTCCGCAGCAGCATGGCGAAAGCCTCGCGGCGGTGGGGGTCCTTAGTGAGCTCCCTCTTGATGGTATCCCTGGGAGGCGCAATATCCTTGTTATGGAGAGCCCTAAAGGCCCCAACAACCGGGTAATGATCAGGCTTGTCCCTCTGAATGTCGAAATCCAAACAAGTGTTAACCGAGACCATGTTTTTGTAAAAGTAGTCAGACATCAGAATATAGTCAATCCTGTGCTGGTTCCCATTGTTAGCAGTCCAGGTATAGGCCTTCTCGGGGCCGTCCAGGTTAGGTAAGAGCGTATTGACCGCGTTAAGGTTGACCTCCTCAAGAAACTTCAAAAAGAGACCTCCGGAGCTGTCAGGCGCCTGCTGAAAACCCTGATCTCCACATCTCGTAGTGGTCGAGTTGACTCCAACTCTGGCATTGGCATCAATGAAACAGCAGTCCACCTTGAAGCGCAAAAATAACTCGCTCAGGTGGTTCCACCAAGCCTGACGGGATGTAAACGGCTCCTCATTGTGGGGGGCATGACAAGAGGCCACCACAATCCTGAACAGAGGGGCGTTGATTTTCAAAATGAGGCATCTGGCAGAAGCGTGGACCGCCAGACAGTGTTTCTTCTCAAGGAAGAACTCCCGATCGCAAGCACGAGCGTAGGGGAGGGACCCATTAACCCAGATTTCACACCCAAGGTTCCCGTTGTGAGAGGGGCCACGAAACATAAGGTAATTGTTGGCCAGCCTGTATCCTTCTTTGTTACGGCCCTCCTGGATGCCAGCAAGGAGGACGTTCATGTGAGCAAACTGCTGCCGCATCAGGACCGCCGAGTGTCCTGCGGCTGAACCTAAGTCCGCCTCGTCTTCACGAGCGAGGGAAACAGCGTCTTCCTTAGCAGTGAGGGCGTTGAAACTGACAACTGAGAAGTCATATCTGATCGATCTTTTGACCTTGGGGGCCTCAGGAGTGCTCGATCCGATCCAGTCCTCACGACACCCATGGGGAACGGGGGGGAGAGACAAACGACCCGAACCATCGAGGGGGTAGGCCGAGCGACGATCATCGTCAAGGTGAGTGATCCAGGCCCAATCCAGATCAACGGTATGGTAAAGATCTTGAACGATCGAGCTAGGGAGGGGGCTGGGGCCAACATTCTGATCGCTCGCAATCCCGTCCGCGAGCTCGTTCCAGGGGTTGCCCGAGTGCGCAGAGACATGGTAAACTGCCAAGCAAACTGCAGCCTGGACGGTGGCGAAAAGATGCTGAGAAACCGCAGCGGTATCTCTGAAAGCCGTAGGAACGAACAAGCCCTGCGCAAGTCCCAGAGCGCTGGTGCTGTCCGAGTAAATCTTGATGATGGTATTGGTCCCTATGGTGCCCAGGGACAGCCCTTGATAGACCCAGACCAGAGCCCAAACGATTCCCAGGAGCTCGCAGAAGGTACTGGATTCAAGAGTAGGAAGGGATTCCCCAGGCACAGATAGGCCCGTCAACCCCTTGAGGTGCCCGTGGTAGTTAAGCATGTCCCCCTGGATGCTAGTAACCACAAAAGCCCAAGATGTGTAGTCGTCCTTCTTCCTAAGGGACCCATCCGTGTATATGCTGATGCTGCCTCCGATGTCACTTGCCCTGTCGGAGACCTCCAGTGCCATGATGGCAGCTGGATGGTAATGGTCGCTGGTCATCGTGGCGTCCAGCAACAGAGGATCACTATCACGAACAGCACGGAGGAGTCTGTCACCGTCTCCCAAGTCGCACTTCACCGATTTGTCCCCAGGATTGAACAACGTGTGCTCCAGAGAAAGCCTGACACGCCCAGGAGAGGGGGTTCCAGGAGGGAGAGTGCCACAGGGTGGTGGTGACAGATCTTGGCCACTAGGCCTAGCGACACATGAAACTGCATGCCTCGAACTTACCGAAACCAAGTGCGAGGCAGCGTAAGAGAGTGCGTCACTTGAACGCAAGAGGCCAACTGACAGCAACTGAAGCACGGGAGCGAGCTCGTGTTTACACAACAAGGACGCGCCGACCGCACCATGGTCTCTGACAGTGGGGGGGGAGGAAGGATGCTTAAAAGACTGATGCTGCTGCGACGGACTTTTAATTAACATCGACCTGCTAGGCTGCTGCTGAGAGTTGAGGGCTGAAACGAATACCCTCGAACCTGAAACAAAAGGCCTGGTCAGAACGGATCCCCAGTGAAGTCGTCGTCGCTGACGTGGTAGATGCAATTCACCCTGTTCCGAGTCTAGTCCTCGGTCTTCTGTAGCTTGTGCGGCGGCGAGCGGCTCTTGTCCATTCGGCTGCTCATGGGCGCGGAGCTGGCTGCGCCTGGTGACGGGCCGTCTGAGGCCGCAGTCGAAGCCGTGAGAGGCGAGGTGCACGAGGTCGCTGGACCTGGGATCGCCTCGCCCTGGGAGGCCATGCACTGCGTGGGCGCCAGCATCTCCGCATAGGGCGTGGCCTCCGCCAGGGCAGAAGCTGGCCCCCATGCCTGTGTAGGTGACGGATACTGCGAGACCAAGGGCTCGCCCAAAACTGCTGACGCCGCCTCTTCTGCTGACGATGGGACGTGAATGGTCTCGCCCGATGCCATCGCTGCGTGGAACTGCTGCTCCAGGGAGTTGGCTGGCGGTGTCGTCGAGATCGGTGTAGCTGTACCTCCGACTGGCGTCGGTGTCCTGGGCTCGTCCTTCTCTAAGGGCGTGGCCTTCGGCACCTTGTCGACCGCTTCCTGGGCGGCCTTCTCCAAGAGGTACTGGTTGTGGTTCGGGTGCCTCGGGTCGCTCCAATTCATGGCTGGCTGACCGAAGGCAAAGGTCGGCGGCTGACCGAACCCGTGGGTGCCAGCTGCTGGCAGTCCGGGTGGGTGAACCTCCGCCTCCGTCGGCGATGTTGCAGGCTGCTGAACTGGGCCCGCGGCTGTCTGAAAAGTCCTCGGTGCCTGAGTCAAGCCCTGGGGCACGCCAGCAGCTGGCTGACCCAAGCCCAGGTTGTTTATGGCACCAACGATCTGACCCATGGCCTGGTCCATCCTGTTCTGGTTGGAGACGAGATTGTAGAGCATCTGGGCCAACTGGGGGTTGTAGTCTGGCGGCGCCATCTGGTGCGGCATCGGAGGCGGTGGCGGCACACCTCCTGTCACATGCATCGGCGGCTGCTGCGGAAAGCCTGGCACTTGCTGAGGCGGCGCATGGGGCGGCGGCTGCTTCGGCGGAAAGCCTGGCGCCTGCTGGGGCTGCTGTCCCGTGCCTGGCCCGTGATGGGGAGCCCCCCAGGGCCCGGCTTTGGGCAGCGCCTCCGCTTTGCCACCTCCCGGTGGAGGTGGTGGCTGCTGGTCGTCCTCCTCGACTATCATCTCCTCGTCCTCCAGCGCCTGCTCGAGCTGCTGGATGCCATCCTCGATGGCATAGATCTCGTCGTCCAGGAATGCAAGCGACTCCTCCATCTCGGCGATCTTGGTCTGGAGCCCCTTGCGTCTGCCCACTGTGCGCTGCAACCTCGTCTTTGCTTCCAGTATCTGCTGAGGTAGCGGGTTGAGCGCCGATAACGTGTATTTGATCATTGCAATCTCTTCGACCGCTGTCTCGTCCTCTGCGTCTGCTTGCTGGGCGGCGTACACAGCAAAGCCCAGAGCCTGCATGCGAAACTTGAGCGAGTCGCGGAAGACTGGATACTTCTTGGTGTCCTCGGGCGGGGAGACGAACCTCTCGTGCTCTTCCGCGACGGACTTGGTGGCTGGAAGAATCTTGGCTAGAACCTGCTGGATCTGAGCCGAGTTCTGCTGCATCGAGTTGTCGTGGAGACGGTTGCGACGCTCTTCCCCTCGCCGACCAGGCGTTCTGGCGCGAGGAGCGCCCTTGCCCTTGCCCTTGCCCACCGTGACCTGATTGCGGACGCTGGTCCCACACAGGCACGACTGGTAGCGCAACTTGTTGTAGCGTCCGCAAGGGCACCACCAGACTGCTTCTCCGTCTCGGACCATGTCTGACTGGAGCACTGGTCTGGTGTGAATCCGTAGTCTGTTCAGGAAGGGTGCCCTCCTGAGGGCAGAAAACTTGAGCCCTGACCCCTCCCAGATGGAGGCGAGACCACCAGAAGGAAACGGCTTGAGCCAGGGCTACGGTCCTCCTCATCCTCCTCCTCCTCCTCCTCCTCCGCCTCTTCCGCCTCCGCCTCCGCCTCCGCCTCCGCCTCCGCCTCCGCCTCCGCCTCCGCCTCCGCCTCCGCCTCCTCCTCCTCCTCCCCCTCCTCCTCCTCCTCCTCCTCCGCCTCCGCCTCCGCCTCCTCCTCCTCCTCCTCCTCCTCCTCCTCCTCCTCCTCCTCCTCCTCCTCCTCCTCCTCCTCCTCCAGGCATGCTGGTGCAGGTGGTGCGCACGTCGGCGCTGCTGGCCTCGGATGCGATCGCGCTGCAGCGGTTGCGCGGGCCTGGCGCCTGGGCATGGCCTGTGAACTGGAAGGGGCTGGAGCGCCTCCTCCGCGTGAGCCGCCGCCCCGAGGAGCAGGCCTCCGCTGAGGCTGCCCCTGGCTCAGGCCGCCAGGGGCCCGCGCGGCCGCCGCCGCTCTGGCAGGCCCGTCACAAGCGTGCGCTCGTGGCGGTCCTCGGCGGCTCCCACTGGCCGCAGGAGCGGCTCTGGAAGGAGGGCAAGGCGCTCGACGGCCGCTGCTGCCTGTGTGGAGGCAGAGGCACGCTGTGGCACAGGGCCTTCGAGTGCGACGCCTGGCAGCCGCTGCGGAGGGAGGCGTGCTCGCCCGAGCTGCTGGAAGGGGCAAGGCTGGTGGCGCAGCGCGGGGATGCCGCGGCGGAGCTCTTCGCGCGTGCGCTCTGCCCCGACCCTGCCCTTGCCTTCCCCGCGGCGGCAGACGCTGCGCTCGCGGCCCCGCGCTGGTTCGGCGTGCCGCCAGGCTCGAAGTTCGCGGGCAGGGTCTTCGTGGATGGCAGCGCCAGGTTCCCCGCGCTGCGAGGGGCACGCCGCGCTGGCTGGGCCGTGGTGCAGATCGGCCTCGGCGGGGAAGTCATAGGCGGGATGCACGGCATCGTCCCGTGGAGGTACGGACCCGAGCAGGAGGCCAGGGACGGCGAGGACTACGCGTTCCACATGCTGGCCCAGTACTGACAGGCGTCGGACGACGGCGCGGGCCTCGAGGTCTTCTGCGACTGAGCTGGCACGGTCGGCCTGGCGCTTTCGCGGGGCAAGGCCCTCGCGCCGCTGCAGGCGCGCCGCCACCTGTGGCAGGAGTGGTGGGCGGGGCCTGGCCTGACGGCCACAGTGCGCAAGGTCAAGGCGCACAAGGCGCTTGCCGCGGCGTCCAGCTGGGAGGAGGAGCTCATGATCAAGGGCAACAGGGCAGCCGACCTGTGGGCCAAGAGGGGCGCCGCCCTGTGGCCGATCGACGAGGAGCTGGTCTGGTTCCTCCAGGCGTGCGCCTGGCGTGCGGAGGAGCTCGGGCGCTGGATCGGCGAGCTGGCCGCCACCATGGTGGACCGCGAGCAGCTGGACTCCGACGGGGTGGTTGGCACGGCCGACCTCGTTTACGACATCCCGCAGGAGGCGCTGGACGCGGCGGAGCAGGCCGACGAGGAGGTGGCGGAGGCGGCGCTCGAGGCCGAGCTCGTGCATGGCCAGGCTCCTGCTGCTGGTGCTGGGGCTGCTTCAGGCGCGGAGCTCGGCCAGCCACCCGACGCCGCCGCCGAGGCCGCCGCCGTCGAGCTCGAGGACGCTGCGGCAGCCGCCCCCGAGCTGCAGGCAGCGGTGGCAGGAGCAGGCGTGGCGCGGGAGGTGCGAGGGCACTGCATCGTCGTCTCTCGCCTCGGAGAACGGCGACGGGGCCATGGCCTGGTGCCTGAAGTGTGGCTGCCGTTTCTGGAAGAGGTCCCCTCCTGCAGGGACTGGCCTGCTGGGCAGCTGCAAGGGGCGGCCTGCCCCTGGCGAGCGGGCGGCGGAGGCGATGCGGCTCCTGATGCGCCTCCAGGAGCCGAAGAGCAAGGCGCGGCTCCCCGCCCCGCAGGCGCCCACGGAAGAGGAGCAGGCGCGGCTCGCGGCGGTGCTCCGTGGCGGCGCTGGCGCGGCAGGCGGCGCTGGGGCCCCCGCTGGGGCTGGGCGGCCGCCGCGCTGGGGGCTGCGGCCCGCCGTGGCGGATGCCTGGCAGGCGGCCGCGCTCCACGGCTTCGCCTCGCCCGCCGCCGCGGCGCGCTGGGCGCAGGCGCGCGTGGCGGCGGGCTGGGAGTCGCCCTTCGGCGACGGCGGCGCGGCGTGACCGCGCTTCGACGGCACCTGGTTTGGCCCGCGGGCAGGGCGCCAGGGGGCCGAACGGAAAAATGACCCAAAATGGCCTCCTCCTCCTCCTCCTCCTCCTCCTCCTCCTCCTCCTCCTCCTCCTCCCCCCCTCCGCCTCCTCCTCCTCCGCCTCCTCCTCCTCCTCCTCCTCCTCCTCCTCCTCCTTCTCCTCCCTCAGTGAGGTTGTTTGTATCCCTGTTAGGGTTCAGAAGACTTTGTAGGCCCCTCAGTTGCCACGCTGGATTCACCTCCGCATTATAAAGCTGTTGCTATGATTTTATGCCCGTGAATCGACATTCGGGCTCCAGGCTACCAAAAACAGCTCGCGTTGGTAGCGGAGCGATACGCTCTGCGGCCCTCGGCCGGCCCGGCCTCCCCCGGCGCGCCCAGCGGCGCGCGCTTTCGCAAGGAAGCCCCTCCGCGACCCGCATCATCAGCGGGAACACCGAGCACGACCAGCGGCTCGACGAGTACCAGCAGCGCAGAAGGTTCCACCAGAAGGTCGAGAACCAAGAGCGCACCAGCAGGTACAACCAGATCCATGCGTTCACGCGAGATTCACGAGCACTTCTTCTTTCTCAAGAAGACCTTCCTTGTTGTATCTATGATTGTTTGTTATAGCACCGAGATGGTGCAATGGCAGCAGCAGCAGCAGGGGCAGAGTTCAGCCCCCAGTGGCAACTTACAGCTTGAGGAGTTCACGAAGTTTGTTCCTCCAGGATGGCGACCTCATGTTCGAGGATATACGCTTCGGAAGTATATGCAGAAGCTGAAGCTGTGGTGGCGCATAACGGAAGAACAACAATGGGAACGAATCGGACCACTTATCGTATCACGGCTTCAGGGAGCGATCTTCCAGGCAGCTATGTCGTTCACACACCAGCGAACCGGCATCAGCGATCGAGGAGACGAAGCAGTCGCTTTACCACCAGAAGTGGGTGGTGGTGATGTGCAGATCGATCCACCTGGTATCAAAATATTTCTAGATCAGCAGAAGGCTATCTATGAGCTACATGATCAGGACAGAGTGGGCAGCGTCCTCGATTGCTTCTTTGACTGCAGACGAGCGCAAAACCAGGATATACCAACATGAATTTCACAATTTGAGTTGGCGTTTGAGGACGCAGTCGAAGAAGGTGGATTAGTTATGAATGACATGGGCAAGAGCCACTTCCTCATGAAGAACAGCGGCCTCCCAGAGAAACGACTGGACGATCTACGATTGCACATCGCAGGCGATCTATCTCAATATCGAGTTCTGCAGGGCCTAATGATGAGAATGGGCAAACAAGACCAAGTTGGACATCATCATGAATGGGCCTGGCATGCAGATCAATATGATGAGGACGAGGACTATGACGACTGGCACGATGCCTATTATGACGATACGTTCGAATGGGGCTATGACGAAACATATGGATGGACAGCTACCAGTGACGGAGAATGGTATTATCAGGATTATGACGACATGTGGGCACAATATGACGATCAAGGAAATCTCTTGGAATGTATTGAAGCAGACAAATAACCAGATACTTACTATGGCAAAGGTCAAGGACGTGGCAAAGGTAAATATCGCAAAGGTCGTGGACGCGGTGGATTTCGTCGCAGATTCTCGAAAGGCAAAGGGAGCGGCAAAGGAAGTAAACGTAAGTCCTCAGGAGATGGCAACAATCGTTCCAGCAACACGACGCAACGAGCTGAAGGATGTGACGTCTGCGGAAGTAAATGGCATACATCATCTCTTTGTCCCGCCAAGGGGACAGTCCAGCGCATCATCGTCAGCAGGATCACACAGCACGACATCTCAGCCACCATCAAAGTCCAAAGGTAAAGGTAAATTCCCCAGGTCACAGCATTATGCGAATACAGTACACATGGCCACCACGACCTCGACCTCCAGTTCATCACATCTGATCACGACGCGTCCGCCTGGTTCATGGATTCATGTTGGTGACGAGACACCGACAACATCCCAGGCCAGTACAATTGAAGTCATGCCTCGAGTTCCAGAGCACATCGAACGATATCATATTGGCAGCCCAGCAGATCAAGTTCCAGAAGGCGATACGTTCGAGCTACACGATGATGAGAACAGCAACACGAGGAAAGATCAAGACACAGATAAAATATTCCGACCTCCCATTCTTGGACTGGCACCACCTATTCCGGACAACGCCACACGGACGTCATTACGTACTCTGATCAATAAAAGACAAGACACACCAGCATCAGCATCATCAGGATCGCAGACATTGACACTGGCACAGAAGCTATCGCAGCAGTACGCTTTGGTTTCTGTCAAACATGAACCTCACGACATCATGTCGAGTACTCTACCGGCAGAAGCAAGCACTGAAGGCTTCTGTGCGCATGCAATGCTCCTAGGCACCGCCGGTCCATACGTGACGCTCCGCAGCATCAAGGGTCAGGAAGTCCATGGGCTCACCGTTGATCCTGGAGCAGCCGAGGGTTTGCTTGGCACCGAGACGCTGCTCAGCTGGGTCAAGGACATCTACGAGCCCGACGGCCAGACCTACGACATCAATGCCTCCTCAGCTTCGTTCACAGGCATCAGTGGGCAACCTTACCCCTCTTGTGGAGAGCGTATCGGCCCGATCATGGTAGAGGGAATGCATCCTGGATCTACCTATCGAGCAGATCTGATTGGTGGTCTTGGAGCACGCTGTCCAGGTCTGCTTCCCAACAGTACTCTGATGAAGGAGAAGAGCATCCTGTTCGAGAATATCTTTCCAAATGGTGATGGTATTTTGGCTTTCGTATCGGACGATCGATCACCTATCCTGGCCAGGATGCTTCTCACGGATTCCAAGCACTATCTCCTGCCAATCAATAACAGGAAGCAGCAGACGCAACGCGACATTCAAGTTATGCTGGACCTCATCGAAGCAAGGGTTCAGAAGTTGTTTGGCACATTTTCACGCTCTCGACGGCCTCAGCTGCAACTTCATGCCAGTAGTTCTGACAGGTATCCCGAAGCGCAGAATCAGAGTGAGGTTATCGGCACGACTTTGACAACAGCAACACGGATGTCAGCAACTACGAGCATGGTTGCAGCAAAGGCAACAGTCTCCACTACATCATCCGAGAAGATCAGGCAAGTACACTTAGCCTATCAGAATCAGGATGCCAAGCAGTTCTACGAACTCTGGCGTAATCCGCCGGCCCCCTTGTGGGGCCACCAGGCTGCGAGGCGCGGGATTCGCAGTTTCCTGTACCAGTTGTAGCTTGTGGTTTCCAGTGTTACAGTTCTGCTTATTGCTGGTTACTGTAACTAGTTGATTGACCGCGCGAGGGGGGGGATGCCCAAATCGGCTTTTTAGCACCCCCTGGGCGCGTTGTCTGAATTGCTGGGGGGGCTCGAAATCGACACCCCTCACGCAGATCCGCGGGGTCAGGGTCCAAAAACACATGGGATTTGCCACATTTCTGAAATTCGGTGCCGACCCTCACGCAGATCCGCGGGGTCAGGGTCCAAAAACACATGGGATTTGCCACATTTCTGAAATCGGTGCCACCCCTCACGCAGATCCGCGGGGTCAGGGTCCAAAAACACAGGGGATTTGCAACATTTCTGAAATTCGGTGCCACCCCTCACGCAGATCCGCGGGGTCAGGGTCCAAAAACACACCAGATTTGCCACATTTCTGAAATTCGGTGCCACCCCTCACGCAGATCCGCGGGGTCAGGGTCCAAAAACACATGGGATTTGCCACATTTCTGAAATTCGGCGCCACCCCTTACGCAGATCCGCGGGGTCAGGGTCCAAAAACACTACATTTCTGAAATTCGGTGCCACCCTTCACGCACATCCATCGCAAGGCATCGTCACCCAAACTGCGAGAACTCCCTCGGCCCTTTAATCGCACGGTGTGGTAACCAAGCCCGTAAACCATACACGTCTTACCAATCGCCAGGTGTGGTAACCCCTCTTGTGATCAGTTGGTTTTGCTGATTGCGAATCGGCTTCGCATGAAGTTTCGATACTGCTTCACGACAGCGCCAAGACCTCATGACTTAGCTCTTCCATGGCCCATTCTCCGAGAGAGGGGGCCGGCGGCAGGGGGCGAAACCCTTACGGATTCCCTGCCAAGATGCATGTTACGGACAGCAGAGACAACTGGCCCAAAAACTTCGATGAGACAACGTGTCGACAGATGAACAAGGAATACCAGATCATGGACGAGAAGTTTTACACATCATCGAGGCTACCAGTGATTCGTCCTGACCACGTTCATGCCTTCATCGGGCACATGCAGCCAATTTACAACAGGCAGGCATTATTGCTTGAAGGACTCTCCAGAACTTCTGGAGTTTCATATCAGGCCTATCGCACACATTTGAGTGTCTTACCACCAGTAGATTAGCGATACGGCTGGGATCTACACCAGGAGGACCATCAGCAGCAATTCTTGGAGCTATACCACGCATTCAGACCGAAGTTCATGATGCTGGAGCTATACTGTCGTCCCTGGTCTCAGTCGAACAACAACACTGAACCTACGGAGTTGGAACATCGACGTATCTGGAGCGACCTCTCCTCAGCTGGACAGCTAAGGTTGTCGCCTCAGAAGTGGGAAGAACTGGTGGTCAGCTCATTCTGGAGAACCCCTCGGGATCAGCCATCTGGTCACAGCCCGATATTGTGCACTTGCCTGATTTACTTACCTCGGAATTGCATGACAATCTCACGGATCAGAATGCTCATGGAGCATGGAGTGTGGGCCTGGAGCTGCCGATACGCACGCGGCAATCTTCAAGAGCACGGTTCGACTACGCCATACTTCCAGGACATGTCAATGCTCAGGGCCACAGGCCAACCTTCAGGGGTCTGACGACCGTGGTCGCAAACGCACTGCACTTGCCGCCGTCTATCCTGTGGGTCTATGCAGGGCGCTGATCAAGGACATGGTGAAGATACTACACATGACAGGCACACAGGTGCTGTGGGCTTGCAAGAGATGCCAACATGGAGCAGCGGCAGGCGTACCACATACACGCATACAAGGATGTCGTTTCAAGCCTCTGGAGGCATCATCGGCAGACCAAGTTGCCGCATCAACTCCAGAGTCATCTGCAGAAGCTGGTCCATCTTCAGCAGCAGCAGCTAGCCCATCATCGGCAGCAGCAGCCAGCTCAGCATCGGCACCAGCACCTCCTGTACCAGTACCAGCTGAACCTATACAGCCCGCTGAAGTAGCAGTGCCAGAGGCACCCGCTCAGGAGATCGCCGAGGCAGTTGCACCTGCGGAGGTTCCACCTCCACCACAACCTTGCGTTCAAGAGCAGGAGGATGCAGAGAAGGAAAAAGGTTTGAAGACTGTGGAGCCATCATATGATCTCGGGAAGCCTTCTCAAAAACTATTGCAGGCTGCTTCGAGAGAGGAACGGATCAAATCACTAATGGGACTGCATTGCGCATTCTTCCATCCCCCAGACTGTGAGCTGGAACGCATGATTCGGGCCCTTGGTCTACCAGCAGATAGTCGCGATCTTTGCAAAGGCTTGGTTCAGCACTGTGACACGTGTCTTCGACGTCAGCGAGCGATGCACAAGCCATCAGTAAAGACAGTGCTGGCCGTGCGATTCAACGAACGCGTTCAAGCAGATCTTTTCTCTCTATTCGAGAAGGTATGGTTATTGATGATCGACGAATGAATCAGATACCGAATCGCGGCACAAATTTCCAGCAAAACAGGTCAGGACATTCTACGAGCCATGCGTAGTCATTGGGTCAGATATTTTGGGCCCATGGACTCTCTCGCAATGGATCAGGAAGGTGGCATGACAACAGATATGGTCTCATTGTTCGCAAATCGCTACCACATCACCCTGATCTTCAGAGGCGCCGACGGACACACCACCACAGGCGTGGCAGAGCGTGCCATTCAGTCGGTGAAGCTGACGGCGCCCAAGACCAAGCGGAACGTTCAAAGGCAAGGATTGACCGACATCACGGACGCAGACATTGTTGAGGAGTCAGCAATGGTCGGCAACCTATTCATGAACTACGGCGGCTCCGTTCCAGCTCAAAGTCCGTTTGGTTTCACGTCAAAGAACGCATGCGACCCGGAGGCAGGCGCTCTCACAGCTTGCTCATCGGCTCTAGATCAGACACCAGATGCGACTGAGCAGCATCTACGACTACGGCCCATCGCGAAGGCGAACATCTTGCAGTCCATCATTGAGGTAAAGATTGCCAAGGCTAACGCTACCAGACAACAGAAGCAATATCCAGGATGGTTGGACACATTGAAGGCGCATGACTCGGTGGATATCTGGCGCGCTCCTGCCAGACAGGATCATGACGGATGGCGAGGTCCAGCAAAATTCATCAGTCTCGACGACGACAAGTCCACCGCCATCGTGACTCATCAGAATCAGCCGTGCATGATACCGACACGTCATCTTCGCGCCCGACGTCTCAGTTACTATTCATTGGGTTTTGATCTCAATGGTGTTCAGACCTCCCTGGATAATAGCATTCCAGATAAGCTTGTAAGACTCTTCGAGATCGTGGAAGGTACACCACCAGGACTATTTTATCGTATCGGAGTCTTCTCAGGACAAGCGACTCCCGCCGATCTGTTCGAGAATGAACCAATGATCTGGAAGTTGGTCACCGATTTAGGTACGACGGTATTCCGAATGGCAAATGTTCAAGGCGTCGTCTACGGCAGTGGCGTTCGGATGATCAACCAATTATCGGAGTTCGCATATGGTCACGTTATTGCCTTGCCTGGTTGGTCAATCGTCGAGACCAGTACTGCAGCACCGAGATCGAGACCTCGCAGAACATTAACATGCAAAATGTTGTTGGCAGCGAATGGCATCGACATCACTTCATGGTTTTCGTCTCGAGCATGCAGCGCCTGGACGACAATCCTGGGCCGCGCGCGCAGCCGGACCTGAGCATGGTACCTTCCATGGGCGAGGATGACCACGACGCTCAAATGACACTAAGGAACATGTTTCCAGACGAGGAAGCCACGAACACCACTCCTGCACACACCCCTACCAGACAGGCGAAGGACTCTATCTCGACTCTGTCTCCGACGACAACAGGATCACCAGTGGTATCACCTCGCGAGCTCTGCCAGCACCGACATCGCCTACTACGCCCAGCAAGCAGATGGCACCTCTATCACCGATCGCACCACCGACGCCGGAGGCACTATTGGACGATGAAAGTATGGAGCGCCCCATTGTACGAACAGAAGTACCACGCGGCACCAAAAGAGTAATTCGAGGCATTCTCAAACATCAAGCATCGCGATCACAGTCGCAAGTCGCAACCACACTACCGATCACATCACAACCTGAACAATATGGATTGAACTTGGAGAGGGAGTTGTCTCGCATCATGGGAGAAAGTGGCGCTACTCATGACACACCCGAGCAACGTTCACGATCGCACGCACCGAGACGACAAACAACGACACCTAGCACAACGCTCATTCCAATGCAACTGGACCAGCAGCAAACACCAGCTTCAAGGACAACCATCACCACAACACCACAGCCAGCAGTCAGCTCAGGCACAATCATCAAACGAAATCGCGAAAGCAATCCAGCACTGGACGACAGCATCATTGATCTCAGGCATCAGTGCAAAAGTATGAAGCCAACTACTGAAGCATCCACAGCTACCCTACCGATTGCAGACTCAGTTGATCAGCCAGCCGCATCTCCTGTATTACCACCAGTGGGAGCTCCGCAGCCTCCACGAGATGCAGCACCAGCAAGTTCGGCTCAAATTCCGCGTGATGGCGAGGAGAACGATTCGAATGTCAATGACAACTCCGACCTGACTCGCGCCCTGGAGGACATGTTGGATCAGGATGACATTCAGGAGCCTCAGGAGGAGCAGGAGGAGATCCTCCCCATTGGAGATGCTGAGGAACGCTCCGCTCAATACTTGGTCCATGATATTGATATTGCCGTCAGACAAGCTCAAAGCGTTCTGTGATATTGCGTCAGACAAGCTCTATGCACTCTACATGGACAGCGCCAGATCCGAGACGCACGATGCGGAGATGACGATCAACGACCGCACCTGTTTCCACACTTCTACGATGCCATGGTCTGTGACAGAGGCCCAGTGCATCGTCAATGCTAACTCATCCATTCACCCATCTCGATGTTTTCATGTGGACCTGAGGAGTCACGAGTTCGTGGAGATGTACGCATCGCAAGGTGAGGCTCTCATCCAGGAACATGAATTTGAGCTATTGTGGCCTCAAATAGAAGCAGCAGGTGCGAAGGACATCGCCAACTGCGCGAAGCACGACTGCTTCAGACCGAAGCTCAAGTCGAAGGTCAACAATGCCAACTTCATCGACGCAACCTGGGTACGTAGATGGATGTGGAAAGAAGGTTGGGTTTTTTGTTCGCGGCTATGTGGTCGAGGATTCCTGGACAATCAGAAACGGGCAGTGGATCGTCATTCTTCCACGGCAGCCAGAGCATCTCAGAAAATGATGGTCTCAATCTGTCAGTGCGAACCCGACTTCGAACTTGAATCCTGGGATATATCCTCGGCGTTCTTGCAAGGACTGCGATTTCGAGAACTAGCTGCACGTGCCCGCGAGCTTGGCTTGGACATCCGGGAACATCGTGAGGTCTACATCGCACCACCAGCGAACGTTTGGAGGCATCTTAAGAAGTGATCACCACTGTTTGCATACATTCCTGACGATCAGCTTCATCTATATGTACTTCAATGCATCAAACCCGTGCCCGGACTGATTGACGCACCACTGATATGGCAGGCAGCGCTGACGCTACACACCAAGGATAACACGAGCGGCAAGAAAGCACTACTTGACGAGAACTGTTTCTCATGGTATGATGATCGTTCGCAGTTGGCTTTAGTTACCACCGTTCACGTTGATGACCTATTCCCGACGGGAAAGAGAGACTGGCTTGATTGTGCGCATGCATTGTTGGAGAAGAAGTTCGGCAATATTACCCGGAAGAGCATGCCCTTCACACATCTTGGCATTGAGTATTTTCGACTGCAGGACGGAACCATCTTTCTCAGTCAGGGCGCTTATCTCGATACCATCGTCGCACCCAACATTGGACAAAGAAAGAAGCAATCAGGATACACTAGCATGCACACCTCAAGAACATCATGAATATCGCTCTCTTTGCTGTCAGCTACTGCATTTTCTTCAGACACGATGGGATGTCAGTGCAGCGACGACTCAATTGCAGACGAAGCAGACGGCCCCGACAATTGGTGACTTCAAGCAACTACGACAAGTACTTGATCGAGCACGCAAATACCGCAACAACACCGGTTTATATTATCGGAAGCTTCGAGGGCCCTTCCGACTGGTCAATATCAACGACGCAGCTCATGCTACAAAGAACACATCTTATGCTCACGAGGCCCAAGGTTTATTCTTCATGAAAGATCGGCTTGTGCGACATGACAAATATGGAGTGGTTGATGTCTCGAGCTACTCACAGATTTTGGGACACGCGCATCCACTCATCGGACAGAGCAAGAAGTCAAAGAGAGTATCCTACTCAACAAGTCATGCAGAGACGGTTGCTGCAGTTGGTGGTTCACAGAATGCACAATACACGGCACTACGCTTTACGGAACGATTGGCTTTACCGATGGTCGAGACCCAAGGGAAGTCAGCACTTGAAGGCCTCATGAACATGCAGGACGAAGGTCGAACAATGATACCGATTGACATCGCCACGGGCTGCTACGACCTATACCAAGTGACGACGGGCTTGAAAGGCATACCAGTGGACAAAACACAGAAACTGTCAATATTATCGTTACGAGAGGATCGACTACCAGGACGTATACGAAGGATATATCAGTGGCCCAATGAAGTTATGACCATGGACGCCCTGACCAAACAGGGCACGTTCCCTCAGATGCAGGACTACCTCCAGAGTGGACACATCAGGTATCAGGGCCTGCTGAAGGCGAAGAACGGCGTACCGAACATCATCAGCATGCGCGAGATCGAGAAGAGGACGTACTTCAACGAGGATGACCTTGAGAACATGGAGGCCTAGCGCCGCCGACGCCGCCTCTGTAGCCTAGAAGCGTAGAATCAGAGTGAGATTGTTTGTATCCCTGTTAGGCTTCAGAAGACTTTGTAGGCCCCTAGTTGCCACGCTGCATTCACCTCCACATTATAAAGCTGTTGCTATGATTTTTATGCCAGTGAATCGACATTCGGGCTCAAGGCTACCAAAAGCAGCTCGCCCCCTCCCCTCCCCCCCCCCCCCCCTCCCCCCCCCCCTCCCCCTCTCCTCCTCCTCCTCCTCCTCATCCTCTCCTCCTCCTCCTCCTCCGCCTCTCCATCCTCCTCCTCCTCCCTCCTCGCCTCCGCCTCTCCGCCTCCGCCTCCATCCCCTCCTCCTCCCTCCATCCTCCTCCCTCCATCCTCCTCCCTCCTACGCCCTTCTCCTCCCTCCTCCGCCCTCCCCCGCCCTCCTCCGCTTCTTCCTCAGACTCCTTCTCCCTTGCTGCCCCCCTTCCCCCCTTCCACTCCTCCTTCCAGCGACGGCGAGCACTCAGAAGGCTACTACAGAGATCACCCGACGTTGCGGGACGAGGGACGAGGAGGACACCGACCGCTCGCGCTCAAAACTCAATTTCCCGAGGCAAGAGGGAGCGAGGGATCAAACAATGACATAAACATATAACAACTCGGAGGTCCGCGCGGACTCCGCGCTGGGGCCCCCCCTGGCGGAGCCGCTGGCGCGCTCCGTGCGCCAAGCAGGGGGGCCAGCGCCGCGCGGACTTCAGGGCTTTGAAGTTCAACGCCATTGTTTGCTCCCCGAGGGAGGTATGCGGGGCCCTCGGGCGTCCGTGCAAGATCTCTAGACGCCCAGGTGTTGCCTGCAGTCCAAATCGGCCATGGTGGCGAAAGCGCTTTTAACAGCAGCCACAGCAAGGGTGATTTCGGGGATCTTCTGACCCGGGTCAATCCAGACCCAGGTCAATCCAGACCCGGGTCAATGCAAGAAAAAAACTGCAACGCAGGTCTTCGTATACCCGGGTCAGCCAATATGCGCGGCCGCCTCGCGGCCACGAGCGCCTCGCTAACCCGGGTCTTAAAGGGTCTTCGCAGGATCCTGCAGGATCCGGTGTTCGGGCTGACCCTGGTTTGCATTGACCCCCGATGATTCGAGAATGACGGTGCGCCGGCAGAGTGTGCCGGGCAGACCTGGAGCCACGTCGGGGCCCGCTCTCAGTGGGCGAGCCAGTAGCCGCGCAGTAGAGAAAACCGGAGCGCGCGTCCACCCCGGGCCACGGTGGCGAGCCCGAGGGCGCAAGGCGCTCAGATTTGGACGCCCGACATAGGTTCGGAAAACATGGGTACAGTGCCCAACAACAGATGTTGTCCCAAACCAGCAGCGACCGCTGTTGGGCAGGCGGCCTTCTGTCTCAAACGCACACAGGCCGCGGCGGCGCGGACAGCGAGTCCTGTTCAAAATGAACAGGAACTGCTGTTTGGCATTGTACCCATTCTTTCCGTACCCATTTCGTTCGTGCAGATCAGAAAACGCAAGGGGGGTGCCCACGAGGCCAAACGATGCCGCGGATCGGGCCGGGCGAACGGGGGGGATAGCAGAAGGGGGGCTTGAGAATCAGCTCACGTAGCTGATTTTCCCGGCGCCTCCCGGCGCCGGAGGCGGCTATGTATCGAGGAAGGGGCCCGGCGGCGGGGCCGAAACAGGCTGCATGCGGCAGATATCGTACCCCCCCCTTTCCTTATCCCCCCATTTCGTTCGGCCCGAGGGGAGCCCAGCGGCCAAAGGACGCACAGTTTCCGTACGGCCGACGCCGCCGTTGGTTTCAGACACCGCGTGGACGGTTCAACCTTGAGCGATCACGGCTGTCCGACTGCGCAGATTGTTCGATAACGGCCGGGGTCGCCGTCGCGTCAACGGAGCGCGTACGTACAGCAAGAATTGGCCAACGAGGTTGAGGGTTAGGTCGGGCATGTCCCCCCACAGGCGGATTTGGGACCAAAAAGTAAAAATACCCCCCACAAGTTCAATACATACTCAAAAATGATCAAACAATCGCCCCCAGACAATTTTTGCACAGCTTTTGAATATTCCTCCCGTAGAGGGACACGCCCGACTGAAGTTAAGGTGGAAGACACCCTTGCAAGAAAGCTCGATGTCCATGCAGCTGCTCGGCTGCACCCGACCGTGACCGGGCCAATCCTCGTCCCGCTCGGCCTGGCCGTGGCCTGTGCGTGTGGACCATGGTTGGCCCGCCCCCAGGGAGGAGGTAGGAGGGAGGAGGAGGAGGAGGAGGAGGAGGAGGAGGAGGAGGAGGAGGAGGAGGAGGAGGCGGAGGAGGAGGAGGAGGAGGGGCGGGGGAGATTGGGGGCGGCAGCGGCCTGGCCCGAAAACGACCAGAGGGTGTGGCCACGAGAACCCGTGTGGGAGCGAGGGACAAACCCAGTCCCTCCCCAACGATAACAACGATCACGACGACCACAGCGATCACAACGATCGCAACGATCAACGATGACAACGATCACAACAATACCGATCAACGATCAATGCCTGTCTCCTGCTGCCCCCCCCGCTCGGCTCCCCTCCCCGGCGGGAGACGGGCAAGGAGCGCGGGCGGAGAATGCGGGAGTGGGAGCGAGGGCGGGGTGGCCACCCCATGATTCACCCTCCTCAGCCTCTTCCGCCTCCTCGTACCCCATGAGTTCCTTGGTTCAAACCGCTGCCCCCTCCTCTGCCTCTTCTACGTCCTCGAATCCCATGAGCTCCTTCGCTCGAATCGCTGCCCCCCCCCCCTCGGCGCGGCACAAAGAGCAGCTAGGCCACCCTGGATGCGCACCGATGGCGTGCGCGACACAGGCACACACACAGGTACCTGAAGACACGCACGCACAGACACACACAGGCACACACAGGCACACAGAGACACATACAGAGGCACACAAACAAACACAGGCACGGACACAGAGCCACACAGACACACAGAGACACACAAAGACACACAGAGGCACACTGAGACACACAGAGACATCCGGGCACACACACACACAGGCACACACAGACACACACACACACACATAAACACACAGACACACACAGACACACACACACAGAAAGACGCACAGAGAAACACAGAGAAACTCACAGAGGCACAGACACACAGACACACAGAGGGACACAACGGCACACACAGACACAAAGAGACAGACGGAAAGACACAGAGACGCACGGAGACCGACAGAGACACACAGAGACACCCAGAGACACACACACAGGCACACAGAGGCACACAGAGACACACACAGAGAAGCACAAGCACACACAGGCACACACAGACACCCGCAGACAAATACACAGACACACCAATAAACACGTAGACAAATACAGACACCCACAACGGCGCACAAAGAGACACACAGAGACACACAGAGACACGTAGGCACACACAGACACACACAGCAACACACAGACACACACACACAAGGGCACGCAGAAAGGCACACACAGACACACAGAGAGACACAGAGGCACACACAGACACACAGAGGCACACAAAGACACAAACAGACACACGCATACATACACAGAAGCAGACAGACACGCACAGGCACACACAGACACGCACACGCAGACACACTCACGCACAAACATACAGACACACAGGCACACAGAGACACGGACGCAAAGACACACAGACACACTCAGGCACACAGACACCAACATACACAGAGACAAACAGAGCCACCGAGACACACAGACACAAACACACACAGGCCCACGCAGACACACACAGTCACACACTGACACACACAGGCAGACACAGAGGCACACAGAAGACACGGAGACATACAGACACACACACACACAGACACACACAGGCATACATAGGCACCCGCAGACACACACGAAGACGCAAAAGGGCACACACAACGGCACACATAAGCACATAGGCACACACACGGCCACACAGACACCAGCACAACGACACACACAGACACACATACACAAGCACATGCGCGCAAAGCTATACAGAGAGACACGGAGGCACACAGAGGCACACATGGACACACAAAGACACACGTAGAGACACACACAGACACACCGAGACACACAGAGACACAAAGATGCACACCGAGGCACACACAGACACACACAGACACAAAGAGACACATAGAGAGACACACACACACACGCAGAAACACTCAGGGAGACACACAGACACACACACATCGACACACACAGACACACACGCAGACACAATCACAGACACAGACACTCGCGCACACGCATACACAGACCGGCAAATAGACACACACACACACAGAGACACACAGACACAACGACACATACAGACACACACACAGACACTCACCAACAGACACCCAGACACACACACACAGACACGCACAGACACACAAACACACACACACACACACGCACAGACACACCCAGGCACACCCAGGCACACCCAGACGTACACAGGAACACGCAGTCACACCCAGACACACAATGACACACCCACACACATAAACACACACACACAAACACACCAACACACACCGACACACAAGACACATACACAAGGACACACAGACACACACAGACACACGCACACACAGACATTCAAGCACCCAAACGCACGCGCACACACCCCGACGCACACACACGCGCGCACACACACACACACACGCACACACGCCCACACACACACACACACACACACACGCACGCACGCGCGCGTGCGCGCGTGGGCACGCACACGCACAGACACACAAAAACATGTACACACATACACGCGCGCCTTTCTCAGGCTGGACCACCCTGGAGGGGCCCTGGGCCCCGATTCGGGGCGAGAGCGCCCGTCTTGATCCGATTTCGCGGCGCACCGATGTGAGGTGCCCGCAGCGAAGATTCGCTCAACACCGATCCCCAGACTACGGGGGAAGAAGGGGGCGGGGGCAGCTTAGGGGGGAAACATCAAACATGAATCGGCGATGCATCGCCGATACACTGGTGGTACGCCCCCGATGGATGTGGAAACTCCTTGTCCCTGGGCAGGTTGGGCTATCAAGCCCATCGGCGATGAATGGGCGTCCGGGGGTCGACGCATTCCCCCCTGAGCCTATCCCCCCCCATCGTTGATCCTGACGGGAGCGAGCAAACGAAGTCCTCGTTGCCGCCGTCGCTTTCTTTGTGTAGCCGCCGCTGTCAGGGTCGTCCTCGCCGTCGTCGTTGTCGGACGCGCCCCCACCGCGAGACGACGGAGGTTCTCGGCGTAGTGGTCCAGGCGAAGGAAGCACGCCATAAACATAAACTCTCGGAGGTCCGCGCGGATCTCTTGGATCGGCGCTGACTCCCCCCCCCGGCGCGCGGAGCGCGCCGGCAGCGGCGCCCCCAGACGCCGCCAGGTGGAGGAGGAGGAGGAGGAGCAGTGTAAACCCAAGGGTCATCAACGATGTTGGAGTAAACCCGCCTTCCAAGCTCCCTCTTCACAGGCCCCTACAACGGTTCATTTCCATTGAGGGAACTGCCTCGTTGGAAGACACCCGTTTGAAGACATTCAAGCATGCCAAAACACTGTTCTCGGGATTCCAACGCCACGGATCAACCAGAGTGTTGCGAATTGACGATCCCGAATCGTGCCAGAACGCCATTCCTAGGACTCATAACTGTTGCGCCCGCATAATCTTTAACCCTTCCAAACACACAATTTCTGGTACGCTGATGATGGGAATCCGTGAAACTCTTGAGCGTGTTGTACATGAATGTGCGCCGCGCTAAAACGAGAACCACATTTTGAACACCACCCGCCCTCAACCCGTGAAACTCATGCAAAGGTATAAATCGAATGTGCGCCGCCCTAAAGCGAGAACCACATTTTGAAAACCACCCCCCCTCAATCAGTGAAACTCTTGCAATGATTGATAAACGAATGTGCGCCGCGCGAAAGCGAGAGCCACATTTTGAAAACCACCCCCCCTTCATCTGTGAAACTGTTGCCAAATTTAAGCTTCAAAATCGTAAATGGTGAGGAAATCTCAGGCGAAACGCCCGGCCCGCCCTGAATACTGGCCTCGGGGTGCGACAGGGAGAAATTACTTATAAGGAAAAGGAATGGAGGAGGAATGGAGGAGGAGGAGGAGGAGGAGGAGGAGGCGCGGAGCTCCGAAAGCTCATGTTCATACATGGGGGGCAGCGTTAGGGGGGGGACTGGCACAGGGGGGGAGGCATCGAACTTGCATCGGCGATGTGTCGCCGATAGATCGGCGATAGGCCCCCCGTAGTGAATCCGAACCTTCCTAGGCGGGGTGGGGCTATCAGACCCCCATAGGCGATCAGTGGGCGATTGGGGTTAGACGCATCCCCCTTTTACGCCTATCCACCCCTATCGTTGCCCCTGAGTGCAACTGTCTTTCTCGATCGTCGTCCTTGCCGCCGGCGACGAGGTTATCATCGCCAAGCACCGATCCGAAAAGACCGCGTGGAGCTCAGAAAACTCATGTTCGTACAACTGTCTTTCTCGATCGTCGTCCTCGCCGTCGGCGACGAGGTTCTCCTCGCCAGCCCGCCCCCACCCCCGCCGCCACAGAACGACGGGCGCGCGCGTGCGCGCGCGCCTGGCGGCCGGCGCGGCCGGCTATGGGTGGCGCCTTCGTGAGGCCCCCTTGGGCCCCGCGCGCGCGACGCATCGCCCACTGCGGAGGGGCTGGCGGGTGGCCCTACCGCCTTGTCCAACGGTCTCCCTCATCGCCTGCCGACTTCGTGGTCCTCACTGCCCTCATCGCCGTCCTCCTCCTCCCCCCTCCTCGTCCTCCTCCTGTTCCACTCTCCTCCTCCGCCTCTCCCTTCTCTCCTTCGCCGTCGTGTTGTTTTTGTTCCACTCTCCTCCTCCTCCTCCTCCTCCCCCGCCACCCCCGTCTCTCCTCCCTCGTCGTCGTATTCTGTATTATTACTGCTCCTCTTGCTCATTTGCCTTCTGCTGTTCCTGTTTCACCTTTTCCACACACTTGCTCCTCTTCCTGTGCATGGCGGCCGGCTGTAGACCGCTAGGCAAGATGACGCTGGCAATCGCGGCATCGACCAAGACTGCAGATCTAGAAAACGCCATGGGAGTCCTCCGGGACAGCCATGGGAGTCCTCCAGGACAGCCTCCTGGGCGTAAGTGGTCTAACGATATCTTTCTTCCCTCTTACAAAACTTACTCTTCCCCTTCGGGGAAGGGTTGATCACAGCTCCTTATTAATATACACCCCCTCCCCCAGGCGACCGGGGGCCAACCCGAAACCATGCCGACACCATGCCGACCCGCCCCCCACCATCCCTGTCAAAAAATTAGCCTGGCGAAGATCCCAACCATATGTAGTTGTGAATACCGCAATTATGGGAATCGGGAGACGCATGCAGACTTTGCCACTGGGGCCTTCGGTGGAGCTCCCTATGGGCTACTAAACCCTGCACTGGGTGGGGGAGACGTATGCGGACTCTGCCACTGGGGCCTTCGGTGGAGTTCCCTATGTGCCACGAAAAGTTGTGCTGGATGGGGGAGACGCATGCGGACTTTGCCACTGGGGCCTTCGGTGGAGCTCCCTACGGGCTACGAAACACTGTGCTGGGTGGGGGAGCCGCATGCAGACTTTGCCACTGGGGCCTTCGGTGGAGCTCCCTATGTGCCACAAAACGTTGTGCTGGATGGGGGGGACGCATGCGGACTTTGCCACTGGGGCCTTGGGTGGAGCTCCCTATGGGCCACGAAACGTTGTGCTGGGTGGGGGAAACGCATGTGGACTTTGCCATACGGGGCCTTCGGCGGAGTTTTCGATGGGGCCACGAATCCGTGAGGCTCCCTGTGGGGGTGGGGCCACGAAGCGCTGTACTGGGCGTGCGGGGCGCATGCGGGCGGTCCCACTGGGACCTTCGGTGGGGCTCTCTGTAGGGCCATGAAACGCTGTACTGGGTGGTACGTGACGCATGCGGGCGGTCCCACTGGGACCTTCGGTGAGGCCCCATGTGGGGCCACGAAACGCTGTACTGGGTGGTACGTGGCGCACGCGGGCGGTTCCACTGGGACCTTCGGTGGAGTTCCCTATGGGGCCACGAAGCGCTGTACTGGGTGTGCGGCACGCATGCGGGCGGTCCCACTGGGACCCCCGGTGGGGTTCCTCATGGGGCCACGAAGCGCTGTACTGGGCGTGCGTGACGCATGCGGGCGGTGGCACTGGGGCCGTCGGTGGAGCTCCTTGTAGAGCCACGAAACGCTGTACTGGGTGGTGCGTGACGCATGCGGGCGGTGGCACTGGGGCCGTCGGTGGGGCCCCCCATATGAGGCCACGAAACGTTGTGCTGGGTGGTGCGTGACGCATGCGAGCGGTCCCACTGGGACCTTCGGTGGAGTTCCCTGTAGGGCCACGAAATGTTGTACTGGGTGGTACGTGACGCATGCGGGCGGTCCCACTGGGACCTTCGGTGGGGCTCCCTATGGGGCCACGAAACGCTGTACTGGGTGGTGCGTGACGCATGCGGGCGGTGGCATTGGGGCCGTCGGTGGGGCTCCCTGTAGGGCCACGAAACGTTGCACCAGGTGGAGCGTGACGCATGCGGGCGGTCCCACTGGGGCCGTCGGTGGAGCTCCTCATGGGGCGACGCAGCGCTGTACTGGGTGGTGCGTGACGCATGCGGGCGGTCCCACTGGGACCTTCGGTGGAGGTCCCTATGGGGCCACGAAACGCTGTATTGGGTGGTGCGTGACGCATGCAGGCGGTCCCACCAGGGCCGTCGGTGGGGCCCCCATATGGGGCCACGAAGCGTTGTGTTGGGTGGTGCGTGACGCATGCGGGCGGTGGCACTGGGGCCGTCGGTGGAGCTCCTTGTAGGTTCACGAAACGCTGTACTGGGTGGAGCGTGACGCATGCGGGTGGTCCGGTCCCACTGGGGCCGTCGGTGGAGCTCCTCATGGGGCCACGAAGCGCTGTACCGGGTGGTGCGTGACGCATGCCGGCGGTCCCACTGGGACCTGCGGTGGAGCTCCATACGGGGCCGCGAAATGCTGTGCTGGGTGGTGCGTGACGCATGCGGGCGGTCCCACTGGGGCCGTCGGTGGAGCTTCCTATGGGGCCACGAAGCGCTGCACTGGGTGGTGCGTGACGCATGTGGGCGGTCCGGTGGAGCTCCCTATGGGGCCACGAAGCGCTGTACTGGGTGGTACATGACGCATGCGGGCGGTCCCACTGGGGGCCACGAAGCGCTGCACTGGGTGTGCGTGACGCATGCGGGCGGTCTCATTTTGGGTTTTCGGTGCAGCTCCTCGTGGGGCCACGAAACGTGTGAGGTGTGCTGAAACGAGTGATGGTGATGAAACGCAGGGAGGAGAGAGGAGGTGGAGGAGGGAGGAAAAAGGAACGAGGAGGAGACGCAGGGGCGCTGTCTCTTCAAATCCAAGACCCAGCACCACAAAATGGCTTGGAATCATCCAAACCTCACTCTGCCTCCACATTTGGAACACGCGCGGCCAACCCGATGCGCCCCCCCACACCATCCCTGTCAAAAAACAATGCAAAGTACACTTTGGGGCATCTCGATTCATGTTCGTGAGGCCCGCGAGCACGTTTTATGTTTTTTGGCAAGGACGGCGGGGGTGTCAGCATATTCCCTGGTGCGCGCAAGGCTACCATCCCATGCATCATGCACCTCGCGGCTAAATCTGGATCATGCGCGGCCGTCCCGCGATCACTGCCAAGTAGTTATTGAAAGGGACGGCAGGGGTGGTGGCACGTGGCCTGCTGTGCGCAGGCCCACCAGACACAATGATGGGCATCGGTTGACAAGGATGGCGGGGGCTGGCATGTCTCCCGATGTGTGCTGTCACGTGCGCAAGCGCACCTGACGCACTCTGCACGTGCCGCGAACGCAGCGCACCTGGCGCGGCTGGAGTGTGCGGTACACCTGGCGCTCTCAGAGCACGTGGCCCATCTGTCGCACCAGACGTGCCTGGCACGCTCGGGCCCCAGGGGTACCTCCCGCGCGTGGCGCCCCTGGCACGCGTGTCGCACCTCGCCCAAGCGTCGCGCACCTGGGATCGGCTGTGGTTCCCAAAGCTGCCCATCCAAAGACGACCGCTGAACATGCTCAGGCTCGGGTGTTACTTATGTGTAGGGAGGGCGGGTGGGAGTGAGCTAGACGGCTTGCGGGCGGGTGGATAGCTTGACCCCTCCCCCGACCCCACCCCCTGGACCTGGACGGGGAGGGGACGGGGTGCCAGAGCGCCCAAGATGGCCCAAGATGGCGCCAAGATGGCCTCGGAAAGCCACAGATGGCCTCCCAGATCGCTCAAGATAGCCCAGCATAGCACAAGATAGCTAACAACATGCCCCCAAGAAGACCCAAGAGGGCCACAAGACGGATCCACGTGCTCGTGGAGACCCCTCAGGACCTCCCTGAGAAGCCAAAATCCTCCAAACACCTGAGGGATATCTCTGATTAGTGCCGTCTCGCCTTTTTGCTTCCGATGTGTTTATGAGGCCTCATGATGGTCCTAAGATGACCCAAAAGGGCTCCAAGATGGGCTCAAGAGGCCCCCAAGACGGCCCCGAAACTTCCCAATAGCGCCCCAAGAGGGCCTCAAGAGGCGATTCTGAGGGCACTTGGGGGGGGCGGCTACATATAGTACAACCCTCCCTTTGATCGATGGCTTCCAAGATGACCCCAAGAGGCCCTCCAGGGTTTCCGAGAAGCCCTGTAGAGAGCCCCAAGAAGGCCCCAAGAGGGCCCCAAGGGGGCCCAAAGAGCGCCTCAAGAGGGCCCTATGGGGGCGCCCTTTGCTCTTCTGCGCGCTCCCCCACTTCCCTGATCACCTCAAATCCCCTGGGCATCGATTCTGGATGGGCCGGTGGGGATGCGCGAAGCGTCAACACTTAGGGTTGCCTAGTCTTAAGTCGGGGGTGTCCCCCTACAGGGGGATGTTCGACGAAAAATGAAAAGTACTCAAAACATACTCCAAAATGCCCAAACATACCTTAAACATAGTCCCCAGACAATTTTTTACTATTTTTGAATATTCCCCCAGTAGAGGGATAGGCCCGACTTAAGCCCAATGGTGTCTTACTTGTTCTTGGGCGACTGGTGGGTGCGCGGCCTGCGCCCGTCGGCTTCGCCCAAGTTCCCAATTGCTGTTGAACAGGCATCGCCTGGGCTCGAGGCCTTGCCCGGGTTCCGGGGGCCCTGTTTCCATGCTGCGTTCGGAGAGGCCTTGCCAGGGATCCTGGGCTTCCCTTCGCTACTGCGTTTGAAGCGGCCGTGCCCAGGGTCCTTGGGTTTCTTTCGTAGCGGATGCCAACAACGCCGAACACCGCCATGCAATGTCAAGCAATGCCAAGCCGTGCCAAGAAACGCCGAGCAACGTCAAGCAACGCCAAGTGATGCCAAGCAGCGTCAAGCAAAGCCAACCAACGTCAAGACTGCCAAGCAACGCCAATCAACGCCAAACAGCGCAATAGCAGGAACACAAACAAACAATACCACATAAAACAATGCAGCGTAACGCCACGCAGCGCCAAGCCAAACAATGCCAAACAATGCCAAGCATAGCGAAGCGAAGCAAATCAATGCAAAGCAACGCAAGACAATGCGAATGCCAAACAACGCCAAACAATTCAAATCAGTGCAAAACAACACAACAAACAACAACGCACAAGTATGCCAAACAATGCCTCTCTATAATTCTTCTTGGTCCAGCCGGGTGAATGCTTGATAATGGTGCAGGTCCTGGCGTGGAAAAACGGTCCCTTTTTCAGCGGCGATGCTTCGAACGAAACTCTAAACACGTCTTGGCCTGAGGCCCGAGAGTTTAACGGCATGCCTTGGAACTCACACTTCCCTTGGGCAAAGGGGGGGCGGAAGACCGAATGACCCGTGTAGGGAGAAAGAACAGCAGGGTTAGCGACGATGTCGGTTTGTAACTCAGACACCCATGAGATGGCATCACTGTGCGGTCTCTATGCTCGTACCGTTCTACGACTTCCAGAGCAACGGCCCCTTTTTCACCGGCGAGGATTCCAGCGAAACTCGGGACACGTCTTGGTCGAAGGCTTGAGAGCTTACAGGCAAGCCATGAAACCCCCATCCCCCCAAAGCTATCCGATCCATCCTGGCGGGATTCTCTGAAGGGCGGGAAGAGGGGGGGGGGGCTTCAGACGGAGCGCATCATAACAATATTCTCGACCAAACCGAGCACATAGGGAACTGGCCATAGCGCTGGCGAGCTTGGAAAGGCATTCGGCAGCGATTCGAGTCTGGCGCAACCCTCAAGGCCCGCCGCCGCTGATCTGACAATGAGGACGGCCCGTCCCAAACCAAATGCTCCCCTTTGGCTGGCAACGGTGCATGAGCGCAAAGCATATTCTAGGATGGTGCTTCCGCGCATGAGTCTGGTGGCCCTTGCTTCAATGCAGCCCATTGCTAGCACCGGTCCAGATTCACATTAGCAGCAGCTCGTCGTGAGAGATATCCAAGGGCGCCCAACTTCGCGCTTCGCGCTGCGCGAAGCGCGAAGTGCGAACAACTTCGCGCTCTCGCGCCGCCTCCCAGGGGAGAAGAGGAGGATGAGGAGGAATCGGAGCCGAACCGCGAAGCGCGAATAACTTCGCGCCCTCCGGTGAAGCCTGAGGGCGACGCGTCCTGAAGCCTGCCGGTGAGAGCGAGGGGCGGGAGGCCTAGGGGCAAGGGGAGCGGAGCGTCCCAGCTCGCGCGGGTCACCGTGGGCCAGAACGGCCTGGAGCCAAAATGGCCACGGAAGGAGGAGAAGGAGGAGGAGGAGGAGGAGGAGGAGGAGGCGTTCTGGAGTTCTATGTATGGCGACAGTGTCGGTGGATGAGGAGGAGGAGGAGAGGGACGAGGAGGACAAGGAGGCAGGCAGGAGGGAGGCTGGCAGGGAGAGGAGAAGGGGGAGGAGGCAGCAGGAAGCAGCGCGGTACAGCGGCGGGCAGGGCGCCAGACCTCCCCGGCATGGGCCGCCCCCCCGCGAGCTCCGCGGGGGGGGGGGCAGGAGCAGCAGGTGGGGGAGGAGCTCGCTCGGTGGTTCCAAGATGGGGTCCTGAGAGCTGGGGTCCTGAGGGTAGGAAGGGATCCCAAGGGTGGGTTCACATCGTTCGAGGCACCTCGCCTGCAGGAACTCACCCCCCTCAAGGCCCCATCTTCGAGCCGCCGGCTCGCTCGTCCCAAAGGGGCTACACGAGGGGTGTGTACCTCGACAGGGCCCCCCGAGCATCAAAAGCCTTCTCGTCGTCCTCGTACTCCTCCTTCTTCTCCTCCAACCCCTCCTCCTCCTCCGAGGTCCTCCTCCTCCTCCTCCTCCTCCTCCTCCTCCTTATCATTATCCTCTTCCTTCTCCTCAGATCTTTGACCGGCCAATGCGGGAGATGAGCACCACGCATACGAAAAAGAAAGGAAGGGGGGAAAGGGGGAGAGGGAGTCGAACGGAGAAGGGTGGGAGGCAGGCAGGGGGGGGGAGGGAAGGCGAGGAGGGGAGGGGGTGAAAGGGGATGAAGGGAGGGGGGAGGAGGGGGAAGGAGGATGCATCTTGACGGGATGATGGAGAGAGGAAGGGAGGGAACGAAGGCGAAGCAATGGGAGGAAATCTCCCAGGCAGACAAAGAGCGCGGCTCTCTTCCCAAACGCAGGCCACAGCGAGCGTGCCGCTTGACAGAAAAAAGCATGACGCTTGGCAGCAAAGCTTGACGCAATTATTGCGTTCCGACTTAGTCAGACCATGACTGGCACACGTTTGCGCAGCCGTCGTTGAAAAGTCCTGCCCGCAACGTGAAATCAAGGCTTCTGTGCGCCAAGATGACGATGCCTGCGCCCCAGCACGAACTGAGCTGGCGCGCGCCTAGACTAGGACTAGCACAAATTGGCGCAGCCGTCGTTAAAAAACCTTGCCTGCAACATGAGATCTAGGCATACTTAACTTCGCCTTGATGGGGACATGTGTGCTCCCACGCGGAACATGCTCCCACGCGGAACAAGTTTAACGCGCGCCTAGACCAGGGCTGCCGCAAGTTTGCGCAGCCGTCGTTTAAAACCGTGCCTGCGTCTGCAACAGCTGCCTCGTTCTCCTCTACCTGCTGCCCCTCTCCCGCAGCCCTGTTCCCGATCTCCTCTCCACTCCTCTCTAGGCGTATCTGGAGATCTTGGGCGGGGCGAAAATGGCTGAGAGGCATCGGTCTTCAACCGCCCTTCTCTTCCGCACGGGAACAAAAATGCCCCTCTCCTTACTCCTCCCCCTCCGTGGGTCTGGACGGGGGATGGGCCCGCACGGGCGACCCGTGAGAGCGCCCTAGACGGCCCACTGGTGCCCCAATAGGGTCCCAGATAACCCAATATGGCCTCTGAGATAACACAATATAGCAAAATGTTGTTCAGTATAGCTTCAAACGTGCCCCCACACAGACCTCAAAACCGCCACAAGACGGCTCGAAGTGGTGACAGAGCCCCCCAGCAAGACCCCCGAGAGGCCAGATTCGCTCACACACCTGACATGTTTCAATTCGCCGGCCCAACGGGCCAGAGGCGTGCTAAGATCTAACTGGTGAACAATATTTCTAAATCGCGCGCGCGGAGCGGCCCCTGGGGGCCCCCGGACGAAAAGTACCCCGGCAAGTTCCCGGGAGAAGCCACCAGAGCACTGCAGGGGAGGGCCTTTTTTCGACACCCCTCACGAAGATCGTGGCCTCCGAGGGGGGAGCCGGAATCGACTACCCCCCCTCCCGCCCCAAGAGGCCCTCCAAAGCCCCCCAAGAGGCCCTGGGGGCTCCCAAGACGCCGCCAAGGAGCCCCAAGAGACTCCCAAGAGGTCCTCAGGGGCCCCCAAGAGGCCCTAAAGAGGGCTCCAGGGCCGGCGGCATGAGCGAAGCGATTAAATAATCAATGCCTGATCGCCCCAGCTCTTCCGGTGGTCCCCTGAGGCCCCAAGATGGCTCCAAGATCGCCCCCAAGAGGACCCAAAACACGGACCTGCAAAGGCTCCCATGCGGCCACCGAGAGCCCCAGAGAGCAGCCCAGCAGTGCCCCCAGGAGGCGATCGTTCGGGTTGCGAGGGGGGGGTACGGGGGTGGCGGCTTGCTTCGCTGGTTGTTTTGTCGCTCGCTTTCTCTTCGCTCGCTTTTTTGTTCGCTCACTGTTTTTCGCTCGAATGTGTTTTCACCCGCTTTTGTCGCTCCCTGTTTCTCGCTCGAATTGTTTTTCGCTCGGTTTCGTTTCGCTGGTTGTTTTTGTCGCTCGTTTTTTTCGCTCGGCTTCGTTTCACTCGGTCTCGTCTCGCTTGGTGTTCGCTCCGGCTGCGCTGGTGCAACCGAGCGAATTCAAACGGAGCAAAGTGAAACCCGAGGGAATTTCAACCGAACGAATTTAAATCGAGCGAATGTCAACCGAGCGAACTTAAACCGAGCAAATTAAAATCCGAACGAATTTTAACCGAGCGAATTTAAACCGAACAACATTAAACCGAGCGACATTAAACCGAGCGCAAATAAACCGAGCACAATTGAGCCGAGCGAAATTGAACCGCGCGAATATGAACCGAGCGAATTTAAACTAGAGCGAGTTTCACTCCGAGAGAATTAAAACTCGATCGTACTGAAATCCCGTGTGGTAGGTTTGTTGAAGGTTTTTTGAAGGTTGTGCTGGAAGGTCTGTTTGAAGGTGTCTGGTTTGTTTGTTTATTTGTGTGTGTGCAAGCTTTTGGAAGGTTGGTGTAAGGTTTTTGGAAGGATGTGTAAAGGCTCCTGGCAGGTCTTGGGAAGGTATTTGGAAGGTTGTTAATTGCAAGGTTCGTGGAAGGTGCTTGCAAGGTTTTCGGACGGTGTTGGGTGATCTCGTTAAAGTGTGGAAGGTTGTTGGCAGGTTTTTGGAATGTGTTTGGAAAGATGTTAGAAAGTTTTCGGAAGGCATTGGAGAGGCTGTCGGTAGGTTGTCGGTAGGTTTTTCGGAAGGTGTTGCGGAAGGTTGTTGGACAGTTTCGCTCGAGACATCCTCAACACCTGGACACGTGAAAACAAGGACTTCACCTGAGACATCCTCTGCAAAACTGGTCCCCAGGAGAAGAACCATCTATAACACAAAACAAGCGTTTCGCTCGAGACATCCTCAACACATTCTGCAACACCAAGCGTTTCGTTCGAGACAACCGCGACAGACCAAAATGTTTACTGTACCCTGCGTCTTACCTTTCGGGATTTCAGAAAGCCAGCGCTTCGCTCGGGACATCCTCAAACATAATTTCGCTGGCCCTTCCCGACCACGCTATCCATCAGGGAGTAATTCCGCCAGCCCTTCCCCAACATGGCACCAGGGACACGCTTACAAACTAAAAGGAAACCCTGGGCCTCCGCCCTTTCCGGGAACATGATCGACCCACGAACCTGGAAAGTCATACAGAATGTAAGGCATGGCAGCGTTTTCAAAGACACATGATTGGGCAACGGGCGAATGCGATGCTGAGTGTATCGATCTTGGTTTACCGTGCCGAGGGCTGTGATGTGCTGCGGCGTGCTGAATTGCAATATGTCATGCCGCGATTGTGCTCTATAGCGTAATAGATCGAGTCCTCCTTCGCATCCGAGTCCTGACCGAACTGGTATTTATCTTAAGCTCGAGCTGCCTGAGCACATAATAGCTGCTCAGGACTAATTGACAAAGGGACATGCCAGGGGGACGCGCCGCGAAACGTCCCAAGGGACGCGCCAGGTGAAGTGCCAGGGGACGTGCCATGGGGACGCACCGCGGGACGTGCCAAGGGGACGCGCTACGGAACCTGCCAATGGATGTGCGACGGGACGTGCCAGGTGCCAGGGAACGCGGGACGCGCCGCGCGACGTGCCAGGGGGACTCGCCACGGGACGCGCCACGGAACGTGCCAGGGAACGTGCCAGATTGCAAGGCTGAATGTATCGATCTTGATGTACCGTGCAAAGGGCTGTGCCGCGCTGCGGCGCGCTGAATTGCGATGTGCCATGCCGCGAAGGCGCTCTATAGCGCTGCGGACCGAGTCCTCCTTTGCATCCGAGTCCTGACCGAACTGAGATTGATCTTAAGCTCGAGCTGCCTGAGCACATTGTAGCTGCCCCAGAGCTAATTGACAGGGAGACCTGCCAGGGGGACGCGCCGCGAAACGTCCCAAGGGATGCGCCAAGCGACGTGCCAGGGAACGTGCCATGGGGACACACCGCAAGACGCGCCAAAAGGACGCGCTACGGAACGTGCCAATGGACGTGCCACGGAACGTGCCAAGGGACGCGCCGCGCGACGTGCCAAGGGGACTCGCCACGGGACGCGCCACGGAACGTGCCACGGAACGTCCATGCAACGCACCAAGGAACGAGCCAAAGAACGCGTCAAGGAACGTGCCACGGGACGTCCCTGACCCAAGGCCAAGATCCACCGTAAATTACGCTGCGTCCACGCTCCCAAAAGCCACGACCCCCCGTGCCGACCCTGGGCCACGAGTCCTCGTAAACTACGCTGCGTCCGCGCTCCCTGGGCCATGTTCCCAAATGCATTACGCTGTGTCCGCCCCACCAGAGCAAGGATCCCTTGTAAATTATGCTGCGTCCGCGCTCCCAAGGCCACAAGCCCTCGAACATTACAATGCGTCCGTGCTCCCAAGGCAACGATCCATCGTAAATTACTCTGCGCCGGCGCTCCCTGGGCCACGATCCATCGTAAACTGCGCTGCGTCCGCGCTCCCAGGGCCGCCCTCCCGTGAATTACGCTGTGTCCGCGCTCCCAGGGCCACGTTCCCTAGTAAATGATGCGGTGGCCGCCCCCCCAAGGCCACAATCCCTTGCAAATTACAACGCGTCCGCGCTCCCAAGGCCGCGATCTAATGTAAACTGCGCTGCGTCCTCGCTCCCAGGGCCAAGATCCACCGTAAATGTTGCTGCGTCCGCACTCCTAGGGCCACGACGCGCTCCCTCGTGGAGTACGCTGTGTCCGCGCTCCCAGGGGTACGTTCCCCAGTAAAGTACGCGATGTTCGGGCTCCTGGAACCACCTGGGCACCCTGGAGCGCCCAGGCCGCTCGAGCTCTGCAAAACAAATGTGTCGCTCGAGACATCCCCGAAGCGTCGTGCTCGAGACATCCTCAAGACCTTGGCTCGTGAAGACAAGCACTTCACCGGAGACATCCTCTGAAGTCTAGTCCCCAAGAGAGGAACAAACTATCACATAAAACAAACGTTTCGCAAGAGACATCCTCGGCACAATATGCAAAACAAGCGTTTCGCTAGGGACTTAGGCATGGCAACGTTTTCAAGAAACTTCATTGGGCGACGGGCGATTGCATTGCTGACTGGTTCGATCTTGGCATACCGTGCCAAGGGCTGTGCCGTGCTGTGCAGTGCTGCGCCGTGCTGATTTGCGATGTGCCATGCTGCGGTTCTGCTCCATAGCGATGTGGATCGAGTTCCCGTGTTTGCATCCGAGCCTCACCGAACTGATCTGGATCTTAAGCTCGAGCTATATGAGAACATGCCATGGGGCATGCCAGGGGGGCGTGCCAAAGACATGCCATGGTGACGCACCGCGGGACTTTCCAAGGGGACGCGCTACGGAACGTGCCAATGGACGTGCCACGGGACGCGCCAAAGGAAAGTGCCAGGGGGACTCGCCACGGGACGCGCCAGGGAACGTGCCAGGCTGCAAAGCTGAATGTATCGATCTTGGTGCGGCGTGCTGAATTGCGATGTGCCATGCCGCGATTGTGCTCTATAGCGTGCCAGATCGAGTCCCCCTTTGCATCCGAGTCCTGACCGAACTGATCTGGGTCTTACGCTCGAGCTGCCTGAGCACATAGTAGCTGCCCCAGAGCTAATTGACACTGGGACATGCCAAGGGGACGCGCCGCGAAACGTCCCATGGGACGCGCCAGGCGACGTGCCAGGGGGCGTGCCATGGGGACGCGCTACGTAACGTGCCAATGGACATGCGACGGGACGTGCCAGCGGACGCGCCGCGCGACGCGCCAGGGGGACTCACCACAGAACGTGCAAAAGAACGTGCCAAATTGCAATGCTGAATGTATCGATCTTGACGTACCGTGCCAAACGCTGTGCCGTGCTGTGCCGTGCTGCGCCGTGCTGAATTGCGATGTGCCATGCCGCGACTGTGCTCCATAGCGTTGTGGATCGAGTCCCCCTTTTTGCATCCGAGCCTCACCGAACTGAACTGGATATTAAGCTCGAGCTGCATGAAAAGATAGTAGGGCTGTGCTGTGCTGCGTCGTGCTAAATTGAGATGTGCCATTCCGCGAGTGTGCTCTTTAGCATTGTGGATCGAATCCCCCTTTGCATCCGAGTCCTGACCGAACTGATCTGGGTCTTACGCTCGAGCTGCCTGATCACATGATACCGGAGAAAAACACCCAATCAGATTTGTTTAGGGCTATAGGGCTATAGGGCTATAGGGCTATCGGGCTATAGGGCTTAGGGCTATCGGACTATAGGGCTATAGGGCTATCGGGCTATAGGGCTATAGGGCTGTGACCTATAGGGCCATAGGGCTATAGGACTATGGGGCTATAGAGCTATACGGGCTATGGGGCTATAGGGATATAAGGCAATTAGAGCTATAGGGATATAAGGCTCTAGGGCTACAAGGCTATAGGGCTATAGGGCTATACGGCTATAGGGCTATAAGGCTATAGGGCTACTGGGCTATTGGGCACCCCTGGGCACCCCCGTGCACCCGGGCACCCGGGCCCGGCCACCGAAATCGGCCACGCACCTCACCGGCCACCCAGGCACCCGGGCACCGCCGGGAACCTGGGCGCCCGGGCACCCGGGCCCGGCCACCGAAATCGGCGACCAACCTCACCTAACCCTTTAACCCGCTAGGACCCCTACAGAGGCAAGCTCTGATTGGGGAATAGTAGCTGCCCCAGAGCTAGTTGACATGGCGACTTGCCACGGGGACGCGCAGCGGAACGTCCAAAGGGACGCGCCGGGGGACGTGCCAGGAGACGTGCCATGGGGACGCACCGCGGGAAGTACCAAGGGCACGAGCTACGGAACGTGCTGGGGACAAGCGTTTCCCTCGAGACATCCTGCCCGAATCCTCATGCTAGACATCCGCCCGGGCGACCTGGACACGTGAAAACACGCGTTTCGCTTACATCCTAACACATCCTCATGTTAGACATCCGCCTAGGCGAACTGAACACGTGAAATCAAGTGGCTCGCTCAAGACATCCTCAACACATCTTCATGTTAGACGTCTGCCTGGGTGACCTGGGCACGTGAAAACAAGCGTTTCGCTGCAGACGTTCTCAACACATCCTCATACTAGACATTCGCCTGGGCGACCTGGACACGTTAAAGCAAACGTGTCGCTCGAGATAGCCTCAACACATCATCACGCTAGACTAGACATCTGCCTGGACGACCTGGACGCGTGAAAGCGAGCGTCTCGCTCGAGACATCATCAACACATCTTCATGATAGACATCTGCCTGGACGATCTGGACGCATGAAAACAAGCGTATCGCTCGAGACATCCTGAACACATCCTGATGCTAGACATCTGCCTGGGCAACCTGGAGGCGTGACGCCAATCGTATCGCTCGAGACATCCTCGAGACCTGGGCACGTGAAGACAAGCGTTTGAACCCGAGCGAATTTATATCGAGCGAGTTTACACCCGAGCGAGTTCGCACCCGCATGCCTTCAAATTGAACGAAACAAAGGCGAGAGAAAAAAACGAGCGATATCAAACGAGCGAAAGAAACGAGCGCCTTCCAACCCGAGCAAACTCAAATCGAGCGAGTTCTCGCCCGAGCAAATTTACACCCGCACGACTCCAAGCCGAGCGACATTAAATCCGCCGGCCCCCTTGTGGGGCCACCAGGCTGTAGGCCCGTGATTCGCAGTTTCCTGTACCAGTCGTAGGTTGTAGTTTCCAGTGTTACAGTTCTGATTCTTGCTGGTTACTGTAACTAGTTGACTTATTGCTGGTTACTGTAACTAGTTGATTGACCGCGCGAGGGGGGGGGAGGCCCAAAGTGGCTTTTCAGCGTCCCCTGGGCGCGTTGTCTGAATTGCTCGGGGGGCTCGAAATTGACACCCCTCACGCAGATCCGCGGGGTCAGGGTCCAAAAACACACGGGATTTGCCACATTTCTGAAATTCGCTGCCACACCTTACGCAGATCCGCGGGGTCAGGGTCCAAAAACACATGGGATTTGCCACATTTCTGAAATTCGGTGCCACCCCTCATGCAGATCCGCGGGGTCAGGGTCCAAAAACACAGGGATTTGCCACATTTCTGAAATTCGGTGCCACCCCTCACGCAGATCCGCGGGGTCAGGGTCCAATTATTCACTGCGTGGGGATCCCCATATGTGCATCTCCTTGCTGGCGCTCCCTTGGTGGTGGGACTCGGTGAGGACGAATCTGAATTTAAGTGTGACTGAGCTGCCTCTCTCTCTCTCTGCTCTCTCTGTCTCTCTCTCTCTCTCTCTCTCTGCCCTCTCTCTGTCTCTGCCTCTCTTTCCCAGCCTCTCTCTCTCTCTCTGCCTCTCTCTCTGCCTCTCTCTCTCTGCCTCTCTCTCTCTCTGCCTCTCTCTCTGTGCCTCTCTCTCTCTGCCTCTATCTCTGCCTCTCTCTCTCTCTCTCTCTCTCTCTCTCTTCTCTCTATTCTCTCTCTGCTCTCTCCTCTCTCTCTCACTCTCCCTCTCTCTCTCTCTCGCTCTCTCTCTTCTCTTCTCTTCTCTTCTCTTCTCTCTCTCTCTCTCTCTCTCTCTCTTTCTCTCTCTCTATCTCTCTCTCTCTCTCTCTCTCTCTCGCTCTCTCTCTCTCTCTCTCTCTCTCTCTCTCTCTCTCTCTTTCGCTCTCTCGCTCTCTCTTGCTCTCTCTCGCTCTCTGTCGCTCTCTCTCGCTCTCTCTCTCTCTCTCTCTCTCTCTCGCTCTCACTCGCTCTCTCTCGCTCTCTCTCGCTCTCCCTCGCTCTCTCCCGCTCTCTCTAGTCTCGGCTCGAGAGTGCCCTGCACTCAGACCGCAGCCGCGACGCGAAGCGCCCCGCCTCGGAGCCAGTCTCCCAGGCCTCGCGAGACCGGAGGGGTCCCAGCAGGACCCTACTGATTCGCGTCACCTCTTCCCCCACCAGAGCGCCCGCCGCAATGGCCCCCGCCAAGCCGGAGCGCCGTCGCTCTTCCAAGCAGCCGCCGAGCTCACGTCCTGCAGCTGAAGGATCCCTCCTCCAACGCAAACAGGACTGCATTGCAGCCTTCAAGCAAGCGGGGTCTGACCGCCCCACAGCCGCATACAACGGGCTCGCCGAGCTGAACGCGGACGAGCTGCAGGCCACGTACGACATGCACAAGACCAACACCAAGAAGCTCGGCAGTGCCTTGATTCGCATGTGTGCCGCCAACCAGATCAGCTACACGCTGGATCACCACCAGCGCAGCAAGCCTAAGCGCAATGGTGGTGACACATCCTATCCACCAGCTGCGTCCGCACGTCTTCAGGCTGCGGACGCCAAATTTATTGCCTTGGACCCGGCCTTCTGGAAGGTCCCAGTCCTGGCCGAACCCACATCACTCGACGACGGCAAGACGTACAAGCCCAGCATCAGCCTCCACGACTACGAGAGTGGCGAGCGGCTGCTGCAGCACCATCTCGAGCAGGGTAAGCGTACCACGGGTCAGCTCGCGATCGCTGTCATGGGCCCAAAAAACGACAACTACGTCGGCACCGAGCTCGCCGTCCCCGTGCTGAAGCGCCACCCCAAGGCGCCCAATGTGGTTCGCACGCATGTCCCCGTGACCGTGTACCAGCTGGGCACCAAGGAAGTCGCCTGCACGGAAAAAGTAGCCGTCGCCACCATTGATCCTGCCGACCACGTATGCTGGATTCGGGTGACCATACATGAAACCGAAGCCATCGCCGCAGTCCCCTCCATGCATCAGGCCTTCGAGGATCAGTTTTCGGGAGGCGCCCCCGTGAACGGTGGTCCACGAGCCAAGGGTCCTTTCCGAGGGGATTCCGCTCCACAGGACAAGGCGCGCCAAAACCAAAAGCACAGGGAGTCTAAGAAAGACGCTCGCCGCCAGGAGCTCGACAGTCAGCTGCAGGACACCTTCAAGGCCCTTTTCCACGGCAACTTTAAAGCCGTCACTATCCTCGAACCCTGCAAAAGTCTAGGCAGGTACGGATCTGGCGTCGGAAAAAGGTCCCTGGCTGCCACTTTCGGCGTCAGTCTTCAAGCAGTTGACAAGGTCTTGGCGGGTTCGGGGCAACTCGGCGCCACCTACGACCTCAGCAACGTAGGTGCGGACGAGCCCACGGCAGACAAGTACCAGACCGTGTGGTTCCCCGAGGACCAGCCCATCACGATGGCAGAGGCGTTCCAGAAGTCGGTGGACTTCAAAGCCCTAGGAGTCGTCAGGCACGGCAAGTCAGGCTTATTGGGGATCCGTGTTGCACGTGGGTCAGACGCCGCCAAGGCCGCTGCCGTCAGCATCCGTGGCTGCGAAGCCACTCTCGCCAAGACGCGATACCGCATCACGGGCATTGCGGCGCGCCATGCCACGCTGACTCAGCTTGCCAAGACTCTCACGGGCCCGTCCGTCAAATGGGACTGTGAGGTCTACCACACCGCCTGGGACCCAGCCACTTCGGCGCAGTTTGCCTTAGTGCGCGCTCATCGTCCCCCACCCACATATACGGTACAGGTCGCAGGGTGCCCCATCCCGTGGAGCATCACCGAGGCCCCGTTGGCTGAGGTCGTGCCGAAGAGGGACAACGTTACCATTGTCACCCCTACCACTATCACAGAGCCTGTGACGCCGCCCGCCCGTGGTGGCGGCTTCAGCCCCGCCACGGGCACACTCCTAACCAAAGCGGCCCAGAGCCCCTACCTCCACGACCTCATGACTGCCACGCCCAAAGGCAAGGGCGTCGCACCGCTCCCGATCCCCAAGGAGGAGCCTTTAGCCAAGCGCCACCGATCCTCCAGCGGGAAACGCGACGCCACGCCGCACGCAAGATCACACGGCGCTCCAGGCCGCAGCTCCTCTGCACCCCCGCACGGCACGGATGGAGCTGCCGAGCAGACGGCCGTCCAAGGACCAGGTGGGGACGGGTACGACCCGCAACCTGGCACGGGGGCGGCCGAAGGTGGGGGCCACACGGAAGGGCACGCTGACGCAGCCGCCGAGGTACCAGGCGACGTCGAGATCCTCTCATCAGAGGATGAATTCAGCGTGGCATCGCGCGAACCGAACACCCTCGGCGAACGCTTCGCTACGGCCCCTAAACTGTCAGATGCCGCTACGACCCGCATCCAACACATGGAACAACAGCACGAGCTGCTTGCCAACACGGTGGACAACATGCAGGTCCAGCTTGCGGGCGTTCTCTCATCCCAGGCCACACTCACGGAGCACGTTACAGGCTTGGAACGAGGGCTTGCCACCGTCGTCACTCAGCAACAGACGGCAACTACCGAAGCTGCTGCACTGCGCGGCGACATCCAGGCCCTCCTCGGGCACCTCACGGGGGGTACCATCCACCTGCCCCAGGTGGCCACCCTCGATACCAAAAAGGAGGAAGCTGCACCAGTTGCCGATCCCGTGGCTGTCTGCGGGTGGATCGACCAGCCAGGCCAGGTCACCCCAGGGACGGGGCCCCCAGGGGCTGACAAAGGCAAAGACAAAGGGCGGGCCACACAGGAACCCTATTGAAGGTGCCTCAGAGGGCCCGCCTCAGCCCTCCGAGGAAGCGCCTTCAGAGGCATCCCTTCTCACTTCTCGTCGTACCTCCTCCTTGCTATATCATGTCATTTTTGGCAGCAGCACGAGCAAGCTACCTGGTGTAGGGACACCTGTCATCTTGCTGTGGGTGTGTTTGTTGCAATGTACATGAGCATGCAGGGGTACCTAAAGATGCGTGCTGACATGCAGCTTTTGGCTCATCGCTCGCGCCGCCTGCCAGGCCTCGCCATCATGTGGCGCTTTGCTTTCAGCCTGGCCCTCCCCTCGCTCGCTGGAGCACACCCGTCTTCAGGCGGTGCGCCCCAGCATGGAGGTGGGTTTCTTCTGCAGCACGTCGAACGTGCGTCCCTTTTCTACCTCTACGATGACAGCATCTACAAGTACGATCACTGCACCATCTTGGACCCGATCGTCAACGGCACCGCTGCCGCGAGTCCGTGCAGTATTGGCCAGGCACACAGTGGCGGCTTCAGCCCCGCTGCTGTGCCCCGCTATTGCCCTATGGGTCCCACCACTCCCATGCGAGATAGGGGCGAACCCGAGGAAGACCCTGCTTTCTGGCACCTGATGATGATCCGCGCCCGGCTCATACCGTGTGCTGCGGCGTGGGCACCAGGTGAGGAAAACCAGGACATGTTCTGGGCATGGCTCGAGGACTGCGTCCCGTACATCCTGGCGACGCTCCATCTGCCACAGTACGATCACCTCTTCCATGAGGCGTCCGAGGACACCACCGACGCCCTGCGTCATCGCACCGCGGTCGACATGTGCGAGGACATCTGGCACAGAGCGGGCCCTGACAGGCAGCGCATCAACCGCAACCTCACTCGGATCCAGAGCAGCCGCGAGTACGCCACCCGCTATTTCGGCCTCCTTCTGGAGTACCAGGGCGCTCGTGCCACGCTCGTTGGCCCTGAGGCTTTCATGGCACCTTTGCCGCCATACCTCTCACGGGCCCATGCTCTGCTACCAAGAGGTCTCCCTCCACCCGACCATGACGCCATGGCGTACCTCGCTGATGTTATCCTGCACCAACCGCCAGACATGCTGCCGCTCGTCGAGGCGGAGCTCGCTGCGGCGCCGACGGACGGCACCGATCAGGCCGCAGAAGATCCCGTATCATGGCTGCTCCAGCACATCGCGGCCAGCGATATCGGCAATACATCCATGGACTCGTTCCACGCGTCGGAGGATAGCCAGGACGACATCGATATCCAGGATCGAGACGGCACGATACCATCAGGCGACTCGGCTCAGCGTGACCGCGACAGTGAGCCTCACTCTGGGCTCGACCCGTGGCAACGCAGTGCGCCCCACACCCCAGATCAGGCCGACCCTTCTGCGCGGCCTAACGACGCTGAAGGCGTCACTGCCGCTGATGTGACTAGCCATTCCACTGCTTCGCCAGCTCATGCCAGGCCGTGCAGTGGCGGCTTCAGCCCCGCTGCACCACTGGCTAGACCTGGACATCCCCAGACTGCAGGAGGTGACAACGTGACTGACTCCAACCCCAGTGCCATCGACCACTGGCAGGCCGACATCGACAACGACCCCATCGATGATGAACACCCAGATGCCAGCGGTCCCCACGAGCCCCAGCACAGCTCAGCGGCATCACGACATTGTGGCTGCCTCATCTGCCTCCTGGTGGCCACGTACGCCATCGCGATAGCAATGCCGTACAAGGACCAGATCGATGGATACTTGCCGACCCCGAGCCGAGACCCCAGCTACCGACAACGACGACGACGCCAAGCGACCGCACCAGGCCCATCGGTGTCCACTATATTCCGACGCAAAACGACATACTATGTCACGTCCACATTGAGGGCCACTCTCAAATGGACCAGCGACAAACTCAGAGATGGTGTCTCGGGCGGAGCCACTGCAGTCGGGAGCGGCTTCGGGGGCGTCCTTAAATGGGCCAGCGGCAAGCTAGGGGCCATAGCCACGGGTGGAGTTGTGTGTGGTCTTCTACTCGTCGGTGCCAAACTCCTTGCCCAGGGAGCTGTCGGACACGTAGGCGCCCGCATATGTGCGCGGGCCCTGGACTCATCCACTGCCCACTGGTGCCTCCGCTGTTGCCAACCGAGCAGGAAGCCGAAGGACGAGGCCACACACAAAATGCCGTGCACGCTCGCCGACGAACACGACGACCTGCAGGTGCACGCACTCCGACATCCGCTGCTACAGGAACACTACGCCGCAGCTGTTGCCGCCGCAGTCGCCGACGTCACCACCGCCACCACCGCCGCCATCGCTGAAGTCACAGCCGCCGTATCGCGAGCCTCGTCTGTCACACCAAGATCGACCAGCCCGACGCCACGAGACGGCTCCAAGAACGGCACGACATTCGGTAACCTACCGACCAACGAGGATGCCACAGCACACGGTAGCGACACCGAGCCAAGGGAAACGAGAGAACGCACCCATGGCAGCCCGTGGTCCATCTTCCGACATGCTGACGCTCGTGGTTCCTCCCCCGACGCGGACACCCAACCACCACGACGGCGAGCACGCTATGCATCACCTGACAGGCCCCAGGCGCCTTCAGGCCCTGGTACGCCTTACACTGCCCTCAAGCCACCGACACGCAACTCACGCAACACCATCCAGCGTGACCCAGCGGTCCCCGAGCCGCCGAAGAGCATACTTAACGCCCTGTACCAAAACGGCTTCGCGCTAGGGAACAGTGGCGTGTCCACTGAGGACATCAAAGACGCTCTACGACTCCACGACCACCCTCGATTCACTCACGACCCAACACTCCAAGTGCTGGGGCCGTGGACGGACATCATGCAGAGGCCACCGAACCGCCTCACTTGGGTGCTGGAAGACTCGGGCGGCAACTCGGGCGAGACAATTTTCCCATACCTCACGTGGGACCTCCGTCAACCCACCACCGACGCGCCCACTGTTTTCTGGCATGGGACCCGCGGCGACCTTGCGGCCCGTCTTGCTGCCTGTGGAGGGCACCTTTTGCCAGGCCCCCGCCGTGAAACGAAGGGTCGCACTGGCACCAACGTTGGCCGCACGTACGTGAGCGTGCACCCTTCGCTGGCCGCGTGGTACGCGATACCGCCCCACCCGCCCTACAGTCTCGAAGACGACACCCTCGCGTGGGGACCCATCGCACTCTGGATGTGCGAAGCCACCCAACCACCGAGCGGGGAAAACAGGCACAACTACGTGAAAGGGGAGGCTCACGGAGCGCGCCTCATTTACCCTCGGGTCCTGAGCCTCCTCATCCGCATGGACTGGTGTGCCCCCACAGAAGCTGCTTCCAGGTGCCGTGCCCTTCCACACGCCTATGGCATGGGTGACTGCGCGCACGCCCTCCACATTGCTGGCTACGATCATCCAGATCTCCGTGAGGCGGCTGAAGCTCACGACCAGGAAGCTAGCACCAGGCGCAGATCAACCATCGCGGCAGCATGGCCACCACCGCAGGCGCTATACTCGCCAGAAGCGGCGCGAGCATGGGCCAAACAGCACTACGACACGGAAGCAGCCACCAGGGACGACCCTAATCAGCCTCGACCACGCGTCTCGCTCCACATACTCCAGCTGGACCCGAAACCACTCATCGACCTGGTGTACACGGGCTTGCAAGCTGTCCCCGTGCGGGGGCACCCTGACGCACACGGGTCGCGCCCCAGCGGCTCCAGCCCTGGGGCCGCGTCGGACCCACCACGCACGCACAAGTCAGGCACAGCCTTAGCCCACAGTCCAGACCCCTCATCGACGTCATCTGGAGTCGACGAACGCCGTACGCCATCCCTCATCAGCGCGGCCGCCGCCCTCGCCCGAGGCCGCGCCCGTGCGCGACGATCTGCCTCTCGCTCGTCACGACAGAGCGACGGGAACTCCACCTCCGACAACAGCGGCATCGAGACGTGGGAGCACATTGTGACGGAGGAGGAGCCGACTGCCTACCACGTCCTCGCCTACCACGTGCGTGATGTGCGGTCCCGTGTCAACGCCCCTGGCATCGAGGTCTGGCTCGACCCTGGTGATCACCACGATGGCGCCTACTTACCGTGGGGGACGACAGTCATGGGCTACCGCGTCATTGACCCTACGGTGGACGGGCGTGACGGCTGGGTCATCCTGCATCATGATCACGGCGACACCACCACTAAGCTCTGGGCACCGACCCAAGTCCACGTTAAGGGGGACGACTCCTGGCGCACCGTCATGGTACCAGCGGATATGGGGCCCCAGTGGATCAGGTGCCACGCCGAGGACGCACGCCTCCCCGCCGAGGTAGTCCGCACTACAGGCCAATCCTGGTTTGCTGACGTCTGGCCCTTGTGGGATCGCCCGAGACCCCACCCAGACGACCCAGGCACAAACGAGCATGCGCTACCGCCTTTACCAGGACGCTGGTCTTGCCTACAGTGCCGATTCCAATGCTGCCAATATTGCGCGGCTCGCCGCAATACACAGCTTGGCACCTCGGGCCAACCAACGTGCCCAGACTGCGGCCGCAGCGGACTGCGTACACTTATGGACTGGTCCACGGACTACTCGTGCAACAGTTGGACGTGTGCATACAGCACCAATAAGAGGGACTCCGACACATGCTGCCTGTCCAGCAGGTGTCCCCACCCTCCCAGGCCACACAACCAGCTCGACGTCCGTGCCACAGGGATGCCGCCGCACATCCTTGCCCGCCAATTCGGCAACGCGCCAGCCCTCCACGACCTCAAGGAACCCCCCCGAGCGCCTTCAGGCCCCGGGGGAGAACCTCCACAACCAGGGCAAGCAGGCTACCAGGGCCAATGGTACCTCCCACCACAGCCGCGGCGCGTCCCCAGGCAGGGATTGCCTGACGGCACAACGCGGCCACCTGGATTCACAGGAACGGGGATGCCCGAAGAACCTTCCCCCGACCAACCGCTTTGGAGGGAAGGCTACGTGCTCTTCAGCCCCCATCAGGCCCTCAAGGAGGAACTCACCTTCAACAAGACGGTCCGCCGACCCTTCTCCCTAGCCATTACCAACATGTACAGGGATCGTGTCACGGTCAGGACCGTCTGCGAGTTGATCGCCGAGCGCACCCACATGACCCGCACCCGCTGGCGAGATGTGGTACTGTACTGGGACGCCGAGGGTGGTCCTGGGCCTCAAGCTCTCGACTACGATATGCGACTCTGTGACGCCATGTGAGCCGTGCCACGACCGAAGCTGAGCTAAACCACGACCGCAGCAACCGTGGTAGTTTCTGCCTCTATGGACCAGCGCACCAGCGGGCCATCAACATCACGGCGATCTCAGAGCCGCAGAACATCGACTACACGGAGCATGTGCGACGATACTCACCCGTAGGGGGGACCTACCCTGACCACGCCTTCGAGCACGTCTATCGGGGCTGGCAGCGGCCCGACGTGCCCACCATCCTCCCCGACACCCGCCCCCTCTCGAGAGCCGACTGGCAGCGTCACCAACAGCACCAGCAGCGCATCCAGCAGCGGGACCAACGTGACGCAGGACAGCAGGGCACAACACGCTACCGCTCCCCTGCGCGAGTCCCGACAGGCGGTAACACGGCCTACGACGGGGATGCCATCTACCACCGTGGTCCCATAGGTGCCAGGCCCGCGGCTGCTGGAGCAGCCGCCTCCAGCTACGGCCAAGCCCCCAACGCCAGGGTTCACCCAGCGGCCAGCGGTTACTCGCGTGCACCCCTACATCCCCTAAGGGCCACCTCGCCAGTGCCAGGGTCCACGCGCGCCTGGGGCCTTTACTCAGGCCGACATGAGGGCCCCTCCAGCAACCAGCCTGCAGTGATAACCCCTGCGGCTTCAGCCCAGGGGGCTGCAACAAACCGTGGCAGGGCTGGGCGCCCCGAAGGATGGCGCGATGCGAACGTGCGCGCTTGGCAACCGCGCCAGCACACGCCCCCGCCAAACGTAGCTGCAGCACTGCGCCCTGCCCAGGCCAAACCTGCCCCACCTGTGCGGGAGAGGCAGCCGCTCACCCCGCTCGTCCTCACGCGCATCCAGGCGCATCGCAGCGCCTCCCCGAGGCACAGCGAGGGAAGCGCCCACCACGTCAGCCCCCGCCCAGACGCGGCCGACCCCGACCAGGCCACAGCCACGGCGGAAGGCGGCACAAGCGCCTCTCGCCAGCCCAGCCCATCACCCTGCGCGGCGCCGATCCGATCCCCGAGCAGGGCGGATTCTGAGCGCGCTAATGCCCAGGCGACTTCGCCACGCGACCGTCACACGGGCGGGCGCGTCCCGCGCAGCAGGACCTGCAGCCGCCACAGTTCACGCAAGGCCCCAGGGAGCTCCACGAGCTCGCCGCCTCGCGAGACTCAGGCCGATGGCCGACCCCCCGAAGTGGTGCCACGCTTCGGAGCCAGCGTCATCGACCCCAGCCAGGTCGACCTCGAGCCGACGCCGTCCACGGACCACGAGCCGCAGCTGCCCACCCGCGTGATCGTCCCCATCGACGAGGCGCCAACCTTCGACCCGTTCAAGAACAAGTACCGTGTCAAGAACCTTGTGGCGGGTTTGGCGGGGGCTCACCGCTCTCACCTCAGAGTCGGGGCGGTGCCCCCGCCACCTCGGCTGCTGCCGCGGCAGCTGCGGCCCCGCGGGGTATCAGCCCTGTCCGCAACGTGGGCCTCACGGCAGCGGGCATGGACGAGGCCCAGCGTCAGGCCTCCGATCGTGCTGCTGGAGCCATTCCACCAGATGCTGCTCATCAAGACACTGACGGGGCGGGCGTGTCACCGCAGCAGGGACCAGCGGTGGCGCGTGCGCAGTACATGCGCGTGCGTTGTGCCGCCGCCGCGCCTGGCCGCCGCCGCTGTCTCGCTTTTGTCTTTGTGTTCGGCAGGATGGATCGAGGAGTCGCTTCCCTCTTCCACTGCTGCCGTCTCACTTCTCCTCCCCTCGTCCCCTACAGTACAGGAGTGAGGAGGAATTTTCGTGACATTTTTACTAATATTTATGAACCCCCCCTGGCGCAGTGCCGACCGTGTCCCTCCTATATGGTTGGCCTGATGGTTGGCCTGACGGCGGCTTCAGCCCCGATCAAGCTAGCCCATAGTAACGCCATGAGCTCCTACTGTGGCCAAGCCTCCTACTGGGGCGAGGGTCAAGCTGACCTTCACCGTGCGGGGCGCGCAAACCCCAGTTCCACCGATGGAGACGGGCCAGGTCGCTCCATACACCTCGTCAGCCTTAACATCACCAGTCTCTCAGCGAACTGGCCAACCATCACCGCCCTTGGTGTCGACCACAACGCCGCTGTCATAGCACTGCAGGAGACCCGACATGCCAAGCCGACTAGGCAAGCCATCGCTACCAGCGCCGCCAATCCTCTCCACGGTGGATACCACGCCAGTCTTGGGCCTGACCTTGATCTGGCGCGAGCCCAGCGCAGAGCTGCCCACGGCGGCACTGATCACACCGTTGTGGGCAACACTGGCGCCTCGGGAGGGGTCGCCATTCTCTCTAAGGATGCCATCGTCGACTCCACTGTCGACGACAATGCGCCCTGTATCGCCGCCCTCAAGGCCAAGAAAAGATGGCATGAGGTCTTTCTCCCACTCTGCACTCAACACCGCCGTAGGCGGCGACGAAATAACCATGGGCCCGCGGGGATCTACATAGCGAGCCTTTACGGGATTGCTGGAGGAGACAGCACAGCTCTCTTTCGGCTCGCTGACTGTGCCGCCGCTAGGGTCGGCTCAGCACCCTACTTCATCTGCATGGACGCCAACACGAACATTGACGACAATCCACACCTTCTGCACATGTTGCAGCACGGATGGTCCAACGTCGCTGAGGGCACACCAGACCACACCATGCACACCTATGGCAATATCCCTGATTGGGACCGCGTCACCAAGTGCCCCCGCACTTCGCGCATCGATTATATCATTGCCAACCAGGCGGCGCGATCCCTTGTCACCGACTTCTGCTACCTTCGCGACTTGCCTGCGAAGTCTCACGTTGGCCTGCAGGTCACGCTTGACCTCAGTCGCCTCGACCATACGGCCCGACGCCTTCTTGCCCATACGCCCTACCCGCCCGACGATGGAGTTCATGAGGGGCACGAGCTGCAAGCACTTGGGACCCTCATCGCTGGGCGGTACCAGGACCGCATGGAGCAGGCCGACGCACGAGACGACGTGGAGCGCATGTTCACCCTGGCTAACGAGGCCAGTCATGAGTACCATCTCACCCGTCTACGCGATCTGCCACCTCCACCGCCCCACCAACCAAAAAAGAAGCCCCCCACCATGCACGGGCTCACGCCTACGTTCGAGGATCGACCGGTTGTCCCCCGCGCGTTCCCCACCTACGGAGCTTCCACGATTCACATGAACCGACTGCGCAAGCTCCATCGGCAACTCTGCGAGCTCCGTTTCATCGGACAGCACCACCATCTAGATTGCCGTGCTATCCCGCCGTACCTCGCGCAGCGCATCGACTGCACGTGGGCCGCGGCCCGCCTCTTATGCCACAAGCTGCGCCCCACGGTTCTCCTGGAATTCCCCGAGGCCTGGGCCCCAGACGAGCCAGTGCCGCACGGGGAGCACCTTGACGTTTTGATCCAACATCTCGACTTAGAGCTGGCGCGACGCGCGAACCGTGCCAAGGCGGAACGCATCAGGATATGGGCCGAGGGCGTCCGTGAGCCAAGCGGGCGAAAGGCGGCCATATACGCACGAGCTGCTGATAGCTCGCCCACGGCGTATCTCCGCACGCCTACCACTCCTGACGATACGCAACTCCACTGCGACACCAACGCCTTCAAACCTGACGAAGCTTGCACGGACGACAGCGACGCTGACACCGAAGCTGGCGGCTTCAGCCCCGGCGACGGTAGTTCGCCCGACACGGACAGCGACGAAGACCACGCCCGTGAACCACCACCTGCGCAAGTCCCCGACATCCTCCCTGCCAACGCCATTGTTGCTAACATCAAGGACATGCTGAAGCTCATGGTCGACACCTGGGAGCCCATCTTGGGCAGGTACCGCGCACGTGCGGGACATGATGCCGAAGCCATGCCGACGTGGGCCGACTTCTACGACGAGTACCGACAGGAGCTGCCTACGCCATCACCAGCTACCCCTTTCCACCTCACCGACGACCAACTCATCCACTTCATTCGCACCCGTTCACCGAGACGCGCGGGGGGTCTGGACGGTTGGACTACTAAGGAGGCAAAGGAGCTTCCCGACGACATTCTTCGCCTCTTCGCCAGCGTTCTACGAGCTATGCAACGCACTGGCACCATCCCAGAACCCCTCCTCCACGTCCCAAACCCGTGCCTCCGAAAAGGCCGAGGCGAACTCCCAACGGACCAACGACTTCTCTCGGTGCTTTCCGTTTGGATGTATGCGTGGGAAGCACCAGCTTACCGCAGCCTCACGGACTGGCGGAAAGGATGGACCCACGCCACGAGTTTTGGCGCTGTTCCCAAAGCTACCATTGGGGACGTCAGCACTTCTCTCGCCCTTCGCATCGAACACGCCAGAGCCCTTCTCCTTCCCTTGGCTGGAGCTGCCCTGGACCGTCAGAAGTGTTTCGACTATCTCATCACGGACATATGCCTTAACCTCGCGCTTCACGCGGGGTGTCCCCAAGACATCGTTACTGTCCGCAGAAACTTCTACAGGCGCCACAAACGTTACATCCGCATGAACGGGCGTACTCTAAGGAACTGGCCAGGACAAACGGTCACCTCCAGGGAAGCTCTTGGTCCCTGGACGACATTAAGCTGCTCATGTGCGTCTGGACCAAGAGACAGCATCGTTACGTGCCGCGGTCTCTCAGCACTACCTTTGTTGACGACAGCAACTCCACTACCCACACCGCGCCCGACTTGCAGAAATCTCTTGATGAAACCGCCAAGTTTGATCGATTTTCTGGTCAACGCATTCATCCTGGAAAAGTGGCGGGGTGGGCGCTTACTGACGAGCTTCGCACCGCCGTTACCCAGCTCACCTTGGCGGAACGGCCCCTACGCGTGGTCGACTCCTTCAAGCTCGTCGGAAGTTACATCAACGCCGAGGCAGCGCCGGCTCCAGCCGCGCTCAACCTCGCGGCCACCGCTGACGCCCGTGTACGCAGGGCGACTAGTCGCCTGCCGCGTATTGGCAAGCTCCCATCTCCGATGCGTATTAAGGCGCGGCACGCCCGCTCCCTTGCTGCCAGCGTCTGTACCACGGGCACTGACATCCAAGCCCCATCAGGCCCCGTCAAAACTGCCTACAACCATGCCCTTAAGGCGGCTATCCGCCCCAAGGGAAACAGGTGGGTCGAGTTTTGGACTCTCATGGCCGTGTGCGTCCCAGGGCACGCCCTGGAGATTGACGCCATTATGCAGCGTGAAGTCTTCCTGTGCCTGCGGCGACAGGTCAACCGCGACGCCACTCTCTGCGGCCTCGTCAGGGATCTCCAACACCATGTCCAGACCCTTTTTGGCGGAGGACCTGTTGGACGACTTGTTCAGACGCTTCAGCAGCTCCGTTGGACTTGGCCCACATTTGGCACCATGTACGACGACTGGGGCTGTCAGATCAGTTGGCTGAACCTTCCCCAAAACGCCTTCCTTCACATGCTGCGCGCCTCGCAACGCAGAGCCTTTCTCAGAAAAATCAAGCCACGGCGTCATGACCTTGGTCACCTTGCTTCGGTCAGACAGGGCCTCGACCTTTTCGCCAGCACGTGGCTCGCCCGCACCAAAGGAGCTGCCAAATGCAACGCATGGCAGCTGGCGCTCCTCTTAAACTACCTGTCGGGCGGGGACCACACCCAACAGCGACGTTCTCGATCAAATACGTCCGCTGATCCCAGCCCTATTTGCCGTTACTGTGATGAGGAAGAGGAAACTCAGGAGCACACTGTGCGTGACTGCAAGTGCTGGGCCCGTGAAAGAGTCCCTCTCACCACCCTCATCAGTGACGAGCAGTGGGCCCGTCTTCCTCCGCACACAAGACATTGCGGGCTCTTCGATGAGGACCCAGCCCTCCTCGATCTGCAAGCCGACCTCGCGAGGGACCCGCTACCTCAACCCATACCGCGGCCTCCGCCTGAGGGAGATCCTGCGGCTTCAGCCCAGGACTCCTACACCACCTACCTTGACCACGACACTGGTTGGACATGGGTCTACGCTGCCACGGACGGTGCATGCACCAATCAAGCCATCCCTTTGCTTGCAAGAGCGGGCTACGGCGTCTACTACGGCATCGACCACCGCATGAACTACAGTGCGCGCGTTCACGGCATCACGCAGAACGCACA
>CAUYUJ010018960.1:169809-231119 GCA_963575745.1 Prorocentrum cordatum | reverse complement strand
TGTTCCATACGGTCTGCAGAAGAGAGGGCCGCTCGATACACTGGAAATCCTGGAACGTGTCCTGAGTCAATCCTATCATTATATCAATCCCGTCGTAATGATCGTGATGATAGACGCACTCGTGTGATGGGAACAAAAACACGACGGGAGGTTCTTGGCCGTTGTCGTCGGCCTCCCGTGGCCCTGGCCAGGCCCGGGGACTGTCAAACAACGACTCAGGATGGAAAACGGGCCCCAGGGACAAGGTCGGGACGCTCGGGGAACCCGTATTGAAACAATCAGGACGTCGCAGTTTTGGATCACCCAACGAGCACACATTCGATTCGGATGGTCAGGGGCTCCGCCAGCCATAGGCAGACTGTGTCTGCAGGCTCGGGCGCGAGTGACCCCTTGCAGAGCGCTATTCTCTTGGCCCGGCGGACAGCCTACACCAGCATCAGCAGCACCGCGGCCAGCAGCAGCAGCAGCAGTCACTCCGGCAAGTCCGTCGTCCGACGGTTCGTGGCAACAGGTTGGCCACAGTCAGTGGTCCCGTTGGGCGGGTACGATAGAAGATCACAGAAGGCCCTGCTCGTCTTGGACTGTCTGTGTATCGGCGAAGGACGCCCCGGAGTGATCAGCTGCGCCAGATAGCGCCCAGTGGGGCTCCCAGTGGCGCCGAAGAGTGTCAGAACAGCGCCCAGCACAACAAGCAGCATCCAATGGCGCCACCTGGGGGAGAGGCATCGCGTGCGCTCTGCGAGCGATGGGCGTGCTATTGAGCGCCGTGGGGACGACCAACACCTTTGGCGAGTTGCTTCCTCAGATCTCGGGAGCGTCCAAGGGGGGGGGGACGGATTGTTTTGCGGATTCTTGGAGGAAGGTTTTTGGAGTTCGTGAGTGTCTTCTGGCCTCTGGAAAGCATGCGCCTCGTCAAGAGCCTGCTGGGTGTGCCCGGATCGTGCCGAGCTACCAGCAGAGACCGGAATTATGACCCGAAAGCCAGTCGTCGGACCCAGGACCCTTCTCCCAGGTTCATTTTCGATCCGGTCGTTCCGATTATGTGCCTATTTCGCTTGGCTCGATCCGATTCGATTCCGAAATTCTTTCCATCCGATGGGGCCAGATGCTTGCATGGTTCCCCCTAGAATGCACAACACCGCCATGCAGTGCATGGCAGGGTTGTGCATCCTGGCGGAACCAATCAGATTTGATTGCGCTTCCGTGTCGATGCGGACAGATCGACGCAAATTCCAATTCGATTCGATTTCCCGATTCGATGTTGATTGACCCTACCTCCTGCCAGAGTTGCGGGGAGGTCCTTGTCACAAGTCTCGAAAACACAACAACAGCATAGACATTCGAATGTCCGCGCGTGAGCTCTTCGATCTGCGCAGCGCCTAGCGCGCCATGGAGTGCAGATCCAAGGAATCCGCGCAGACCTCAGACAGGTTCTGATGAGGCCGCTTCAGTTCGTTATGTGGACAAGTAGCCGTTGCCCTATCTCAGGTTTGATGCCGCTTTCTGTTCCCCTGTTGTTAGACGACGTGAGCTGCGGCCAAAAAGGTACTACGCGTATCGCGCCGCCAGTTCTGAACCTTAGTGGGCCCTGGAAACGACAGGGCCATTTTTGTATCGGCTCCGTTTTGCCGTTTCTGTTGCCGGTTCTGACGCCGTTGTTTTAAAGGCTCCGTCGCTTTTTTTGTTTGCCGGCTTTGGCTCCGGCTCCAGTTTGGGAGCTGTTTTTGTGGCCGCTTCCGGTCGCCGTTTCCTTGCCGTGCCCGTTTTCAAGAGCCATTTTTTCGGAAGCGGTGGAAGAAGCGGCCCTGCTGCCGTTTCTGGGGCCCTTTCTGGCCCCTCCGCGCCTCGGCGCGGCACGCGAAGAACGCCCCCGTCCCGGGCAGCAGTGTGCCGAGCTTGTCCTTGCGCGCCGCCCCACGGGGCAGAGCGGCACGCCGTCACTTTGCAAGGCGCAGCGCGCTGCGGGGCCGCCGCTGCGACACGCTGAGCAAACGTTCCTCGTCGTATGGCCACTCTTGTCGGTATCGTTTCACCGATGCCCATCTCGATCCCCATGCCAATCCAGACCCCCGGCATCCTTGCACCCCAGTTGGGGACACGCGCCTCGAAACCCGAATGGAACGGCTTATATCCCCATCTAGGGGGTCAATCGGCCTTTGGGGCCCAGGCCACGTTCGTGGGGATAGGGGTCGGTGAAACGATGCCCATCTTGGTGGGGCTTGGAAAGCGGCAGGCTTCTTTCCACCGCTTCCAGGAACTGGGCGCTTGCTCAGGGAAAGCTGTTGAGACGTTGCGCGCCGAAGCGGGCAGCAACCTGGCGCCAGAAGCGAGGGCCGGGACTGCGACGGGGCCGGACACGCCAACGGCCACGGATTTGCACAAAAAAGTGGAGACCCGGAGATGGTGCGAACGAGTCGGCCTTGCCGTTGCCAAGGCCCTCTGAGAGCGTGCGGCTGCGATGCTGCGCGAGATCGGCGCCGTGCTCGGGCGGGGCCCCGACTGTGGCCGGGCCCATGTTGGACCCAAGGTTTGAGGCAAACGCTGCGCTTACGGTCGGACCCGTAATCATTCTGACAAGGAATTCGTGGTGAGAATTATGTTTGTTGCGTTGTTGTTGTTGTTGTTGTTGCTCGTTGTTGTTGTTGTTGTTGATGTTGTTGTTGTTGTTGGTGTTGTTGTCGTTGTTGTTGATGTTGTTGTTGTTGGTGTTGTTGTCGTTGTTGTTGTTGGTTGATGATGTTGTTGTTGCTGTTGTTGTTGGTGTTGTTGCTGTTGTTGGTGTTGGTGTTGGCGCTGGTGTTGATGTTGTTGTTGGTGGTGGTGTTGTTGGTGCTGCTGCTGTTGTTGTCGTTGTTGTTGTTATTGTTGCTGCTGCTGTTTTGTTGTTGGTGGTGTTGATGCTGCTGCTGGTGTTGTTGTTGGTGTTGTTGTGTGTTGTTTGTTGTTGTTGTTGTTGTTGTTGCTGTTGCTGTTGTTGTTGTTGTTTGATGTTGATTGTTGTTGTTTGTTGTTGCTTGTTGTTGTTTGTTGTTGTTGGTGGTGTTGTTGCTGCTGTTGCTGCTGCTGCTGTTGTTGGTGTTGGTGTTGTTGTTGCTGCTGCTGCTGTTGCTGTTCTTGTTGAACTTTCATTTCTGAAGACTAATGTGTGTTGATCCCCCCTTACCGGTGCATACTGTTCTTTCTCAATCAAAGTGTGCCCTTCGACGCTCGCACCCTGTTTTCTGACAGGGGAAGTCTTCGTGCTCAAATTGGGCCCCTGGCACCCCGGATTACAACAACAGCAACAACAACAACAACATCGGCTCCCGCCTGAGACTTCCTCCAAGTTTCTTCAGGATCTCCGCCCCTCCCGCCTGAGACTTCCTTACAATTTACTCAGGATCGGTGCGCCCGCCTGTGACTTCCTCGCAATTATATCAGGACCCCCGCTCCCACTTGAGATTTCCTCACAAGTTACTCAGGAACGGCTCTCCCGCTTGAGACCTCCTCGCAAGTAAGTCAAGACTTCCTTGCAATTCAATCAAGACCCCCGCTCCCGCCAGAGAACCCTTGTTTTATGCAGGAACTGCGTTATCGCCTGTGACTTCCATGCAATGTATTCAAAAATCGCGCTTTCGACGCTCAGGAAACACGCTGCGCCAAGGACACCGTCACAATTTACAGAGGAATCGCGCTCTCGCCATACTCAGGCATCCCGCTTGAATGTCCCACCCGCCCGACCCGCCCGTCAGGGGATCGCCCGCCCGTCGTGGGTTCCCGCCCGAGACTTCCTTTAGGAACGGCGCTTTCGCTTAGGACTTCCTCGAATTGTCACGCTCTTACCTTCTTGCTGCTCCCTCTCCCTCCTCCCTCCTCTCCTCCCTTCTCTTTCCCTCCTGCCTTCCCTCATCCATCTGCCTTTCTGCCCTATCCCCTCTCCCACCTCACTTCTCCATCCCCTCTCCTGCCTCCTCCCTCCCTCTTTCTCTCTCCCCTCTCTCTCTCTCTCTTTTCTCTATCTCCCTTATCTCTCTCTCGTTCTCTCTCTCTCTCTCTCTCTGTCTCTCTGCCTCTAATAAACCGCCCCCCCTCTTCGCTCCTTCTCTCCTGGCGTTTTCCCTCTTCCTTCGTCCCTCCCCCTCCCTTCCTCCCACCCTCCCTCGCTATCCCCCTCCTCTTTTTGCACGGCCCACACCAATTCCAATGACGGGCACATGTACGCCCACGAAGGATCGTTCGCCCGTTCAATGTTGCCCGCTTGTCTAAGCCCGCCGCCCCCCGCAAAGAGAAAGAATCCCCCCAAAGGGGGTGTGATCGAAGACAAAAAGGGCGGGGCGGGTATCGAGGCTGTGGGGAATTCGTTTTGAATGGCACACGGGCATATAAGAGCGAACAGTCTTAGAATGATTGTTGCTGCTGTTGCTGACCTTTTCACTTCTGAAGAATAATTGTTGTTGATATCCCCATCACCGGTGCATGCTGTTTTTCTCAATCAAAGTGTGCCTCTCGACGTTGGCACCTTGTTTTTTGACAAGGAAAGTCTTCGTGCTCAAACTGGGCCCTTGGCCCCCCGGATTACAACAACAACGGCTCCCGCGTCAGACTTTCTCAAATTTTTTCAGGACCCCCGCTCCTGAGACTTCCTCACAATTAACTCAGGAACGGCGTTCCCGGTTGAGACTTCCTCGCAATTACATCAGGACCCCCGCTCCCATCTTAGACTTCCTCACGAGCTGCTCACAAGTTACTCAGGAACGGCGCTCCCGCTTGAGACTTCCCCGCAATTGAGCCAAGACTTCCTCGCAATTGAATCAAGACCCCCGCTCCCGCCAGAGAACCCCTCACACGTTATTCAGGAATTGCGTTTTCGCTTGTGACCCCCGTGCAATTTATTCAGAAGTCGCGCTTCCGACGCTCAGGAAATGCGCTGCGCCAAGGACGCCGCTACAATTTACTTAGTAGTCGCGCTCTCGCCATACTCAGGCATCCCGCTTGAATGTCCCACCCGCCCGACCCGCCCGTCAGGGGATCGCCCGCCCGTCGTGGGTTCCCGCCCGCGGTTTCCTTCAGGAACGGCGTTTTCGCTTAGGAATTCCTCGAATTTTCGTGCTCTTACCTTCCTGCTCCTCCTCCCTCTCCCTCCCCCCTCCTCCCTCCTCTCCTCCCTTTTCTCTCCCTCCTCTCTTCCCTCATCCTTATGCCTCTCTGCCCTATCCCTTCTCCCTCCTCCCTCCTCCCTTCTCCCTTCCCTCTCGTGCCTCCTCACTCCCTCTTTTTGTTCTCTCTCTGCCATCTCTCTCTCTCTCTCTCTCTCTTTCTCTACCTCTCTTATGTGTTTTGGTTGTGTTCTCTTTTTGCGCTGGTCTCTCTCTCTCTCTCTGTCTCTCTCTCTCTCTCTCTCGCTCTCTCTGTCTCTTTCTCTCTCTCTCTCGCTCGCTCTCTTTCTCTCTCTCTCTCTCTCTTTCTCTCTCTCTCTCTCTCTCTTTCTCTCTCTCTCTCTCTCTCTCTCTCTATGTATAGATATATCTCTCTTTTTCTCTCTCCTTCTCTTCTCTTCGCTCCTTCTCTCCTTGCGTTTTTCCTCTTCCTTCGTCCCTCCCCCTCCCTTCCTCCCACTCTCCCTCGCGATCCCCCTCCTCTTTTTGCACGGCCCACACCAATTCCAATGACGGGCGCACGTACGCCCACGAAGGATTGTCCGCCCGTTCAGGTTTGCCCTCTTGTCTAAGTCTGCCGCCCCCCGCAAAGACAATGAATCCCCCCAAAGGGACCCACCCCACGACCCGCCCGCGACCCACCCGCGACCCACCCGCGACCCACCCGCGACCCACCCGCGACCCACCCGCGACCCACCCCGCGACCAACCCGCGACACACCCGCGACACACCCGCGACACACCCCGCGACCCACCCCGCGATCCAATCCGCGACACACCCCAGTGACCACCCGCGACCCACCCCGCGACCACCCCGCGACCCACCCCACGACCCACCCTCAAGGGAGGAAAAACCACCCGGACCCGACAATTGATGTTTACTAAAACGGCCCTGGGCGTTGACAAAATAGCCCTGCCTCGTTCGATTCATTCCCTGCGTGCGTTTACTAAACGGCTTCGCTTGTCGGTGTGATTATTTAGGGTTGGAAAATTATTTCTGCCCCCCCTTTTGTTTTTTTTTGTTTTTTGTTTTTTTTATTTTTTTTTTTTTTTTTTTTTTTTTTCTTTTTATTTTTTTTTTTTCTTTTTATTTTTTTTTTTCCTTCTATACCCGCGACCGGCCCACGACCCGGCCCGCGACCCACCCGCGACCCACCGTCGACCCACCCGCGACCCATTTGCAACCCAACCCGTGACCCACCCACATTATGTTAACAAAAAGTCGGCGCCTGAGGCAGGCTCGTTATATAGCTTGAAAAGTATGCGCCTGCGGCGGGCTTCTTCAGAGCCTCGCAGACTACCGACGTACCCGCCGCCCCTTCACTTTTATCCGCAATTGGGGGTGCTACGTATTCTTCGTGCCTGCCGGATGCTCTTGTGCATCCTGGGGAAGGGTACCTTCGAATGTTCTGGAGCTTGGCCAGCGGAGGGTCTCGTGTTCTGCAAGGGTGCTCTTCTGCCCTAGTTCACGCAGTGGCGAAGCGTCCTGGCGTGGTTATAGGCCTACCTAAGAATGTTCAAAAAAACTTCTTGTGGCTTCCACGAAATGTTTTTGGAACATTTCTGGCTGGGGCTGTTTTTGTTTGTTTAAAAGAAAAAAGACACCTTGGGCTTATGTTATAAGAACATTGCTTTTGACATTAGAACACGCTTGTGGTTCTAAGAAAATTTCGTGGTAGGCCTATAGAAATGCCGGGACGGTCGGTCCCTGCTCAATAGGTCGGGCCGTAACTGGACAGGCCAGGACGGGCTCGGCCAGGGCCCTGGATGTGCCGATCCTGGGCCTGCCAGGGGCACCCAAGAGGAGCAGATCTGCTACGACATTGCTTTTTCAACCCTGAGCTTAAAACCACGAGTGCGCGCGCTCTCCTGGACGGCATGTCTGCGATCGCATACGACCTGATACGACCTTTTTCACCAAGCGGCGCCGACCAGTCACCGAGCCTGTATGTGTGTTTTAATATTTGCCCATCGAACCTGCTGCCTGGTCTGTGTTGACCGGCTTGCGCGTGTTCGTTTGGCTTTCCTATTCGGCAGACTCGCGTCTCCCAGATTCGAGTCTCACTCCGAGGCTGGGAATGAATTATACAGAATCGCCCCTTGCAGGATCGATCCCTGGAGACCTCGACAGGCGCTGGATATGGTTATGCTTGGGCACCCTGGTGCCCATTTGTGTATACATATGTATGGATGTATATATATATATATATATATATACACACACATAGGTCTTTGTACCCACCATGATCCCCCCAAGGCGGATCGGTGGTGCCGTGTAGGTGGTGGTTGTTGAGATGGCGCGGGTCTATGGAGTGGAGTGATGCTCTTGTCGCGGACGTGCGTGCGTTGTTCTGGTGATGGTCTTGGTGTGTTGTGTGTTGTGATGGTGGTGGTTGGGATTTGGGCTGGGATTCGGGACTGATTCTGGGTCGGAAAACGCGCCGTCCGGTCGACCAGACCCCCGTCGGGAAACCACTGCACATTGTAGGGTGCGCCGCGTATGCGTTGATGTCGATGGCAAGGGGAGGGCCCAAACTTGGCGCGCTCAGGTGCGAGCGCAATCGTGCGATACGGGTGCCGACGCGAGGTCAAGCGAACTCCAAAATAGAAATCACACGACCCCCTCGGGGCCAGCACCACAGGTCACTCTAGCGAAGGGTCGCCCTTACGTGTAGCCGATACATATCCACCGCCCGCTGGACTTGGTGCGGATGCCCAGCTCGGAGCGTCTCCGTGCGACCGACGACCGCGTATCCGCGGGATCGCGCCCCAGAATCCAGACCACGAGGGCGCGGGCGCGCGTACTCCAAGTTTTTTAATAAGCGTGGGGGGGTACCTCCCCCAAACGGGGGCCAACCTCGCGTCGTCAAGCGCCGCGACGGGGGTCGGAGCGCCTTCGGCGCGCGGTGGCTGCCCGCGACGGGGGTCGATGTGGGGCTGTCGACGGGGGTGACTCCCCCCCGACGCTAATTAAGAAACTCGGAGTCTGTTTGCCGCTTGTGGTGTCCGGCTCCCCCGAGAGGTGGCTCTGCCCGTGTTGGGCGCAGGACTCACGCTCTTCGTCGTCAGCGCCGAGGCGCAGGCGAGGACGCGGGCTGCCACCTCGAAGGTCCCCGGGGGCGCGCGGCTCTCTCTCTCTCTCTCTTTCTCTCTCTTTTCCCCGTGCTCTTCGGGTGGTGTCATCGCTCCCTTCTCCGATGCCCTGACGGGAGAGGAGGAGGAGAAGGAGGAGTAGGATGAGGAGGAGGAGGAGGAGGAGGAGCGAGGAGAGGTAAGACTCTCGAATACGCCGGAGTTCGGGTTTGCCGACACTTTTGGAAGAGCTTGTCCTGAATTTTGACGGTCCTTTGTTTGATGATTGCAGCGGGAGTTCGCGTCAAATTTCAGATTATGTCTCTTCTTATTCCCCATATCCTAAGGATTGGGGTTCTTGTTATTACTCTGACGCCTCCCACTCCTCCTCCTCCTTCTTCCTCCCGCTCGCGCCTCCCTCCTCCCGATGATAATCACCAGATAAGACAAGACAAGATAATATACTACAAGATAAGATAAGATAGCACAAGATATGATAAGAAGAGATTTCAAGATATGATAAGATAAGTTAAGCTCACACTCACACTCTCTCATGATCACAAAACGCTGCCAGGGGCATCATTTGGGAGCCCCAAGGGGGAGCCACCCTGGCTGTTCTCACGAGCCCGTTCGCGCCGATTTTGGTGGGACGTCTCAGCTTGAATTGCCGTTTGGCGCCCCCAACATGTATCTCTTGAGAGCCTCATGGTCTCAAAACGCTGCCAGGGGCATCATTTGGGAGCCCCAAGGGGGAGCCACCCTGGCTGATTCAACGAGGCCCGTTTCGCGCCGTTTTTGGTTGGGACGTCTCAGCTAGAATTGCGTCTGGGCCCCAAACATCTGTCTCTCCGCTGCGCTCGAGCCTCATGGTCGCAAAACGCTGCACAAGCATTTCATTTGGGAAGACAGCCCCCCCAAGGGGGAGCCACCCTGGCTGTTCTCACGAGCCCGTTCGCGCGATTTTGGTGGGACGCCTCAGCTAGAATTGCCGTTTGGCGCCCCGAACATGTATCTCTTGAGGGGTTCATGGTCACAAAACGCTGCCAGGGGCATCATTTGGGAGCCCCAAGGGGGAGCCACCCTGGCTGATCTCACGAGCCCGTTCGCGTCGATTTTGGTGGGACGTCTCAGCTAGAATTGCCGTTTGGCGCCCCCAACATGTATCTCTTGAGAGCCTCATGGTCACAAAACGCTGCCAGGGGCATCATTTGGGAGCCCCAAGGGGGAGCCACCCTGGCTGATCTCACGAGCCCGTTCGCGCCGATTTTGGTGGGACGTCTCTGCTAGAATTGCCGTTTGGCGCCCCCAACATGTATCTCTTGAGAGCCTCATGGTCGCAAAACGCTGCCAGGGGCATCATTTGGGAGCCCCAAGGGGGAGCCACCCTGGGTGATCTCACGAGCCCGTTCGCGCCGATTTTGGTGGGACGCCTCAGCTAGAATTGCCGTTTGGCCTCCCCAACATGTATCTCTTGAGAGCCTCATGGTCACAAAACGCTGCCAGGGGCATCACTTGGGAGCCCCAAGGGGAGCCACCCTGGCTGATCTCACGAGCCCGTTCGCGCCGATTTTGGTGGGACGCCTCAGCTAGAATTGCCGTTTGGCGTCCCCAACATGTATCTCTTGAGAGCCTCATGGTCACAAAACGCTGCCAGGGGCATCATTGGGGAGCCCCAAGGGGGAGCCACCCTGGCTGATCTCACGAGCCCGTTCGCGCCGATTTTGGTGGGACGCCTCAGCTAGAATTGCCGTTTGGCCTCCCCAACATGTATCTCTTGAGAGCCTCATGGTCACAAAACGCTGCCAGGGGCATCACTGGGGAGCCCCAAGGGGGAGCCACCCTGGCTGATCTCACGAGCCCGTTCGCGCCGATTTTGGTGGGACGTCTCAGCTAGAATTGCCGTTTGGCGCCCCCAACATGTATTTCTTGAGAGCCTCATGGTCACAAATCGCTGCCAGGGGCATCATTTGGGGGCCCCAAGGGGGAGCCACCCTGGCTGATCTCACGAGCCCGTGACGAGAGAGAGAGAGAGAGAGAGAGAGAGAGAGAGAGAGAGAGAGAGCAAGAGAGAGAGAGAGAGAGAGACAGACGGATGAGAGAGAGCTGCGTGAAAGTTATAGAACGGCGTCGGAAGGAAAGCGAGACGGGGGAGAGAGAGAGTGAGAGAGAGAGAGGAGACAGCGAGAGAAAGAGTGAGAGAAGTAAGAGAGAGAGAGAGAGAGAGAGAGAGATATAAAGAAGAGCGATGAGAGGAGCGAGGGAGAGAGAGAGAGAGAGAGAGAGCGAAGAGAGAAAGTGGAGAGGACGGGAGAGAGACGGGGGGGGGGGACGAGATGAGAGAGAGAGAGAGAGAGAGATAGAGCGAGAGGAGAGGAGAGCGAGGAAGAGAGAGCGAGAGAGAGAGAGAGACGAGAGCGGGAGAGAGCGAGCGAAGTGAGAGAGAGAAAGAGAGAGAGAGAGAGAGAGAAAGAGCGAGAGCGGGAGAGAGCGAGAGAGAGAGAGAGAAGAGAGAGAGAAGAGAGAAGAGAGAGAGAGAGCGGGAGAGAGCGAGCGAGAGCGAGAGAGAGCGAGAGAGAGCGAGTGAGAGCGAGAGAGAGAGAGAGAGAGAGAGCGAGAGAGAGCGACAGAGAGCGAGAGAGAGCAAGAGAGAGCGAGAGAGCGAAAGAGAGAGAGAGAGAGAAGAGAGAGAGAGATAGAGAGAGAAAGAGAGAGAGAGAGAGATATAGAGAGAGAAAAGAGAAGAGAAGAGAGAGAGCGAGAGAGAGAGAGAGGGAGAGTGAGAGAGAGAGGAGAGAGCAGAGAGAGAATAGAGAGAAGAGAGAGAGGAGAGAGAGAGAGAGAGAGAGGCAGAGATAGAGGCAGAGAGAGAGAGAGGCACAGAGAGAGAGGCAGAGAGAGAGAGAGGCAGAGAGACAGAGGCAGAGTGAGAGGCAGAGAGAGAGAGAGAGGCAGGGAAAGAGAGGCAGAGACAGAGAGAGGGCAGAGAGAGAGAGAGAGACAGAGAGAGCAGAGAGAGCAGAGAGAGAGGCAGTTCAGTCACACTTAAATCCAGATTCGTCCTCACCGAGTCCCACCACCAAGGGAGCGCCAGCAAGGAGATGCACATATGGGGATCCCCACGCAGTGAATAATTCATGATGGCCCTGTCAGGCGAGGTCGCGTCCCCCGAGCCCGAGTCTTACGTCCCCCCGATGTAGGAGGCGCATTTGCTGCAAAAGCATACGCGTTCGGAGCTTCGCCCGGATTTCTCAGATCGGCGCTGGGCCTCCCTGGCGCCGACATTGGCGCGCTCCGCGCGCCAAGGAGGGGGCCCAGGGCCAGCGCAAGAAACCCGCGCAAGGCTCCTGAAGTTCGTCCCTCTACTGATGGGAACTGAGGGAGGAGGAGGAGGAGGAGGAGGAGGAGGAGGAGAAGGAGAAGTTGGTGGAAGACGAGGAGGAGGAGGAGGAGGAAGACGACGACGAACACGACGACGAGGACGAGGAGAACAAGGAGAACGAGGAGAACGAAGAGAACGAGGACGAGGAAGATGAGGAGGAGGAGGAGAACGAGGAAGAGGAGGAGGAGGAGGAGGAGGAGGAGGAGACCGTGTCGGAGGACGAGCACGAGGAGGATGAGAAGGAGGAGGAGGAGGAGGATTTGTGGAGTGGGACCAGGAGAGGAGGTAAGGAGGAGGGGGAGGAGGAGGAGAGGAAGCGGAGGTAGAGGGAGAAGGAGGGAGTTAGGAGGAGGAGGACCAGGGTGGAGGGGCACAGGATGAGGAAGCGAACCAGCACCAACAGGAGACGAGGACGAGGAACGGAGGAGGGGGAGGAGGTGGAGGAGGAGTGAGGAGGGGAGGAGGAGGAGGAGGAGGAGGAAGGGAGCCGAGAGGGATTAGGCGGAGAGGAGGAGGGAGGAGGAAGGAGGGAGAAGGAAGTGTCAGGAGGGGATTAAGAGGAGAAGTAGAGGAGGAGGAGGAGGTGGAGGATAATGAGGAGGAGGAGGAGGAGGAGGAGGAGGAGGAGGAAAACGAGGAGGAGTAGGAGGAGGACGACGAGGACGAGGACGAGGACGAAAACGTTGAGGAGGAGGCCGAAGACGAGGACGAGGACGATGACGACGACGAGGACGAGGACGAGCAGGAGGAGAAGGAGGAGGAGTAGGAGGAGGAGGACGACGACGACGACGACGAGGAGGAGGACGAGGTCGTGGAGGAACACGAGCACGAGGAGCTGGAAGACCAGGGGGAGGAGGAGGAGGGGGGGGAGGAAAAACAGGCGGGGCCGTGGCATTCTTGGCTCGAGGCGCCGCCCCTCGATTCCGCGGGGGGCTTGCGCGGCGGCGGCATCGCTCTTGGGCGGAGCTGCGCGGGAACTCTGTGTTGTTTGGTTGATTTTCTTGCGCACGCAGGGGCGTTCCTCCTCTTCCTCCCCCTCGTCCTCCTGGTCCACCCGTTCTGACACAGGCAGTTTTCGGGCTTGTGTTTGCTGACGCCTGATTCTTCAGAACGGCACGCGTCAGCGAGTCTCGTGGCACGCAATGGAGGCTCGGCGCCCGTGGGTTGCTTCGGATCCTGTTGTTGGCGTCTCTCAGCAATGGCCCAGACCCTGGGCGCAGCAGCCCAAGCGGAAATGCATGTCATGCGGATGTGCTCGCAACCGTGGCGGCTGGTAGTTTCGCAAGCAGTGCAGGGCCCCATGGTCGTCATCTTGCAGCGATGTCGGCCGCGCCGCCGCTAGCGAAGAGGCTGGCAAGCCCGCGGCGCCCGCGGCCGCCGCACCCACGCTGCAGGAGCTCAAGAGCATCGCCCAGAGCATCGGGGACGTCGTCTTGGTCAAAGCCATCCAGCCCAAGGTGGAGACCGCAGAGGCAGCCAAGCGCGCATGGCCCCCGCCATTCGAACAGCAGCTATCCTCAGCTTACAATGTTTGTCAGCAGCTGGAGCGCAAGTTGGCACCAGAGTTGGATCAGCTTGAGAAGCGGCTACAGTGCACCGACGAAAAAAAGGCGGGCACTCGCGACCTCCAGGCGCAGCTGGAGGAGGCAGAGGCTAAGCACATGCGTCCCGTCGGTGAACTACACACTCAGAAGGGCGGGGAGTTGGAGAGCCAGCATCTACCCAAGTTCGGCACCAATCTGCGAGACTTGGAGGAAGACAAGGCGCCTCTCATCGAAGCCATTGAAGCTGCTGACCTTTTCAAGGTGCACGCAGACGACTACGAGCTCACGGCAAGTGATTTGGGGGCGCTCGAGAAGAGGCGTGTTAACCTCAACGCGGGCGTCTCGGAGATGGCTCAGAGGCTGCTCGGAGACCTCCTGGCGAAGGCGGACAAGGTCTTTCGCTCGCACGCCGACTATCTCGCACACCTCAAGAAGAAGCACAAGACCGAGAGTGCTCCACCTGAGCCACCTCCCGCTGCTGGAGCAGGAGAGCAACCTGCGGCGGCTGGCGAACGTGCCGACGAGGCGTCGAAGACGGCGGCAGCCCCTTGAGGCTCGGGAGACGGCGCGGCAGGTGGGAGCTCCGCCTCGAGCCCGGCTTCTAAGTCCGACGGCAAGGTTGCGCAGTCTCAGTCGATGGGCAACTGCAAAGGCGAGGTGCCCATTTCCAGTGCGAAGCAGCGCGCTAAGGACGCGCTCGAAGAGACCAAGTCCAAAACTGCACCCCCCGAGGCCGAGGCCAAAGTTCGAGGCCGCGGGGGGCGCAGACCCATCGTCAAATCAGGTCGGACGCCCATTTCGCTGGCCTCATGGTCTCGTCCCGCGAGCGCGGTTCAGGCCCCCCCCCCCCCCCTCCGTTAAGTTTGGGGGCCCCCCAGCCAGCGCCCCAGAAGCTCCCCTCTTTGTTTGTTTTGTGCGCGCGCGTGTGCGCGCGTTGTTGTGGCGCCGTTGCTTTTGTTTGTTTGTGTTTGTTTTTCTCTCTCTCTCTCTCTCTCTCTCTCTCTCTCTCTCTCTCTCTCTCTCTCTCTCTCTCTCTCTCTCTCTCTCTCTCTCCTCTCTCTCTCCCTCTCTCTCTCTCTATATATATATATCCCTCTCTCTCTTCTCTCTCTCTCTCTCTCTCTCTCTCTCTCTCTCTCTCTCTCACCCTAGTCTCGGCTCGAGAGTGCCCTGCACTCAGACCGCAGCCGCGACGCGAAGCGCCCCGCCTCGGAGCCAGTCTCCCAGGCCTCGCGAGACCGGAGGGGTCCCAGCAGGACCCTACTGATTCGCGTCACCTCTTCCCTCCCACCAGAGCGCCCGCCGCAATGGCCCCCGCCAAGCCGGAGCGCCGTCGCTCTTCCAAGCAGCCGCCGAGCTCACGTCAGCTGAAGGATCCCTCCTCCAACGCAAACAGGACTGCATTGCAGCCTTCAAGCAAGCGGGGTCTGACCGCCCCACAGCCGCATACAACGGGCTCGCCGAGCTGCACGCGGACGAGCTGCAGGCCACGTACGACATGCACAAGACCAACACCAAGAAGCTCGGCAGTGCCTTGATTCGCATGTGTGCCGCCAACCAGATCAGCTACACGCTGGATCACCACCAGCGCAGCAAGCCTAAGCGCAATGGTGGTGACACATCCTATCACCAGCTGCGTCCGCACGTCTTCAGGCTGCGGACGCCAAATTTATTGCCTTGGACCCGGCCTTCTGGAAGGTCCCAGTCCTGGCCGAACCCACATCACTCGACGACGGCAAGACGTACAAGCCAGCATCAGCCTCCACGACTACGAGAGTGGCGAGCGGCTGCTGCAGCACCATCTCGAGCAGGGTAAGAGTACCACGGGTCAGCTCGCGATCGCTGTCATGGGCCCAAAAAACGACAACTACGTCGGCACCGAGCTCGCCGTCCCCGTGCTGAAGCGCCACCCCAAGGCGCCCCATGTGGTTCACACGCACGTCCCCGTGACCGTGTACCAGCTGGGCACCAAGGAAGTCGCCTGCACGGAAAAAGTAGCCGTCGCCACCATTGATCCTGCCGACCACGTATGCTGGATTCGGGTGACCATACATGAAACCGAAGCCATCGCCGCAGTCCCCTCCATGCATCAGGCCTTCGAGGATCAGTTCTCGGGAGGCGCCCCCGTGAACGGTGGTCCACGCGCCAAGGTTCCTTTCCGAGGGGATTCCGCTCCACAGGACAAGGCGCGCCAAAACCAAAAGCACAGGGAGTCTAAGAAAGACGCTCGCCGCCAGGAGCTCGACAGTCAGCTGCAGGACACCTTCAAGGCCCTTTTCCACGGCAACTTTAAAGCCGTCACTATCCTCGAACCCTGCAAAAGTCTAGGCGGGTACGGATCTGGCGTCGGAAAAAGGTCCCTGGCTGCCACTTTCGGCGTCAGTCTTCAAGCAGTTGACAAGGTCTTGGCGGGTTCGGGGCAACTCGGCGCCACCTACGACCTCAGCAACGTAGGTGCGGACGAGCCCACGGCAGTCAAGTACCAGACCGTGTGGTTCCCCGAGGACCAGCCCATCACGATGGCAGAGGCGTTTCAGAAGTCGGTGGACTTCAAAGCCCTAGGAGTCGTCAGGCACGGCAAGTCAGGCTTATTGGGGATCCGTGATGCACGTGGGTCAGACGCCGCCAAGGCCGCTGCCGTCAGCATCCGTGGCTGCGAAGCCACTCTCGCCAAGACGCGATACCGCATCACGGGCACTGCGGCACGCCATGCCACGCTGACTCAGCTTGCCAAGACTCTCACGGGCCCGTCCGTCAAATGGGACTGCGAGGTCTACCACACCGCCTGGGACCCAGCCACTTCGGCGCAGTTTGCCTTAGTGCGCACTCATCGCCCCCCACCCACATATACGGTACAGGTCGCAGGGTGCCCCATCCCGTGGAGCATCACCGAGGCCCCGTTGGCTGAGGTCGTGCCGAAGAGGGACAGCGTTACCATTGTCACCCCTACCACTATCACAGAGCCTGTGACGCCGCCCGCCCGTGGTGGCGGCTTCAGCCCCGCTACGGGCACACTCTTAACCAAAGCGGCCCAAAGCCCCTACCTCCACGACCTCATGACTGCCACGCCCAAAGGCAAGGGCGTTGCACCGCTCCCGATCCCCAAGGAGGAGCCTTTAGCCAAGCGCCACCGATCCTCCAGCGGGAAACGCGACGCCACGCCGCACGCAAGATCACACGGCGCTCCAGGCCGCAGCTCCTCTGCACCCCCGCACGGCACGGATGGAGCTGCCGAGCTGACGGCCGTCCAAGGACCAGGTGGGGACGGGCATGACCCGCAACCTGGCACGGGGGCGGCCGAAGGTGGGGGCCACACGGAAGGGCACGCTGACGCAGCCGCCGAGGTACCAGGCGACGTCGAGATCCTCTCATCAGAGGATGAATTCAGCGTGGCATCGCGCGAACCGAACACCCTCGGCGAACGCTTCGCTACGGCCCCTTAACTGTCAGATGCCGCTACGACCCGCATCCAACACATGGAACAACAGCACGAGCTGCTTGCCAACACGGTGGACAACATGCAGGTCCAGCTTGCGGGCGTTCTCTCATCCCAGGCCACACTCACGGAGCACGTTACGGGCTTGGAGCGAGGGCTTGCCACCGTCGTCACTCAGCAACAGACGGCAACTACCGAAGCTGCTGCACTGCGCGGCGACATCCAGGCCTTCCTCGGGCACCTCACGGGGGGTACCATCCACCTGCCCCAGGTGGCCACCCTCGATACCAAAAAGGAGGAAGCTGCACCAGTTGCCGACCCCGTGGCTGTCTGCGGGTGGATCGACCAGCCAGGCCAGGTCACCCCAGGGACGGGGCCCCCAGGGGCTGACAAAGGCAAAGACAAAGGGCGGGCCACACAGGAACCCTAATGAAGGTGCCTCAGAGGGCCCGCCTCAGCCCTCCGAGGAAGCGCCTTCAGAGGCATCCCTTCTCACTTCTCGTCGTACATCCTCCTTGCTATATCATGTCATCTTTGGCAGCAGCACGAGCAAGCTACCTGGTGTAGGGACACCTGTCATCTTGCTGTGGGTGTGCTTGTTGAAATGTACATGAGCATGCAGGGGTACCTTAAGATGCGTGCTGACATGCAGCTTTTGGCTCATCGCTCGCGCCGCCTGCCAGGCCTCGCCATCATGTGGCGCTTTGCCTTCAGCCTGGCCCTCCCCTCGCTCGCTGGAGCACACCCGTCTTCAGGCGGTGCGCCCCAGCATGGAGGTGGGTTTCTTCTGCAGCACGTCGAACGTGCGTCCCTTTTCTACCTCTACGATGACAGCATCTACAAGTACGATCACTGCACCATCTTGGACCCGATCGTCAACGGCACCGCTGCCGCGAGTCCGTGCAGTATTGGCAGGCACACAGTGGCGGCTTCAGCCCCGCTGCTGTGCCCCGCTATTGCCCTACGGGTCCCACCACTCCCATGCGAGATAGGGGCGAACCCGAGGAAGACCCTGCTTTCTGGCACCTGATGATGATCCGCGCCCGGCTCTTACCGTGTGCTGCGGCGTGGGCACCAGGTGAGGATAACCAGGACATGTTCTGGGCATGGCTCGAGGACTGCGTCCCGTACATCCTGGCGACGCTCCATCTGCCACAGTACGATCATCTCTTCCTTGAGGCGTCCGAGGACACCACCGACGCCCTGCGCCATCGCACCGCGGTCGACATGTGCGAGGACATCTGGCACAGAGCGGGCCCCGACAGGCAGCGCATCAACCGCAACCTCACTCGGATCCAGAGCAGCCGCGTGTACGCCACCCGCTATTTCGGCCTCCTTCTGGAGTACCAGGGCGCTCGTGCCACGCTCGTTGGCCCTGAGGCTTTCATGGCACCTTTGCCGCCATACCTCTCACGGGCCCATGCTCTGCTGCCAAGAGGTCTCCCTCCACCCGACCATGACGCCATGGCGTACCTCGCTGATGATATCCTGCACCAACCGCCAGACATGCTGCCGCTCGTCGAGGCGGAGCTCGCTGCGGCGCCGACGGACGGCACCGATCAGGCCGCAGAAGATCCCGCATCATGGCTGCTCCAGCACATCGCGGCCAGCGATATCGGCAATACATCCATGGACTCGTTCCACGCGTCGGAGGATAGCCAGGACGACATCGATATCCAGGATCGAGACGGCACGATACCATCAGGCGACTCGGCTCAGCGCGACCGCGACAGTGAGCCTCACTCTGGGCTTGCCCCGTGGCAACGCAGTGCGCCCCACACCTCAGATCAGGCCGACCCTTCTGCGCGGCCTAACGACGCTGAAGGCGTCACTGCCGCTGATGTGACTAGTCATTCCACTGCCTCGCCAGCTCATGCCAGGCCGTGCAGTGGCGGCTTCAGCCCCGCTGCAACACTGGCTAGACCTGGACATCCCCAGACCGCAGGAGGTGACAACGTGACTGACTCCAACCCCAGTGCCATCGACCACTGGCAGGCCGACATCGACAACGACCCCATCGATGATGAACACCCAGATGCCAGCGGTCCCCACGAGCCCCAGCACAGCTCAGCGGCATCACGACATTGTGGCTGCCTCATCAGCCTCCTGGTGGCCACGTACGCCATCGCGATAGCAATGCCGTACAAGGACCAGATCGATGGATACTTGCCGACCCCGAGCCGAGACCCCAGCTACCGACAACGACGACGACGCCAAGCGACCGCACCAGGCCCATCGGTGTCAACTATATTCCGACGCAAAACGACATACTATGTCACGTCCACATTGAGGGCCACTCTCAAATGGACCAGCGACAAACTCAGAGATGGTGTCTCGGGCGGAGCCACTGCAGTCGGGGTCGGCTTCGGGGGCGTCCTTAAATGGGCCAGCGGCAAGCTAGGGGCCATAGCCACGGGTGGAGTTGTTTGTGGTCTTCTACTCGTCGGTGCCAAACTCCTTGCCCAGGGAGCTGTCGGACACGTAGGCGCCCGCATATGTGCGCGGGCCCTGGACTCATCCTCTGCCCACTGGTGCCTCCGCTGTTGCCAACCGAGCAGGAAGCCGAAGGACGAGGCCACACACAAAATGCCGTGCACGCTCGCCGACGAACACGACGACCAGCAGGTGCACGCACTCCGACATCCGCTGCTACAGGAACACTACGCCGCAGCTGTTGCCGTCGCAGTCGCCGACGTCACCACCGCCACCACCGCCGCCATCGCTGAAGTCACAGCCGCCGTATCGCGAGCCTCGTCTGTCACACCAAGATCGACCAGCCCGACGCCACGAGACGGCTCCAAGAACGGCACGACATTCGGTAACCTACCGACCAACGAGGATGCCACAGCACACGGCAGCGACACCGAGCCAAGGGAAACGAGAGAACGCACCCATGGCAGCCCGTGGTCCATCTTCCGACATGCTGACGCTCGTGGTTCCTCCCCAGACGCGGACACCCAACCACCACGACGGCGAGCACGCTATGCATCACCTGACAGGCCCCAGGCGCCTTCAGGCCCTGGTACGCCTTACACTGCCCTCAAACCACCGACACGCAACTCACGCAACACCATCCAGCGTGACCCAGCGGTCCCCGAGCCGCCGAAGAGCATACTTAACGCCCTGTACCAAAACGGCTTCGCGCTAGGGAACAGTGGCGTGTCCACTGAGGACATCAAAGACGCTCTACGACCCCACGACCACCCTCGATTCACTCACGACCCAACACTCCAAGCGCTGGGGCCGTGGACGGACATCATGCAGAGGCCACCGAACCGCCTCACTTGGGTGCTGGAAGACTCGGGCGGCAACTCGGGCGAGACAATTTTCCCATACCTCACGTGGACCTCCGTCAACCCACCACCGACGCGCCCACTGTTTTCTGGCATGGGACCCGCGGCGACCTTGCGGCCCGTCTTGCTGCCTGTGGAGGGCACCTCTTGCCTGGCCCCCGCCGTGAAACGAAGGGTCGAACTGGCACCAACGTTGGCCGCACGTACGTGAGCGTGCACCCTTCGCTGGCCGCGTGGTACGCGATACCGCCCCACCCGCCCTACAGTCTCGAAGACGACACCCTCGCGTGGGGACCCTTCGCACTCTGGATGTGCGAAGCCACCCAACCACCGCGCGGGGAAAACAGGCACAACTACGTGAAAGGGGAGGCTCACGGAGCGCGCCTCATTTACCCTCGGGTCCTGAGCCTCCTCATCCGCATGGATTGGTGTGCCCCCACAGAAGCTGCTTCCAGGTGCCGTGCCCTTCCACACGCCTATGGCATGGGTGACTGCGCGCACGCCCTCCACATTGCTGGCTACGATCATCCAGATCTTCGTGAGGCGGCTGAAGCTCACGACCAGGAAGCTAGCACTAGGCGCAGATCAACCATCACGGCAGCATGGCCACCACCGCAGGCGCTATACTCGCCAGAAGCGGCGCGAGCATGGGCCAAACAGCACTACGACACGGAAGCAGCCACCAGGGACGACCCTAATCAGCCTCGACCACGCGTCTCGCTCCACATACTCCAGCTGGACCCGAAACCACTCACCGACCTGGTGTACACGGGCTTGCAAGCTGTCCCCGTGCGGGGGCAACCTGACGCACACGGGTCGCGCCCCAGCGGCTCCAGCCCTGGGGCCGCGTCGGACCCACCACGCACGCACAAGTCAGGCACAGCCTTAGCCCACAGTCCAGACCCCTCATCGACGACATCTGGAGTCGACGAACGTCGTGCGCCATCCCTCATTAGCGCGGCCGCCGCCCTCGCCCGAGGCCGCGCCCGTGCGCGACGATCTGCCTCTCGCTCGTCACGACAGAGCGACGGGAACTCCACCTCCGACAACAGCGGCATCGAGACGTGGGAGCACATTGTGACGGAGGAGGAGCCGACTGCCTACCACGTCCTCGCCTACCACGTGCGTGATGTACGGTCCCGTGTCAACGCCCCTGGCATCGAGGTCTGGCTCGACCCTGGTGATCACCACGATGGCGCCTACTTACCGTGGGGGACGACAGTCATGGGCTACCGCGTCATTGACCCTACGGTGGACGGGCGTGACGGCTGGGTCATCCTCCATCATGATCACGGCGACACCACTACTAAGCTCTGGGCACCGACCCAAGTCACGTTAAGGGGGACGACTCCTGGCGCACCGTCATGGTACCAGCGGATATGGGGCCCCAGTGGATCAGGTGCCATGCCGAGGACGCACGCCTCCCCGCCGAGGTTGTCCGCACTACAGGCCAATCCTGGTTTGCTGACGTCTGGCCCCTGTGGGATCGCCCGAGACCCCACCCAGACGACCCAGGCACAAACGAGCATGCGCTACCGCCCTTACCAGGACGCTGGTCTTGCCTACAGTGTCGATTCCAATGCTGCCAATATTGCGCGGCTCGCCGCAACACACAGCTTGGCACCTCGGGCCAACCAACGTGCCAGACTGCGGCCGCAGCGGACTGCGTACACTTATGGACTGGTCCACGGACTACTCGTGCAACAGTTGGACGTGTGCATACAGCACCAATAAGAGGGACTCCGACACATGCTGCCTGTCCAGCAGGTGTCCCCACCCCCCCCAGGCCACACAACCAGCTCGACGTCCGTGCCACAGGGATGCCGCCGCACATCCTTGCCCGCCAATTCGGCAACGCGCCAGCCCTCCACGACCTCAAGGAACCCCCCCGAGCGCCTTCAGGCCCCGGGGGGGAACCTCCACAACCAGGGCAAGTTGGCTACCAGGGCCAATGGTACCTCCCACCACAGCCGCGGCGCGTCCCCAGGCAGGGATTGCCTGACGGCACAACGCGGCCACCTGGATTCACAGGAACGGGGATGCCCGAAGAACCTTCCCCCGACCAACCGCTTTGGAGGGATGGCTATGTGCTCTTCAGCCCCCATCAGGCCCTCAAGGAGGAACTCACCTTCAACAAGACGGTCCGCCGACCCTTCTCCCTAGCCATTACCAACATGTACAGGGATCGTGTCACGGTCAGGACCGTCAGCGAGTTGATCGCCGAGCGCACCCACATGACCCGCACCCGCTGGCGAGATGTGGTACTGTACTGGGACGCCGAGGGTGGTCCTGGGCCTCAAGCTCTCGACTACGATATGCAACTCTGTGACGCCATGGTGAGCCGTGCCACGACCGAAGCTGAGCTAAACCACGACCGCAGCAACCGTGGTAGTTTCTGCCTCTATGGACCAGCGCACCAGAGGGCCATCAACATTACGGCGATCTCAGAGCCGCAGAACATCGACTACACGGAGCATGTGCGACGATACTCACCCGTAGGGGGGACCTACCCTGACCACGCCTTCGAGCACGTCTATCGGGGCTGGCAACGGCCCGACGTGCCCACCATCCTCCCCGACACCCGTCCCCTCTCGAGAGCCGACTGGCAGCGTCACCAACAGCACCAGCAGCGCATCCAGCAGCGGGACCAACGTGACGCAGGACAGCAGGGCACACCACGTTACCGCTCCCCTGCGCGAGTCCCGACAGGCGGTAACACGGCCTACGACGGGGTTGCCGCCTACCACCGTGGTCCCATAGGTGCCATGCCTGCGGCTGCTGGAGCAGCCGCCTCAGCTACGGCCAAGCCCCCAACGCCAGGGTTCACCCAGCGGCCATCGGCTACTCGCGTGCACCCCTACATGCCCTAAGGGCCACCTCGCCAGTGCCAGGGTCCACGCGCGCCTGGGGCCTTTACTCAGGCCGACATGAGGGCCCCTCCAGCAACCAGCCTGCAGTGATAACCCCTGCGGCTTCAGCCCAGGGGGGCTGCAACAAACCGTGGCAGGGCTGGGCGCCCCGAAGGATGGCGCGATGCGAACGTGCGCGCTTGGCAACCGCGCCAGCACACGCCCCCGCCAAACGCAGCTGCAGCACTGCGCCCTGCCCAGGCCAAACCTGCCCCACCTGTGCGGGAGAGGCAGCCGCTCACCCCGCTCGTCCTCACGCGCATCCAGGCGCATCGCAGCGCCTCCCCGAGGCACAGCGAGGGAAGCGCCCACCACGTCAGCCCCCGCCCAGACGCGGCCGACCCCGACCAGGCCACAGCCACGGTGGAAGGCGGCACAAGCGCCTCTCGCCAGCCCAGCCCATCACCCTGCGCGGCGCCGATCCGATCCCCGAGCAGGGCGGATTCTGAGCGCGCTAATGCCCAAGCGACTTCGCCATGCGACCGTCACACGGGCGGGCGCGTCCCGCGCAGCAGGACCTGCAGCCGCCACAGTTCACGCAAGGCCCCAGGGAGCTCCACGAGCTCGCCGCCTCGCGAGACTCAGGCCGATGGCCGACCCCCCGAAGTGGTGCCGCGCTTCGGAGCCAGCGTCATCGACCCTAGCCAGGTCGACCTCGAGCCGACGCCGTCCACGGACCACGAGCCGCAGCTGCTCACCCGCGTGATCGTCCCCATCGACGAGGCGCCAACCATCGACCCGTTCAAGAACAAGTACCGTGTCAAGAACCTTGTGGCGGGTTTTGGCGGGGGCTCACCGCTCTCACCTCAGAGTCGGGGCGGTGCCCCCGCCACCTCGGCTGCTGCCGCGGCAGCTGCGGCCCCGCGGGAAATCAGCCCTGTCCGCAACGTGGGCCTCACGGCAGCGGGCATGGACGAGGCCCAGCGTCAGGCCTCCGATCGTGCTGCTGGAGCCGTTCCACCAGATGCTGCTCATCAAGACACTGTCGGGGCGGGCGTGTCACCGCAGGAGGGACCAGCGGTGGCGCGTGCGCAGTACATGCGCGTGCGTTGTGCCGCCGCCGCGCCTGGCCGCCGCCGCTGTCTCGTTTTTGGCTTTGTGTTCGGCAGGATGGATCGAGGAGTCGCCTCCCTCTCCCACTGCTGCCGTCTCACTTCTCCTCCCCTCGTCCCCTATAGTACAGGAGTGAGGAGGAATTTTCGTGACATTTTTACTAATATTTATGAACCCCCCCTGGCGCAGTGCCGACCGTGTCCCGCCTATATGGTTGGCCTGACGGCGGCTTCAGCCCCGATCAAGCTAGTCCATAGTAACGCCATGAGCTCCTACTGTGGCCAAGCCTCCTACTGGGGCGAGGGTCAAGCTGACCTTCACCGTGCGGGGCGCGCAAACCCCAGTTCCACCGATGGAGACGGGCCAGGTCGCTCCATACACCTCGTCAGCCTTAACATCACCAGTCTCTCAGCGAACTGGCCAACCATCACCGCCCTTGGTGTCGACCACAACGCCGCTGTCATAGCACTGCAGGAGACCCGACATGCCAAGCCGACTAGGCAAGCCATCGCTACCAGCGCCGCCAATCCTCTCCACGGTGGATACCACGCCAGTCTTGGGCCTGACCTTGATCTGGCGCGAGCCCAGCGCAGAGCTGCCCACGGCGGCACTGATCACACCGTTGTGGGCAACACTGGCGCCTCGGGAGGGGTCGCCATTCTCTCTAAGGATGCCATCGTCGACTCCACTGTCGACGACAATGCGCCCTGTATCGCCGCCCTCAAGGCCAAGAAAAGATGGCATGAGGTCTTTCTCCCACTCTGCACTCAACACCGCCGTAGGCGGCGACGAAATAACCATGGGCCCGCGGGGATCTACATAGCGAGCCTTTACGGGATTGCTGGAGGAGACAGCACAGCTCTCTTTCGGCTCGCTGACTGTGCCGCCGCTAGGGTCGGCTCAGCACCCTACTTCATCTGCATGGACGCCAACACGAACATTGACGACAATCCACACCTTCTGCACATGTTGCAGCACGGATGGTCCAACGTCGCTGAGGGCACACCAGACCACACCATGCACACCTATGGCAATATCCCTGATTGGGACCGCGTCACCAAGTGCCCCCGCACTTCGCGCATCGATTATATCATTGCCAACCAGGCGGCGCGATCCCTTGTCACCGACTTCTGCTACCTTCGCGACTTGCCTGCGAAGTCTCACGTTGGCCTGCAGGTCACGCTTGACCTCAGTCGCCTCGACCATACGGCCCGACGCCTTCTTGCCCATACGCCCTACCCGCCCGACGATGGAGTTCATGAGGGGCACGAGCTGCAAGCACTTGGGACCCTCATCGCTGGGCGGTACCAGGACCGCATGGAGCAGGCCGACGCACGAGACGACGTGGAGCGCATGTTCACCCTGGCTAACGAGGCCAGTCATGAGTACCATCTCACCCGTCTACGCGATCTGCCACCTCCACCGCCCCACCAACCAAAAAAGAAGCCCCCCACCATGCACGGGCTCACGCCTACGTTCGAGGATCGACCGGTTGTCCCCCGCGCGTTCCCCACCTACGGAGCTTCCACGATTCACATGAACCGACTGCGCAAGCTCCATCGGCAACTCTGCGAGCTCCGTTTCATCGGACAGCACCACCATCTAGATTGCCGTGCTATCCCGCCGTACCTCGCGCAGCGCATCGACTGCACGTGGGCCGCGGCCCGCCTCTTATGCCACAAGCTGCGCCCCACGGTTCTCCTGGAATTCCCCGAGGCCTGGGCCCCAGACGAGCCAGTGCCGCACGGGGAGCACCTTGACGTTTTGATCCAACATCTCGACTTGAGAGCTGGCGCGACGCGCGAACCGTGCCAAGGCGGAACGCATCAGGATATGGGCCGAGGGCGTCCGTGAGCCAAGCGGGCGAAAGGCGGCCATATACGCACGAGCTGCTGATAGCTCGCCCACGGCGTATCTCCGCACGCCTACCACTCCTGACGATACGCAACTCCACTGCGACACCAACGCCTTCAAACCTGACGAAGCTTGCACGGACGACAGCGACGCTGACACCGAAGCTGGCGGCTTCAGCCCCGGCGACGGTAGTTCGCCCGACACGGACAGCGACGAAGACCACACCCGTGAACCACCACCTGCGCAAGTCCCCGACATCCTCCCTGCCAACGCCATTGTTGCTAACATCAAGGACATGCTGAAGCTCATGGTCGACACCTGGGAGCCCATCTTGGGCAGGTACCGCGCACGAGCGGGACATGATGCCGAAGCCATGCCGACGTGGGCCGACTTCTACGACGAGTACCGACAGGAGCTGCCTACGCCATCACCAGCTACCCCTTTCCACCTCACCGACGACCAACTCATCCACTTCATTCGCACCCGTTCACCGAGACGCGCGGGGGGTCTGGACGGTTGGACTACTAAGGAGGCAAAGGAGCTTCCCGACGACATTCTTCGCCTCTTCGCCAGCGTTCTACGAGCTATGCAACGCACTGGCACCATCCCAGAACCCCTCCTCCACGTCCCAAACCCGTGCCTCCGAAAAGGCCGAGGCGAACTCCCAACGGACCAACGACTTCTTTCGGTGCTTTCCGTTTGGATGTACGCGTGGGAAGCACCAGCTTACCGCAGCCTCACGGACTGGCGGAAAGGATGGACCCACGCCACGAGTTTTGGCGCTGTCCCCAAAGCTACCATTGGGGACGTCAGCACTTCTCTCGCCCTTCGCATCGAACACGCCAGAGCCCTTCTCCTTCCCTTGGCTGGAGCTGCCCTGGACCGTCAGAAGTGTTTCGACTATCTCATCACGGACATATGCCTTAACCTCGCGCTTCACGCGGGGTGTCCCCAAGACATCGTTACTGTCCGCAGAAACTTTTACAGGCGCCACAAACGTTACATCCGCATGAACGGCGCGTACTCTAAGGAACTGGCCAGGACAAACGGTCACCTCCAGGGAAGCTCTTGGTCCCTGGACGACATTAAGCTGCTCATGTGCGTCTGGACCAAGAGACAGCATCGTTACGTGCCGCGGTCACTCAGCACTACTTTTGTTGACGACAGCAACTCCACTACCCACACCGCGCCCGAGTTGCAGAAATCTCTTGATGAAACCGCCAAGTTTGATCGATTTTCTGGTCAACGCATTCATCCTGGAAAAGTGGCGGGGTGGGCGCTTACTGACGAGCTTCACACCGCCGTTACCCAGCTCACCTTGGCGGAACGGCCCTTACGCGTGGTCGACTCCTTCAAGCTCGTCGGAAGTTACATCAACGCCGAGGCAGCGCCGGCTCCAGCCGCGCTCAACCTCACGGCCACCGCTGACGCCCGTGTTCGCAGGGCGACTAGTCGCCTGCCGCGTATTGGCAAGCTCCCATCTCCGATGCGTATTAAGGCGCGGCACGCCCGCTCCCTTGCTGCCAGCGTCTGTACCACGGGCACTGACATCCAAGCCCCATCAGGCCCCGTCAAAACTGCCTACAACCATGCCCTTAAGGCGGCTATCCGCCCCAAGGGAAACAGGTGGGTCGAGTTTTGGACTCTCATGGCCGTGTGCGTCCCAGGGCACGCCCTGGAGATTGACGCCATTATGCAGCGTGAAGTCTTCCTGTGCCTGCGGCGACAGGTCAACCGCGACGCCACTCTCTGCGGCCTCGTCAGGGATCTCCAACACCATGTCCAGACCCTTTTTGGCGGAGGACCTGTTGGACGACTTGTTCAGACGCTTCAGCAGCTCCGTTGGACTTGGCCCACATTTGGCACCATGTACGACGACTGGGGCTGTCAGATCAGCTGGCTGAACCTTCCCCAAAACGCCTTCCTTCACATGCTGCGCGCCTCGCAACGCAGAGCCTTTCTGAGAAAAATAAAGCCACGGCGTCATGACCTTGGACACCTGGCTTCGGTCAGACAGGGCCTCGACCTTTTCGCCAGCACGTGGCTCGCCCGCACCAAAGGAGCTGCCAAATGCAACGCATGGCAGCTGGCGCTCCTCTTAAACTACCTGTCGGGCGGGGACCACACCCAACAGCGACGTTCTCGATCAAATACGTCCGCTGATCCCAGCCCTATTTGCCGTTACTGTGATGAGGAAGAGGAAACTCAGGAGCACACTGTGCGTGACTGCAAGTGCTGGGCCCGTGAAAGAGTCCCTCTCACCACCCTCATCAGTGACGAGCAGTGGGCCCGTCTTCCTCCGCACACAAGACATTGCGGGCTCTTCGATGAGGACCCAGCTCTCCTCGATTTGCAAGCCGACCTCGCGAGGGACCCGCTACCTCAACCCATACCGCGGCCTCCGCCTGAGGGAGATCCTGCGGCTTCAGCCCAGGACTCCTACACCACCTACCTTGACCACGACACTGGTTGGACATGGGTCTACGCTGCCACGGACGGTGCATGCACCAATCAAGCCATCCCTTTGCTTGCAAGAGCGGGCTACGGCGTCTACTACGGCATCGACCACCGCATGAACTACAGTGCGCGCGTTCACGGCATCACGCAGAACGCACAGCTTGCGGAGACCCTCGCCATTGTCCACCTCACGGCATGTGCTGAACGGCCCGTACACGTCTTCGTGGACAACCAGGCGGTGGTCGACGGCTTCCAAAGGATCATCGACGGACACTCACCTCCGCAGGGCACGCACGTGGAGTTCTGGGAAAAGGTCCACCGATGTGTCATGGCCAAGCCAAACATGTTCCGCGTAGAGAAAGTCGCTAGCCACCAGGGCGACACGGGCATCGACCTCGGGCTCATCGGGCCCATCGCGGAGGAGTTCAATCGTCAGGCTGACGCCCTCGCCACAGCGGCGGCACGTACTCATAACCTTCCAGACGACATCGTTGAAGCTGCCAAAGCACGACACCGCCAAGCGACCGTGCTCCATGGAGTCGCCGTTGCCATCTACGAGCGGAGACATCGTACACTTCCTCTCCCACACCGCAGGGCTGGGTTCACAGCTGCAGAACTAAACAAAATGGAACCAAATCCCCTGCTGTCTGACCAGGCTCCACCCGCGGCTGGACCAGACATCCCACAAAACCCCGACGAGCTCTGGGCCGAGGCCCAACGGGTGTTATTCGACGAACAGGAGGACGACCCGTTCGGCTTTGGTGGAGGTTTGGACTTCCTGGGCGACGTGTCAGCCAGCGCCAACCCTGCCCCGGCGGGCACCCGCACGGCGCCCCCGACTCCGCCATTGAGTGCGTCAGCCCACCCACATGACAACGCCGTTCCCTTTCAAGACGCTGATGAGCAGGACGATGACCTTTTCAGCCTCGGTGGGGGATCGGACGCTTTGGACGACGGACCAGCCAACGAAAACCCCGCCCCGTCGGGAAACCTCGCAAACCCTACTGCGACGCCGTCCCCAAGAGCGTTAACGCCCACATACGACGATATCGGTCACCGCCAAGACGCCGACCACGACCCGAGTGCCCCCCGAGGATTGGGTGGCATTGAGGACGCACCGCCGACACCACACGCTGCCGACCATGCCGCCCCACCGAGTCACCAACCCTCTACGCGACCGACCTCAGCGGCCTTGCACGGCATCACGACTGGTCCCACCGCGCATACCACTCCGCCTCCCCATCGTCAGCGACCCGCGGGGGCGGCTTCAGCCCCCCCGCAGGGTACTAAACCAGACAGGCCCTCGTGCCCCACCCACGCTTCCTCCGTTGCTGAGCGAGAGGAAGCGGCTCCCCTGACCTCTCGGGGCGCGGCCCTAGCGGCTCCAGCCCTGGGGTCGCGCCGGCCCCCCCAGTCACCTTTTAAGGGTGACGGACGTCAGCGTTCAGGGTCCCGCACGCCGCTAGCCCACCTGGACAGGCGTACCGAGGACCTCGCCTCTGTCTCGAGATCCTCGGCGGATGTCATTGAGCAGCCACCTCTCACCGACCGTGAAACCGAGCTGTCACAGGCTATGGCTGCCCTTCAGCAGAGGTGCTTAGCTCTCGCCGCGGACCTCGCCGCTGCCCAAGCTCGTCAAGGTCCTCTACTCCAGCGCCTCCACAGCGCTGGGCGAGCCTTCGCCGAGCTGCTCACGACCTCGCCCGATGGTGTCGTGCCGTCACTCAACATCCAAGCTATGTTGTCATCGTTTCGCGGCGCTCCACCTGGTGCCCCGCGCTGATCTCCTCCTTTCTGCCTGCCCGTGTGTACGTGTGGCTCCGCGTCCACGGTGTCAGGGCGTGGGGGCGGGGGGTGCCCCGTCACTGCGCGCCGCCTAGCGGCCAAGCGCCCAACTGGCGGTCCGCCAAGCCGCCTAGCCACGTGCCAGCACGTCGCCTTTCTTGTTGGGGCCTTTTACCTCACGCGGTCTGTCAGGTGAGATCTTCATCGTCTGTCCGCCGTCTGTAGCGTCAGTCGCACTGCGCCGGGGGAGGGGGTTTTGTAGCCCGCCCTCGTATCTTAAGGCTGCACCGCCGCAAATAGTGCTTGCGAGTTGTCGCACCGCAGTGCGCCTCGCGGACGGACCCTGGTCCGCCTACTTGTCCGATCTCTCTCTCTCTCTCGCTCTCACTCGCTCTCTCTCGCTCTCTCTCGCTCTCCCTCGCTCTCTCCCGCTCTCTCTCTCTCTCTCTCTGCTCTCTCTCTCTCTCTCTCGTCTCTCGCTCTCTCTCTCTCTCTCTCTATCTCTCTCTTCTCTTCTCTTCGCTTCTTCTCTCTCTCTCTCTCTCTCTCTCCTCTCTCTCTCTCTCTCTCTCTCTTCTCTCTCCCCCCGCCCCCCACCCCCCTCTATTCATCCATTTCTCTCTCTCTCTCTCTCTCTCTCTCTCCTATCTTCTCTCTCTCTCTCTCTTCTTCTATCTCTATCTCTCTTCTCTCTCTCTCTCCTCTTCTATTTTATATATATTCTTCTCTCTCTTCTCTCTCTCTCTCTTCTCTATCCTCTTTTCTCTCGCCTGTCTCCCACTCAAACTCCCCTCTCTCTCTTCTCCGCTCTCTCTCTCCTCCTCTCTCGCCTCTCCCTCTCTCTCGCTTCCTCTCCTCTCCTCCTCTCTTGCCTCTCCTCGCCCTCCTCTCTCTTTCCGCCCTCTCCTTCTCTCTCCTCTCTCTCTATAATATTCCTCTCTCTCTCTCTCTCTTCCCTCTCAATCTCTTCCTTCGCTCCGCTATCTCTCTCTCTCAATGCCTCGTCTCTCTCTCTCTCTCTCTCTCTCTCTCGTTCTCTTTCTCTCTCGCTCGCGCTCGCGCTCGCGCTCGCGCTCGCGCTCGCGCTCGCGCTCGCGCGCTCTCTCTCTCTCTCTCTCTCTCTCTCGCTCTCTCCCGCTCTCTCTCTCTCTCTCTCTCTTTCTCTCTCTCTCGCTCTCTCTCTCTCTCTCTCTCTCTCTCTCTCTCTCTCTCTCTCTCTCTCTCTCCTCTCTCTCTTCTCTCTATTATCTCTCTGCTCTCTCCTCTCTCTCTCACTCTCCCTCTCTCTCTCTCTCGCTCTCTCTCTCTCTTCTCTTCTCTTCTCTTCTCTCATTTTTCTCTCTCTCTCTTCTCTCTCTCTCTACTCTCTCTCTCTCTCTCTCTCTCTCTCTCTCTCTCTCTCTCTCTCTCTCTCTCTCTCTCTCTCTCTCTCTCTCTCTCTCTCTCTCTCCTCCTCTCTGCTCTCTTCGCTACTGGCTTCTGACGGAGTCTGGGTTAGGTGAGCCTGAGTGTGGGTGAGTCTGAGTATGGGTACGTCTGTGTGTGCCTGACTCTGAAGAAATGAATCTGAGTGTGAGTGAGCTTGTGTATGAGTGAGTCTGGGTGCGAGTCTGAATCCCAATGGTGCCCCTGGCAGTGTCTGGCGACTAGGAGGCCCGGGTCGACTCCTCTTTGGGAAGCCAAAATGCTGCCCCTGGCAGCGTTTGGTGACTATGAAGCCCCTGGTGGACCCCCCCTGGGGCTCCCAAATGATGCCCCTGGCAGCGTTTTGTGACCATGAGGCTCTCAAGAGAGACATGTTGGGGACGCCAAGCGGCAATTCTAGCTGAGGCGTCCCACCAAAATCGGCGCGAACGGGCTCGTGAGATCAGCCAGGGTGGCTCCCCCTTGGGGCTCCCAAGTGATGCCCCTGGCAGCGTTTTGTGACCATGAGGCTCTCAAGAGAGACATGTTGGGGAGGCCAAACGGCAATTTTAGCTGAGACGTCCCACCAAAATCGGCGCGAACGGGCTCGTGAGATCAGCCAGGGTGGCTCCCCCTTGGGGCTCCCAAATGATGCCCCTGGCAGCGTTTTGTGACCATGAGGCTCTCAAGAGAGACATGTTGGGGAGGCCAAACGGCAATTTTAGCTGAGACGTCCCACCAAAATCGGCGCGAACGGGCTCGTGAGATCAGCCAGGGTGGCTCCCCCTTGGGGCTCCCAAATGATGCCCCTGGCAGCGTTTTGTGACCATGAGGCTCTCAAGAGATACATGTTGGGGGCGCCAAACGGCAATTCTAGCTGAGACGTCCCACCAAAATCGGCGCGAACGGGCTCGTGAGATCAGCCAGGGTGGCTCCCCCTTGGGGCTCCCAAATGATGCCCCTGGCAGCGTTTTGCGACCATGAGGCTCTCAAGAGAGACATGTTGGGGAGGCCAAACGGCAATTTTAGCTGAGACGTCCCACCAAAATCGGCGCGAACGGGCTCGTGATATCAGCCAGGGTGGCTCCCCCTTGGGGCTCCCAAATGATGCCCCTGGCAGCGTTTTGTGATCATGAGAGAGTGTGAGTGTGAGTGAATGTGACTGTGAGTGAGTCTGAGTGAGAGTGAGTCTCATCTTATCCTATCGAGTCCTATCTTATCTTACCTTTATTACCCTCTATCTTATCTTATCTTGAAATCTCTTATCTTGTCTTAGCTTATCGTATATCAACTCATCTTATCGCATCATATCTTGTCTTATCTTATTACTCCATAGGCTGTCTTATCTTATATATTATCCTACCTTGTCATATATCTTATCTTACCTTATCATATCTTGTGCTATCTTATCTTATATTGTAGTATCTGATATTGTCTTGTCTTATCTGGTGATTATCATTGAAAGGAGGGAGGCGCGAGCGGGAGGAAGGAGGAGCAGTGGGAGGCGTCAGAGTAATAACAAGAACCCCAATCCTTAGGATATGGGGAAAAACACATGGGATTTGCCACATTTCTGAAATTCGGTGCCACCCCTCACGCAGATCCGCGGGGTCAGGGTCCAAAAACACATTGGATTTGCCACATTTCTGAAATTCGGTACCACACCTCACGCAGATCCGCGGGGTCAGGGTCCAAAAACACAGGGGATTTGCCACATTTCTGAAATTCGGTGCCACCCCTCACGCAGATCCGCGGGGTCAGGGTCCAAAAACACATGGGATTTGCCACATTTCTGAAATTCGGTGCCACCCCTCACGCAGATCCGCGGGGTCAGGGTCCAAAAACACGGGATTTGCCACATTTCTGAAATTCGGCGCCACCCCTTACGCAGATCCGCGGGGTCAGGGTCCAAAAACACAAGGGATTTGCCACATTTCTGAAATTCGGTGCCACCCTTCACGCACATCCATCGCAAGGCGTGGTAACCCAAACTGCGAGAACTCCCTCGGCCCTTTAATCGCAAGGTGTGGTAACCAAGCCCGTAAACCATACACGTCTTACCAATCGCCAGGTGTGGTAACCCCTCTTGTGATCAGTTGGTTTTGCTGATTGCGAATCGGCTTCGCATGAAGTTTCGATACTGCTTCACGACAGCGCCAAGGCCTCATGACTTAGCTCTTCCATGGCCCATTCTCCGAGAGAGGGGGCCGGCGGCAGGGGGCGAAGCCCTTACGGATAAAAGCGACGCAGAGGTGCTTCCAGGCGGCGACCGAGCATCCACCGAGCAAGCTCCATCTGAGCGAGATTAAATCCGAGCGAACCTAAATTCGAGCGACTTGGTTCGATTCTCCAAACGACTTCTGGACTTGTGGTCTGCCTGACCGGAGGCAGTGTTCCCGGCGGCAACCGGGAATCGACCGAGCGAACAAAAAACGAGCGACACTAAACTCGAGCGGAATTAAACAACCCAAAAAAACCCGAGCGGAATTAAACTAAGAAAGAAAGAACTAAACGAGCCCCCAAAACCGAGCGAAATTAAATGAGCGAAAAAGCGAGCGAATGTAAACCGAGCGAAATTAAACTCGAACGAATTCAAATCCGAGCGAATCAAAACTGACCGAATTAGAACCCGAGCGAATTTGAACCGAGCGAAATTAAACGAGCGTAATTAAACGAGCGAGCTTTGAAAAAGCGAAAGTAGGTTCGAGCGAAAGGTGAATCACAGAGTCAGCCCCCCCGGTTGAAAATTCAAGTGTGCTGCCTGCTGGAAGGTGACCAGGACAATGCTCCGATGTGTTGCGGACGATGACATGGATGCGATTTGTTGAGACATGGGCATGGGAGGTTTATGCATTACGCGACTCACGGGACAGGCTTGAGCGAGGTAGTACTTAGAATATGGCATGGCAAGAAGAGAACAAGAGAACCGATTACCAAAGAGGAGACAACTTCACAATTAGCAGCCCCAGGACGGGCAAGGACCCATACTAATCTGGGAATGACGTCGCTTCCATGGACCTCCCAGCAGTCCACGAACGTGGCTACTGTTGCACAGATCGTAGAAACCCAGGAAGAACGAGGCCTGATTCGGATCTGGGAATGATGTCATCCCTGCTGGCCTGCCAAGAGCCCACGAATGTGGCGACAGTTTTGCAGCTCGCAGCCCCCCAGGAAGGGCGAGGTCCCGTTCTGATTCGGGAGTTCAGGAACCAAGCGGCGACAATTTTGCGATTCGCAGCCCCCAGTTACGGCCAGGTTTCATCCGGATCTCGGAATGACGTCAGCTCGCTGGCCCCCCCTCCCCGCAGGAGCCCACGAATGTGGCTACTGCTTCGCAGCTCGAAGCCCCCCAGGAAGGGCGAGGGCTCATTCTGATCTGGGGATGACGTCACCCCGCTGCCCCCGCCCCCGCCCCCATCCAGGAGCCCAAGAACGTGGCTACGGCTTCGCAGCAGTTGGCAGCACCCCAGGAAGTGCGAGTGTGTGTCGTTGCAAACAATGATGTTTTCGGGCCGTGGTCCTCTCTCCTCCTCCTCCCCCTCCCCCGTCTGTTATGTGGTCGGTGGGCGGGGAGGGCGGGGGCGGCGCAAAGTCAGGTTGCGCCGTTCTGACATAACACGTTATGTTTGTGTTATCCGCTCAAGTTCTTTGGCTCGAGCATGCCCGCAGGGGTTCCTGCGGCTTCGCCCGAGCCCTTCTTCCTTTGCTCACCGCGCGGCAGCAGCGCGGGCGATTCCGACAGTTCGGGCTGCTCATCGTGGGAGCTGGTCGAGCTGGAGTGCTACGACGAGGGGCAGGTGCCGGACCTGCCGGTAAGTGCGCTGCAGAGCGCCGACGAGACGGCTCGCTTCGGGTGCTGGCCGTTCGGTCTCCTGGTGTGGTCGCTCTTCTCTTTGGTGAGTGATCCTATCGTGGAGCAGGATCCAGCGGACGAGGTCGAGGGTCTCGAGCTACAGATGCCAGTGGAGCCATGGTCTCGCCGTTTCTACCGCCAGAGTGCGACCGACGGTGTGGAGGTGCAGTTGGTGCGTCGCAAGAATGGCAACGTGTGGGCCGTCATCGGCCCGGACTTGACGTTGGGTCTGATCTGTATCACGGCGAAGACGTCCATCTTCACGGACCCAGTTGCGGGCATTCGGTGGCGGCCGATGCCACCTCTTTCTGCTGCCCAGAGGGGCGCCTATGTCAGCCAGGCAACAGAGGGATTGAAGGCGTCGTCAGTGCCGACGTGGCCGCTGTATCGCCCCGGCAAGGGTGGTCAGCAGGCGATCGCGGTGAACGTCCTGTATGCCGTTTTCAGCTCGGGGGCTTCGTCACTCAAGACGCTGAGGTGGTCTTTGAGGAGTCCCAAGCGTTTCCTGGGTGTGCTGGCCGCGTTGTTCGTATTGTACGAGCTGCTGGTGTTGCTGGGCGTGATCGAGTATATGAAGGAGGTCTGGGTGTACACGATCAGCTACCTGGTCACGGAAAAGGATGCGTTCGTGGAGAGCTCGGAGGTCGTCCAGGAGTGGGCCACCTACTTGTGGGAGTGGAAGGAGTGGGCCCAGAAGCTGATGCCTCTTCAGCGTTGGTTTGCGATGTTCTTGGCCCTGATCCTTCTGAACATCTGGGCGGCTCACGAGTGGTCGGACAGCGTGGAGTATGGAGAGTCCTCGATTGGGTCATCAAGCGCTTCGAGTGTGGATGTGCCCGTCGCTGCTACTGCTTCTGTGCCTCCGCCCTTGCCGCCGCCTGGCTCTCTTTCAAGCGGAGAGAGTGCCGCGCTGGCGAGCCAGCTGAACGATCTCGTGGAGTCCCAGAAGGCCATGATGGAGGAGATCAGCGAGATCAGAACCGCCGAAGGGACGAGGGAGCTACGTCGGGATGTACTCGAAGCTTCTCTGGACTCGCGGGGTCGTGCGGACGCCGAGGCCAACAAGCAGGTGATCGAGGGCATGATTGCGCGGCTGGACCAGTTCGAGGCTCGTCTGAAGGGCGAGGTGCCTGCGGAGGCGGTAGCTGGCGAACGTGGTGCTGCTATCGAGGGGGCGAGTTCTTCGGCTTCGGCGGTCGCCGTGCTCGGTTCGCCCGCGAAGAGTGCACCCACGGCGTTGATGGAGACGCCCGAGAAGCGAGCTGCCACTTCGCAGCCGGAGGCCGTCGAGCTGGCCATCAAGCGGATGCGCTTCAAGGCTCAGATGCCGCAGCAGGTGTTCATGGAGCAGCTGGACGAGTACAAGGAGATCGAGCCCGAGGAGTGGAACAGCCGCATGCCCGAGGGTTACCGCCAGCGGATCTCGGCCGAGGTGCTGTCAGAGATCTACTCGTCAGGCAAGACGGCCGAGGCCTGGGCGCGGGACTTCATCAGGGACCGGGGGCTGAGCGACTGCAACACGGCTCGGGAGATGATCGCGGCCTTCGCCGCGGTGGACACGATGCTGATGACCGATCGTCAGAGGGGGCTCCTCAACCTGGTGAGCTTCGAGCGGTTGGTGCGAAAGGGCCACGCTATTGTGAGGGCGTACCGCAGCGTGAACTGCCGCGACGACTGGAGCCGCCCCAAGGATGCCAAGAACTGGAAGTCGAAGGTGGACTGGGAGGCGGCACGTCGCATGAACCCCCAGCTCGCCGACGAGAGCACTATTCGGGTGATGAGCGCCGAGGAAGAGATGAAGAAGGCCATGGGTCGCGACGCGCAGCTGATGAAGGCGCGCTCCGACCTGGACGGAGGCGCGGTGGCCCCGCCGTGAGAGTCAAGGAGCTTCAATTGGGGCTACTCGGTTTCGAGCCGGGGGGCCCTTGCAGCCGGCGTCGGGGTGTCCCTGCGCGTCGGCTTGTTTTGGCTAGTGTATTCTTTCTGCTGCAGCTGACTCGCATCATCGCCGTCGGCTGGCCCGTGAGCGTTTGCACGACGAATTGGGGTTTTCATGTCTCGGCGGCGGGACATCCTGTCCGAGGTGGTGCTGTTCGCTCGCCCGGAGCGCCCCGCTTCGACTTCTCGTCGGGTGCTGTCGCGCTGGAAGGAGGAGATGGAGCTGGTGGAGACGGCGAATCGTGCTCTCTTGGCCTTGCGTCAGCTCTACCGCGGGAGCCTGGACGACAGTCTACTGGGCCAGGGCGACTGCTGGGGCCCGGGGATCGTGCCCGACAACCTGGGCGGGGACCTCTCTCGGCGGGTGCTGGGAAAAGTTCGTCGCCAGTCGCCGCCTGCGACTACACCCTCACAAGGGGCCGCACTCTTGCGGCTGCGCCCTGCTGCCTCGGCGGCGGGCCATCAGTCCCAGTCCACCTTCAAACAGAGTGCGGCCGAACTTCGGAGGAGGAGTGCTGGCGGAAGTGGACGGCTGCCGGACAAGGGCGAGACGTTCCCAGCTCAATGGGATCGAGTCGCTCTACCTCCTCCAGGGACCAGACCTGTGAGCGTGAGGTCTGCGTCGCCTCGCGTGGCACAGAAGTTGGAGATGTTCAAGGAGGAGATGTTGAGAGAGGATGGCGAGGCTTGTGTTCAGGCCTGCGAGATTCGCAACTACGTGGACCCGCATTTCCGCAAGAAGAAGGAAATGTTGCAGCTGGCCCGACGGATGGCTTTGGCGGGGATGTTGTGCCGCACCGCAGTGAAGGTGGACGAGGTCGGGCTCTTTTGCGTCGTGAAGAAGGCGGAGCTGGTGGGGAGCGAGCCCGAGGTGACCCTGAGGCTGATGTTCGACCAGAAGCGCTCCAACGTGCGGTGGCGGTCTCCCCCGCGGTGTGCCATGGGCGGTGTCAGTGCGATGTCGTTTCTGGACGTGTCCGAGGAAATGAAGGAGGATGGCGTGACCATGCGCTTCGGCACGGGCGACCTCCCCGACTTCTACTACACGCTGGAGCTGGGGGAGGAGCTGGCGCCGCACTTCGTGCTGCCCGGCGTTTCTGGAGATGCGCTGGACGCTCTGCTTCCCGAAGGTTCGTCTCTGCCTGGGAGTGGGCCCTACGTCGGGGTGAAGGTCGCTCTGATGGGCTTCTCCTGGGCGTGCTGGATGGCTCAGACGACTATGGAGGACATCTTCAATACTGGGCCCCAGTTCGGTCTTTCTTCGCTTTCAGGCGACCAGCGTTTGGCCGAAGGCGGACCGCTGCCCCAACTCAGTCGGGAGTTGCCTGCTGCGCACTACGAGTACATCGACGATTTCGGCATCATGGGCCTGGACTTCCCGACACGACCTGGCCAGGAGGCTGGGATGACGGTAGAGGTGATCTGGCTCGGTGCCATGGAGTTGGTGGCATCCGCCGGGTTCAAGGTGCACAAGGATGCTTGTGCGGCGGACGCCCGCATGATCGGTGGCGATCTTCGGGGAACTCGTCTGGCGCCGAACCAGGACAAGATGTGGTTGGCGGTCTTCGGCATGCGGGAGATCCTGATCCACAAGTGGGAACTACCCGATACCGTCGCACGGATCGTCGGCATATCGTCCTGGGGCTTCCTGATCTGCCGTGGTGCTTTGAGCGTCTTCGCGGACGTGTACGCGTGGTGCATGGAGTTCCGAGGTGGAGCTCGGCGCGAGGTTCCACGGGAAGTGCTGAGGGAGTTGGCTGCGGCTGCGGCTTTGGCGCCGCTGATCTCGGTGGACCTCTCGACGCCCTGGGACCCGGTGGTGATGATGTTCGATGCGAGCCTCTACGGTGGTGCGCTCATCTCTACGGTGGCAACGGTGGAGGAGCAGCGTCGAGAAGCACGATATGCAGTTCGAGGAGGCTGGGCCGTCTGGACGGGCATCTCCTCGCCCTGGGCTGCGGACGCCTGGTGCGAGGGGGAGGCCTTCAGACGCGTGGGTACCGACGTGGAGTTGGGCACCCGGATCCGCGTTCCACCTGTGCACGAGTGTTGGGACGACATCGCTCGGTGGAAGGAGGTTGCGCGCTGGCGCTGGGAGGAAAAGGAGCACATCAACTTGCTGGAGATGCGCACGGAGGTGGCCGCGGCGAGGCACTCGGCCGGCACCCGGGCGAGCTGGGGGAAGAGGCACTTACGCATCACGGACTCGATGGTTTGCCTCGGCGGCTTCAGCAAAGGCAGATCGGCCAGCCGGCCCATTTTGATCTTGTGCAGGAGAATGGCCGCCCTCGACCTCGGGTGCGGCATGCGGGAGTACTGGCGCTGGGTGCCGTCGGACCGCAACCACAGCGACGGGCCGAGCCGAGGTTTCCCGATTGGGCAGGCACCGAAGGAGCGGAGGACGGACGAGCGGGTGTTGCCGGAGAGGGTGGCTTCGAGGATCGAGGCCCTGGCGGACTTGGCGGAGGTGGACCCCTTCCAGCCGCTCAGGATGGGCGTCTCGATCCCGGTGAAGGTGCTGCGCTTCGCCCACCTCTGCAGCGGCCGCACGCGCATCGGGGACCTGGAGGACTGGCTGCTCAGGATCGCGGGGTCGCGAGGCTACCTGATGATCTGCGCCAACGTGGACATCGGCTTCGGGGCGGAGTTCGACTTGACGGACGAGGTCAACGTGCGGAGGCTGGAGCTGCTGGCGGAAGTGGAGACGGACGGGGGACACTCAGGCCCTTCATGCTCTACCTGGTCGCGGGTTCGCTTCCAGCCTGGAGGCCCCCCCCCGCTACGCCTGCGAGATCAGCTGCGGGGTCGGCCGGGTCTTCGAGGGGACGACGCAAAGAAGGTGAAGCTTGGGAACGCGCAGTTGCCGAGCAGCTTGAGGATCCTGAAGGCGATCGGGCTCAAGGGAGGCTCGGTCTCCATCGAGCATCCTGCCGACCCGGGGTGCCCGCCGTTTCCATCGATCTTCGTGACCAAGGAGCTTGTGGACTGGGAGGCCCGGGTGGGTGCCTACCGAGTGACCTCCCCGCAGTGCATGTGGGGCTGCCCCGCGCTGAAGCTGACGACGCTCACGGGGGCGGCCTTCGGGATGCAGCGGTTTGTTCGTCCCTGCGTGCGCGAGAACCACTCGGCGAGCCTCTGTGGCAAGGACGAGAGCGGTCGTTTTCGGACAAGGGTGGCCCAGGCGTGCCCGTCCGAATTCTGTAGGATGTTGGCGGAGTGCCACGTGGACGCAATGCTGACCATGCAGGAGAGACGGGAGGCCGACCTGACCGAGAGGGCCGTGGAGCAATTGATTTCAGAGACCCTGGAGCGCAGGTGCCGGGACGCTACGTTGCTGGAATCATTGCCTGCAGCTTTCCTTCGAGCCTCGGGTTGACTGGGTACGGAAGCCCATGTGCGATGGGGCGGCCCCCGCCCATGCCCGACGATGTTCGAGGGCAAGCGGTGCAAGATTATGCAGACATGATGCAAGATCTACATGATTGGGCGCAGCAGTGGTTCAGCGACCTCACGCAGCGGGCCACCGACGGCACCGAGTGGCAGGAGTGGTGCGTGGCCTTCCTGACGGACGTACTTCTCAGCGGGCCCAATCAGGCTTTGAGGCGCCTACTCGTCACCGGGCTACCTCGCCACACGATCACCGACATCATCGGAGATCTCTGCAGCAGCACCTGGAGGGCGACGCAAGATCAAAAGGATCGTTTTGTCGCGAGTTTTCGAGAAGCGGCTCCGACGGAGAGACAGCGGCTACAACAGGAACACTGGACGGAGCTGGAAGATCTTCGTGCGATGTTTCGGGTTCGACTTGGTGACCAGGCGCCTGACCATCGACGATCGCCTCGTCTCGGGGGGTCCGACGTGGATGATGAGCAGCCGTCGGCCGGGACCGCTTGCCGGTCCAGTTGCCCGCGGTGGTCCGCGCTCCTGGGTTGGCTGCTGCTGCCCTTTCTATCGGACGCCGTCGGTGAAGAGAGGCTACGGCACCACGCTCAGCACCGCAAGATGGGCAACACCCACCGCAGGAACGACGCGGAGGGCGCGCACCCACAGGGGGTGCCACGGCGGGAGAGAACCACCTATGGGCTGGCATTGCTGCCGTTCTCGGTCTCCACTAAGACGGCGCTGGGCTGCTACGTGCCTAACGTGCGCCGCTTCCTGAACTTCGCGCTGGAGGTGAACCTGCCGATGATGAGCCGAGAGGAGATCGACGACTCTTTTCTTTGCTACTTGGACCGCCTGGTCGAGGATGCGGAGGTGGGTCCGCATCGAGGAGATTTCGTTGTGCATGGGCTTGCCTACGTGTGGCCCGAGCTCTCGACGGGGCTGCCGAGGTCCAATCGAGCTCTTCGAGCTTGGCATCGACTTCACGTTGCGGGAGAAGGGGGACCCCAGCCACTCGAGCTCTGGGCCGTGCTGGACGAGGCCATGAGGCTGGCCGGGAGCGTGGAGGCCGCCGACGCCGCCGAGGTCGCCCTGGACGCCTACCTCAGGTCCGCGGAGCTGTTCGCTTTGCGGGCGGCCGACATCGCGGTCGACGTGGACGAGGCGGGCGAGCAGATTGTGGCTCTACGACTCGGGGTGACCGAGCGAGGTGAGAGGACCAAGACGGGCGTGAGGCAGGGCGTGCTGATCGACCGTCGGCATGTGAGTGACATGCTTGTGCGCAGGAAGTCCGAGCGAGACCCCTCGGACCGAGTCTTCAGCTGCTCGGTGGATGCCTACCGCCGGGCGCTGAGGCGAGCCTGCGACGACGTCGGTGTCGAGCACTTCCCGCCCCATGCTGCCAGGCACTCGGGGCCGAGCCACGACGCGGCGACGGGCTACAGGACGGTGTGGGCCATCCAGCGGCGCGGGCGGTGGGCTTCAGAGAAGAGCGTGCTCAGGTATATGAAGACGCACGCCCTGGTGGCCGCCCGCGCCGCGCTCCCGCCAGACATCCTGGAGCGCGGGAGCCGACTGATGCCCAAGAAGAGTGATCGCCCTGAAAAGGCTGGTGAGTGACCCATTTCGTGTTGCGAATGATCTACGGAGTTTTTTGGAGCTCTGCCGAGGCTGTGAATGTGTGACGGCTGTGGGAGGCGCCCGAACCCTCCCACCCTGCCCAGGCACCGCCACAGCCAGGCGCTAATGCAAACTATGCGGTGGTGTGGGACCTGATACGGGGTCTGCTTCCAATCTCTGTGATTTTTTGGTGGTGCAGACCCCGCCGTCACCTTCTGCCGCCGCTCTCGGCGGCATCGTGTCCACGGTTCAGGCGGAAAATAGAGAGTTCAGTTTAGGCTGGCGCCACCTTCCGCCGCCCCCCGCTTGGAGAGAGACAGTGACCCGTGCCTCTAAATGTGTGTTGTTGCAAACAATGAAGTTTTCGGGCCGTGGTCCTCTCTCCTCCTCCCCCCTCCCCCGTCTGTTATGTGGTCGGTGGGCGGGGAGGGCGGGGGCGGCGCAAAGTCAGGTGGCGCCGTTCTGACATAACACGTTATGTTTGCGTTCTCCGCTCAAGTTCTCCCTCCCTCCCTTCCCTTCTTTCGCTCCCCGTTCACTTACCTCGTCACAGTTCTGAGGGGACCTGATACGGGGTCTGCTTCCAATCTCTGTGTTTTTTTGGTGGTGCAGACCGCGCCGTCACCTTCTGCCGCTGCTCTCGGCGGCATCGTGTCCACGGTTCAGGCAGAAAATAGAGAGTTCAGTTTAGGCTGGCGCCACCTTCCGCCGCCCCCCGCTTGGAGAGAGACAGTGACCCGTGCCTCTAAAGTACCATTCTGATCTGGGTATGACGTCACACCCCGCTGGGCCTCCCAGGAGCCCACGAGCGTGGCGACAGTTTTGCGGTTCGCAGCGCCTCAGGTCTGGAGAGGTCTCACTCTGATCTGAATACGATGTCTCTTCGCTGGGCCTCCCAGGAGCCCGCGAAAGTGGCGGCTGCCTCGCCCTTCGCGGGCACCAGAGAGGGTTAGGTCTGCGCGCGGCTCGCGACCACACAGAGGGCGACGTAAGAGGCACGAGGAGAGATGGAGGAGGGAGGCGGGAAGGAGAAGGAGGCGGCAGCAGTGCCCGGATCAAAGCGAGAACCCGACGAAGGAGGGTCGGGAACTCCACCAGCCCAGTGGGCGCAGGTGGTCTGACGATGTCTTCCTTTCCTCTTCCAGCACCATCTTCCGCTAGGGAGGGGTGCCCTTGCCCTCCCTCCCCTTCCAGCACCCTCTTCCCGCTAGGGAGGGATGCCCTTCCCCCCCCTCCCCATCCCTGAGGTTTTTGTGCGGGGCCGAAGGGTTCAAGCGTTGGGCCGGGCATGTCCTCCTACAGGCTGATCTTGATAAGAAAATGGAACATAGTCCACAATAAATCAAACATTGTCAAATATAGTCAAAAACAAAGGTCCCCAAACTATGTGTTGACGATTCTTGAATTTTCCGCTTGTAGAGGGACATGCCCGACTTACTTCAAGCGTCCAACATGGCTCACGAGGGTCTCCCACAGGGCCTCCGATGCTCCAAGACGGCAGCCAGGGTTGCCCCAGGAGAGCCGAAGGGTGCCGCACGATGGCTTCCAGCATGCTCCAAGAGGCCCAAGCGACCGCTCCAAGACGGCCGACGTGCCCTCGGAGCCCCCGTCAGTTGGCGGCGCGCACAGGGGGGGCAGGGGGAGGGGGCAGGCTTCTTAGAAGAAGGCTGCTTCGTAGAAGGCGCCGGCCTTGAATCTACAGGGAAGACCCGCACCTAGATGGGATCGGAGTAGACGGGGTCGGAGGATCGCGCCGCATCGGCGATGCATCGGCGATGCATCGGCGATGCACCGGCGATGCATCGGCGATGCACTGGCGATGCATCGGCGATGCACCGGCGATGCATCGGCGACGTCGGCATGGCGAATATCGGGCGCCGCATCGAGCCGCATCGACGATGCATCGGCGATGCGGCGCGATCCTCCGACCCCATAGAGGCATAGAGGATGCATAGAGGACCACTCGGACCCCATCTAGGACCCCATCTATGAGGCATAGGGAAGGCATGGAGGAGGCGCGATCCTCCCACCCCTTGGACCCCATCTAGGAGGCATAGAGGAGCCCCCTTATCAGGACCCCCCCCCTCAAGAAGCCAGCAATATTGGCCAAAATGGAGCCCGAGCCCCAGGAAGGGCCCACGAGGCACCCGGGCGGCCCCCCCGGGCGCCCCAAAGCGCCCCTAGGATGGCCCCGAGAGGCGACGTTGGGGGCCCCAGAGGAGAGAAGCACCTCTAGAAGAGGAAAAAACGCCATAAACATAACTTTTAGCGCTCCGCGCGGATTTCTTGGATCTGCGCTGGACCCCCCTCCCTGGCGCGCGGAGCGCGCCAGCCAGGGGCAGCGCCGGAGGCGCCGCCGGGGGGGCCCAGGCGCGGATCCAAGAAATCCGCGCGGAGCGCCCAAAGTTTATGCTTACGTGGTCTTTTCTTCGAACCTCGGTGACCCCCCCCTCTTTTGATCAATGGCCTCCAAGATGGCTCGAGGAGGCCCCCTGAGGTTCCCAAGGGAGCCCCAAGGGATCACCCAAAGGGGGGGCCCCACGGGGGAGGCCCCAAGGCTCCCCAACAGAGTCCCACGAGGAGCCCAATATGAAGGGCCAGGGTACACACCGATAAATACACATAAACCTAGAACTCCCTATATTTTTCCATATTTTCTGGAGTTTCGTCCCCCCGCTCCCCATGTTTTCCAGGGAGTCGACGATTAATTGCGTCTGTGTGTTTTTCCCCCTCCTGACAATACCCCCCATGAGAAATTCAGGAGGGCCCCAAGGCAGCCACGACAGAGCCACAAGAAGGCCACACGAGGGCCTCACGAAGACCCCAGATGGCTGCCAGAGTCCTCATCCTCATCCTCATCCTCCTCGTCCTCCTTCTCGTCTTCCTCCCCGTCATCCTTTTCGTCCTCGTCCTCCTCCTCTGCCTCCTCCTCATACTTGTACTCGTCATAATCATTGTCCTTGCCCTCGTCGTCCTCCTCGTCCTTGTCCTCCTCTACGTCTTCTTATTACGATTATTCTTCTTATGATCATTAATATTAATAGTTTTCCTCCTCCTCCTCCTCCTCCTGCTCCTCCGCCTCTCGTCGTCGTCCATATACTCCTCCTCCTTCCTTCCGCCTCCTCCTCCTCCTCATCTGCATCCTCAGTTCATCATGGTTGCCCGCTTTCATACACTATGTGTGCCTCTTACCCTCATTTCCCGTCGGCACTCCTGGGCAGCGTTTCTGAATGGCCCAGTGGGCATACGCGACGAGTGAAGGCTTATTGAACAACCTTACGTTTGAATTACTTTAGCCTCTCAGAGGATTCATGGGGATCCTTTAGAGACTGTCGGGCCAAGATGAATCCAAGATTGCTCTAGGTGTTGTCAAATGGTCTCCAAGATGGCGCACGGCTGACGATGAGCCAAGCTGGCTCAACATGACCTCAAGAATGCCTCCAGGAGGTCGTAAGACGGATGCAAGTGGCCCCAGAGCCCAGCGTGAACCCCAAAGAGGCCAATATCATTCAAGAACTGAACAAGTTTCAATTAATCTGGCCTTCTCGCCGGTTCCCTTCCGATGGGCGTCTGAGGCCTCACGTTGACTCCAAGATCGCCCACGAAGAGCTCCCAAGGCGGCCCTAATTAAGAGCGCCCAGGAGCGCCGCAAGGGTCCCAAGATAGGGCCCTCCAAAGCGATGGTTCGGGCTCCGACGGGGTAACGAACGGACGCCCCCGAAAAGCCCGAAGAGGCCACCAAGAAGACAACAAAGGCTTCCAAAATTGCCCCGAGATGATCCCAAGATGGTCCAAGTAAGCCTCCAAGAAGCTGCAATATCGAACTGACCCATGCAACTCTCCAGGACATCATTTCTGCATGGTGTGGGTACGCGAAGCAAGTAAATCATCTGGCGTCATGGGACCTCAGAAGCCATGCTGTGCCATCCCTCTTTGAAATGCTGTGCTGCGCCGTGGTGCAAAGCCGTGCCGCCAGTACGATGTCGTGCCGTGGGACACTGACTCACCCCAAACGTGATCTGGTCGGGCGGGAGTACCGCTCCAAGCCATGGTGTGGTGCCATGAAATGCTACGTCGTGCCAATGGTGGACCCAATCACCCGAAACGTGATAGCGGAGATGCCGTGCCGTACGGGTGCCGTGCAGCTGTCGGCGGCATGTTGTGTCCTTCAACGTTGTACGAATCACCCAAAACGTGATCACCCAAAACGGTGTTCTGACGCGCCGCCGTCGCGCAGTTCCGTGCCATGCCGCTGGTGCCGTGCCAAGGAATGCTGCACACAATCGCATAGATGCTCTGTTGGGGGCGGATGCGCCGTGCCGTACCAACGAATAATAGCAACGCCATAAACTTAAACATTTGGCGCTCCGCGCGGGTTTCTTGAAAGGCTAAATGTTTTTGTTCCATATCCAGTGCGCCCCGGCCTCGCGGCGCCCCTTCCAGAAAAGTCCAACACGCACTGGACATGAATATGAATCCGCCGACCCTGTCGGCGTGTGTGAGGGGCCTTTCCGTGCGCGTCGTGCTTTCTTTCCTGCTCGACTTTCTCTAGCCGCATCCAGCTTCCACTCACCGTTCTCCTGGAGAGGCCTGACGGCGGCACCGGCCGTCAAGCCTCTCCAATACTGCCCGCGTGTATGGCGCTGTATCTTCTTCGAGCCAAGAGCCGGTGCCGTGACAGGCCGCTGGTGCAACGCCGTGCCCTGCCAGCCAGATCACCTGGAGCGCGAGGAGGAGGAGGAGGAGGAAAAGGAGGAGGAGGAAGAGGAGGAAAAGGAGGAGGAAGAGGAGGGGCGGGAGGAGGAGGAGCAGGAGGAGGAGGAGGAGCAGGAAGAGGAGGATGAGGAGGAGGAGGAGGAAGAGGAGCGCTCGCGGGGCGGATGAGGCGCGCTGTGCGGTGCCGAAAGCCGCCACGGAGAGCCGCGCCGTGTCTGAGGGCGCCGCGGCGCGGGGAGGGCGCGCGGCGCACCGTTGCGGCGTGCGCCGTGCCGTGCCCGCCAGTGCGGCAGATCGCCCGGAGCGTGGCCTGAAGCGGTGGTGCCGTGCCGCGCCGTGCCGCTCCTCCTCCTCCTCCTCCTCCTCCTCCTCCTCCTCTTCCTACTCCTCCTGCTTCTCCTCCTGCTCCTCCTTCTCCTCCTCCTCCTCCCTCCTCCTCCTGCTCCCCGTCCACCTCCTCCTCCTGCTCCTCCTGCTCCTCCTGCTCCTGCTCCTCCTGCTCCCGCTCCCGCTCCCGCTCCTCCTCCTCCTCCTCCTCCTCCTCCTCCTCCTCTTCCTGCTCCTCCTGCTCCTCCTCCTGCTCCTCCTTCTGCTCCTCCTCCTTCTGCTGCTGCTCCTCCTCCTCCTGGAGCGTGGCCTGAAGCGGTGGTGCCGTGCAGCGCCGTGCCGCCGTGCCGTGCCGAGACGCTCGCGGAAGAGCTGCAGTAGACAAGCGCGTTCCGCTGCTCGCAAAAGTAACTGCTCGCAAATGGCCTGATGGGCCTGTTTTCCACCACCACCACCACCGTAAGTTGGAGGGGGAGGGGGTCTTCCTCCTCCTCCTCCTCCTCCTCCTCTTCATCCTCCTCCTCATCCTCCTCCTCGTCCTCCTTCCCCCCTCCAACTTCTGGTGGTGAAGGTGGAAAACAGGCCCATCATGGCCTGCATCCGCCGCGGGGGATTTGCGATGCACTGCATCGAGGCAAACATGTGTCTTTCTGACGTTTGCGAGTAGGCACTTTGCGAGTAGTGGAACGAGCTCGGTGATGCAAAGCAACCAGAACGTGGTCCGGCGGGGCGGAAGTGCCGTGCCGCAGTCGCGCAGTGGGTGCCGCGCAATGCAGCTCATGCCGCGCCGTGAGCGCAGGGAGTCGCCCAAGTCGTGTACCAGTGGGTGGCGGTGCCATCATGTGCCGAGAGCGGCCGCCGCGGCGTGCCGCTGGTGCTGCGCCGTACTGAGCCTTGTCGCGATCAGTCTGTCATTGCACGTGAGGCGCAAGGCCGTGCCGTGTGAGGCAATGTCGTGTGGTGCCATGGCAGGGTCCTTGCCCAACCAAACAAAACAAACACTTTCTCAAGGCAGAGCTTTCCATTCGACCTGCAAATCTGCCCACAGCGTCGGCAAGCCTTCCCCCAATATCCAGCTACTAGGAGGCGAACGCGGCCCTGAGAGCCTCCGAGTCCTGGGCCAATGTGGCAACCAAGATCTCGGGCCCGAGCGCGACTGCCCTTGCGCGGTGCAGCCGATTGAAAGCTATTGAAAGCAGGCTTCGCTCGAAGGCATGCACCTGCGAGGGGCCCTCGCACTGTGCTTGGAGAAACTCGCGGCCCCCCGAGGGGGCACGCCTCCGCGGCCCTACACGAGGGCGCTCAGGTCGCAGCCGCTGGCCTTCGCAAAGGCGTCGAGGCGGGCGCGGTCGCCGTCCTCGGCCGTAGGCGCTGCCGCCCAGTGCCCACTGTGGCAGTCCTCCGATAGGCTCCCCCATGCTGTCGTGACAGGCCAAGGACACCCCCTGCGGCAGAGGACCCCAAAGAGCTCTGCACAGTTCTGTGATGGGGGCGCGGGGGGTGGGGGCGCGGGTGGTGGGGGGGGGGCGCAGCTCTTGTTTGAGCACAGCATTCAGACAAGGAACAATTGCATGTGAGATCTGATCCAAACAATATGTTGGTCAGTAGAAACGCTCTCCTTTGTGAACAGGCACTGCTACGGCACAAGATGCGCATGTCGTGGGCCACGGGATACCTCTACGAGGGGGGGACGAGGAGTGGGGGGCCACGCTGGGCGCTGGGCCGTCGATTTCGGGCTGGGCACCCCTCACTGGGCGTGAGAAGATTGGCACAGGACCCTTACAGACGAGCTGTTTGGCCAAATATTCGAAACTCACGTTCAGCATCCGACCGTGCACCTTCCGAGGCGGCTTCCAGCAGTCTAGGGGACGGCCCCCAGGCCGCATTGTGCGGCGTCCCGTCGGTCCAGCTCCGTAAGGTCCTCCTGGCAGTCCCAAGATGGATCCCAAACAGCTCTAAGACGGCCCACGACCAGCACCCCATGGACCAGACGAGCCCAAAAACACCTTTCAAAAAAGCCCAAACCAAGACCATACGACGGCCCAGAAATCACTCGAGATGGACCGAAAGAACACCCACCCGCCCCCAATCGACATCCGAGAAGCCCCAAGGAGGTCCCCAAGAAGCTCACGTGGGACAAGAAGCGTTAACCCACGCAACTTCACAGAACAAGCACCGATCAGCCGCGACTGGAAGTACCGACGACGACGACGGAAACGATTACGAAAACAGGACCGAGCCCGAGTAGGATTCTATCAGAGCTGGACCGAGCCCGAGTAGGATTCTGTCAGAGCTGGATCGAGCCCTAACAGGATTCTGCTCGTCACGGTGTTCCTTACCTTGCCATCGCTCGGACGTCCACTCCCCGTGCTCTGTTTGAGCAGGAACCGACCGTCCCGGCATTCCTATAGGCCTACCAAAAAAGTTCTTAGAACCCAGCAATGTTCTAATAACAAAAACAATGTTCTTAGAACAGAAACCCGATGTGATAAAACAAGACAGGCTCCGCCAGAAATGTTCTAAAAACATTTCGTGGAAACCACACAAGGTTCTTAGAACATTGTTCGGTAGGGCTATATAGGCGAGCCAGGACGCCTCGCCACTGCTTGATCTGTCCGGTGCCGCGCAGGCAGGATTCGGGGATGGACAGACCCCTCTTTAGTAAAACGTGGTTTAGTGAAAACGACCTGAGGCCCAAATCTGGCGGGCGCAAGCCTGGAAAATGACGGCCACGGCGCCCTCTCGAGAACCGAAAAGAGACACTTCACTAATCGGCGTGTCACTGTTGGGGCTTCTGTCCACCCCCGAAGGATGCTCCTCGACGGCCCTCGCCGAGAACGAGCGCACGCGGCCCGAGCGACGCCACGTTGACCCCTGGTGCAGCAGCGAGCTCTCGAGGAGGGGCGCCCAGGCCGACGGGCCCTCACCGCGGCGGGGGGCGGCGGCAGCACTGCGGAGGCCCCAGCTCGCGGCTGCCCCCTGCGCTGGTCAGGCCGGGGAAGCCGACAGTGAAGGGGCCCTGGGATTCAGTCGGGCCTGTCCCTCCACAGAGGGAATATTCAAAAGAAGTAAAAAAAAATAAGCCTGGAGACTATTTTTTCGATGTTCTTGACCATTTGGGGGTATTTTGTATTTTTCGTCGGAAATCCCCTGTAGGGGGACACGCCCGAGTTAACCCTGGGGCACACACATAGATAGGCACAAATCACAATATTCCCTCAATTTTCCCACGTTTTCGGTGCTTCTGTCTTCCCCTCCCACTTCCATACTTCCCCATGTGTTCTTGGAGATGGACGATTCATTGCGTCCGCGTGTTTCTTTTTTTGAAAACCCGAGGTAAGTACGGAAGATGGGCACGATGCACAGCAGGAAACGTTGCCCAAAACCAAGGAGGCGGCCACTTCACCTCCACCGCCCTCCGTCGCAGGCGGCAGGTTTGGCCTCAAAGCGGCCTTGGATTATGTTGTCCCCATCCTACTTAAGGACCACATCCCAGAAATGATTTCGAGCACCCGGAAAAGTGTCGAAAGAGTGTCGAAACAGTGTCGAAACAGCGTCGGGCGAGTGACTCCCAGGGCCCGACACGTGAAAACCCTTGAGTTTCGGCACTTTTTTCTGGCGCTGGAAATTCTTTCTGGTGAGCAAGGCTAAAGCAGGTTGGAGCCTCATAACTCTTGGCTGCAAAAAGCCACCGTCCGAGACGGGGGCGGCTCCGGAGCGCTGCGCGCGCCCCGCGCTGCTGCCGAGGGGCGGCAGGGGGCAAGGCTGGCAGCAGCACGAGGGTGCGCGGTCGGGCGGCGCGCACGGGGCACGCGACGCACAGCGCGAGAGTCGGGCCTGTCCCCCTGCAGGGGGAGTTTGGACGAGAAATAAGAGATAGTCAAAAAAAACCCTAAACTACTCAAAAATGGTCAACAAAATAGTCCCCAGACTATTTTTGACTATTTTTGAATATTCCTCCTGTAGAGGGACAGGCCTGACCTAACGCTACATCCACGGGCGAAACCAACGCCAGGCCACGAAACAACAACGCATTCGGGCACAACCCGTTCGGGACGTGGGCCCGTTCGCCCACGAATCCGGCGGCGCGCACAGGGGGGGGGAAGCGAGAAGGGGCGGGCCATCTCGGGAGGCTCGGACGCCCCCCGGGGCTTCTGGGGAGCTCGTCCCGCCTTCCCCGAAGACACGGGAGGCCCCTCAGAAGGCGCTGAGGGCGTCTGAGAAGCCCCGCCGCCTTCTGAGAAAGCCTTCTCCTGCTCACTTCCTCCCCTCGCTCGCCGCCGAACGATAAGGATGGCGGCCCCTTGGGCGCCCGTGTCGAAGCTTCTCGAGCGGGGCTGGCCAGCGAAGGGGGTTAAGGATGGACCGAGGAGGCAAGGATGCAAGGGTACCCTCGGGAAGGTTACCCATCCTTGCTTTAGGAGAGGAAGAAGTGATTATATATTATAGGCTGTGTTGCATCTTTGAGCAGGGACCGACCGTCCCGGCATTCCTATAGTCCTACCACGAATTCTTAGAACCCAGAAATGTTCTAATAACAAAAACAATGTTCCCAGAACAGAAACCCGATGTGATAAAACAAGACAGGTTCCGCCAGAAATGTTCTAAGAACATTTCGTGGAAACCACAAAAGGTTCTTAGAACATTGTTCGGTAGGGCTATAGGCGAGCCAGGACGCTTCGCCGCTGCTTGAATCTTCGGGGGATTTTGTCTGTCTCGTCGCGCCCCCTTTCGCGCCGAATCCACGTCGAATCCTTGTCGGACTCGTCGAGTCCGCGTCGAACCCACGTCGAATCTGCGTCGGATCCACGCCAGCTCCGCGTCGAGTCCGCATCGAGCCCGCGTCTAGCACAAAAGAAGACTTCAACGTTTGGGACGGACGAGGTCCCCCGAATATGCAACGTAGGGACCCGCAACCGAACTCGTCTTGAAAGAGCGTGGTGGCAGGAGTCACCACAGGCGGATGGATTGGCAATGATTCTGCCCAGAACTAGTCCTAGCAGTAATATTCCTCCGCCTGCGACAATGCTACGACTACGACAACTGATGCTTCTGCCACAGCCGCTACAATTGCGTTGTGCACCGTAGGAGTCAGAGAGGCAACCATAGCGACAGTAGTCGCAGGCCGCTGGGACTCCCCGGCACTCCCTCCCTCACTCTCCCTCTCCTCGGCTAAAGAAAAGCTGTGCACATGCACCGATCCTGGCCAGGCCCATCCTGGGCCCAGAGTCGGTGCATACCCCATCCTGGCTTGGCGAGGGAGGCATGCACACCAGTTCTGGGCCCAGGGTGGTCCCGGCTTGGATCGGTGTATGTGCATATAGCGCTCTTCGCCAGATCTCCCTCCCATGTGCCAGGTCCGGGCCCCCGCGAGGACTGCGGCCTGCCCGCCAGATGCCGTGCTGCCGGCGACGCCTCCCTCAGGGCGCGATGAGAGAGAGAAAGGATAAAACTTCTGCCTCTGGCTGTCAACGGCGTACAGTGGCGACCACACACCAGCGGCGCGGGGACCAACCACCACCTGGCCAAGCCGCACCCCAGAGGGGAAACGTTAGCGAGGGGGGCACCTCCTCCTCCTCCTCCTCGTCCTCCCTCTCTCGCCGTCTTCGGCCCCCTCGCCGCCCCCCTCGCTCCTCCACCCCACTCGTCCTGCCCTCCCTGCAACCCCTGCGGGGCTCGGGCGCTGCTTCATGGGGGGGGGCCGATTGTTGGGGAGGGGGGGGGGGGCGGGAAACGTGCACCTCTCGTGCGCCTTTTTCGTCCCCTCCCATTTACCGCCCCCCCATCACGCAGCGCCCGAGGGGGTGGGCGGCCGCAGTCCGACTTCGCCCAGCTGGCGAGCGCCTGGCCGGACTTCGGGGTCACCGCTGAGAATTCCTCCTGGTAGACCACGCCGGGCACGGAGCCTGGGCCAGAGGGAGGGCGAGGGGGGGGGGGACGAGGAGGAGGAGGAGGAGGAGGAGGAGGAGGAGGAGGAGGCGGGAAGAGGGGGAGAGGGAGGAAGAGGATGCAGGGGGGAAGGAGAGAGGCGGGAGGGGGCAGGCCCTGGTCAGATCGGCGGCGGCACACACACACACACACACACACGCACACACACACACGCTCACACGCACACACACGCACACACACGCTCACACGCACACACGCACACACACACACACACGCTCACACGCACACACACACGCACACACGCACACACGCACACACGCACACACGCACACACGCACACGCACACGCACACGCACACGCACACGCACACGCACACGCACACCCCACACGCATACACACACACACACACTCCCAGCATTGACGAGGTACTCTCTGTGGCCATGTCTGTAACACCTTGAAACGTCATTGAGACGTCAATGGCGTTTCGAGCTCTCGATGGACCGTCTTGGCGCACTCTTGGGACCCACTTGGGTCCTCGTGGGGAGGGGTCCTCGGATTTCCTTGAACGGCGGGGCCGTCCTGGGGGACGGAGAGAGAAAACAACGACATAAACAGAAACTGTTGGCGCTCCGCGCAGATTTCTCGGAGCGCGCCAGGGAGGGACGGCGCTGGAGGCGTCGCCGGGGGGGGGGGGCCAGCGCGCGGATCCAAGATATCCGCGCGGAGCGCCAAAAGTTCACGTTTATGGCGTTTTTTCTTCTTCGAATAAGGGAGGGTGGAGGCACGAGGAGAGGGGAAAGGAGATCAGGAGGAGCATCAAAAGTACGGGGCGAGGGACGGGGGGGAGGACGAGGGGCGGCAGGAACAGGGCGAGGAGGAGGAGGAGCCCTTTTGCTTCTCGACGAGTGGGGCCACGCGCCGAGCCCACCGAAGCAACCGTGGAACACGTCGTACGGCAACCCGTCGCAAGATCGGCGCGACGTCGCACAGTCCTGTCCCCCCTGCGTACGGCCATGCGGGCAGGGGGGCACAGGCGAAACCACGACGCTTCCTCGACGCCAAGGTCGGCTGTACGAAGCGAGCTACTACGCTGCAGCTGTTCAGGCGGAATGGAACTGCTCGAAAGTGCTGACTGGCAGGAGGAGGAGGAGGACATGCTTCAGCTAGAATAAGGCTGGCAGGAGGAGGAGAAGGAGGAAGAGGAGGAGGAATAGGAGGAGGAAGAGGAGGAGGAAGAAGAGGCGGAGTAGGAGGAGGAATAATTAGAGAGCAGGGAGAAAAAAAGGAGCGAGAAGAACGAGGAGGGATCAAGAGGAGGGGAGGTGGGGAGCGAGAGGAGAGGGAGGAACACGCGGAAGGGGGAGGGAGGGAACTTCCTCCCTCCGCCGCCGTCCCTCCCCTCCTCCCCACTCGCATCATCTCTTCGTCCCTCCTCTGTCCCCCCCCCCCCCAAGTTGCCCCGTCCTTCCCCTCCTCCCCTCCCCCCCTCTTCCTCCTCTCCCCCCTCCTCTCTCCCCCCGCCCGCCCCCCCCCCTCCTCCCCCTCTCATCTCCGCACTCTCCCGCCTCCATCCTCCTGCGCCCCCGCCTCCCCCCTCCTCCCGCCGCCGCCCCCTCCCCCGTCGCGAACCCCACCCGCGGCACCGCCGTAGACCGCGAAGGCGCAGAGCACGCAGGAGCCCTCCTCGGGCGGCCCCACCCACCCCCCTGACGGAGGGGGGAGCCGACGGGCTCTGGCACGGACTCTTGGCACTACGACGACGGGTGGCGGCATCCTCAATCGACGGGCGGTGGGGATAGCGTTCGGATCTCGCCACGTGCTCGACGGGACCCGTAGCCTCAGAACGGCAGGTGGCGACATCCGAACCCTACCCCCACCAACCATCGATTCTCCTGAGTCGATGGGAGGTGTGGGTATGTCGACGGCGGGCGAGGGGGGGGACCGAGAAGGAGAAGGCCTTCTCGGAAGGCTCGGAAATCCCCGGGCCTTCTGAGAAGCTGTCTGAGCCTCCCCCGGAGACCAACCAAAAACGTCTCACAAGGCGCGAGGGCTTCTGAGAAGTCCCGCCGCCTTCTGAGGAGGCCTTCTCCTTCCCATTTTAACCAGACTCGACCAGATCCCCATCCCTCAGATCGACAAGCCAAAAGCGATGATTTGAGGGAGTTTCTGTGGAACTCACGTCATCCTCACCCCCGGCGCGAAGAGCACGAGCCCAGAGCGGCCTCCGGCACCGTTTCCGGACAGATCCGGCGGATCCGCGGACGAATCCCAAACCGGCGCCCTCGCTTGAGACATCCCCACAAAACGGGCCCCGGGGGAAGTGCCCACAGGAGCCCAGAGCGGCCTCCGGCACCGTTTCCGGACAGATCCGGCGGATCCGCGGACGAATCCCAAACCGGCGCCCTCGCTTGAGACATCCCCACAAAACGGGCCCCGGGGGAGGTGCCCACAGGAGCCCAGAGCGGCCTCCGGCACCGTTTCCGGACAGATCCGGCGGATCCGCGGACGAATCCCAAACCGGCGCCCTCGCTTGAGACATCCCCACAAAACGGGCCCCGGGGGAGGTGCCCACAGGAGCCCAGAGCGGCCTCCGGCACCGTTTCCGGACAGATCCGGCGGATCCGCGGACGAATCCCAAACCGGCGCCCTCGCTTGAGACATCCCCACAAAACGGGCCCCGGGGGAGGTGCCCACAGGAGCCCAGAGCGGCCTCCGGCACCGTTTCCGGACAGATCCGGCGGATCCGCGGACGAATCCCAAACCGGCGCCCTCGCTTGAGACATCCCCACAAAACGGGCCCCGGGGGAGGTGCCCACAGGAGCCCAGAGCGGCCTCCGGCACCGTTTCCGGACAGATCCGGCGGATCCGCGGACGAATCCCAAACCGGCGCCCTCGCTTGAGACATCCCCACAAAACGGGCCCCGGGGGACGACGAATCCCAAACCGGCGCCCTCGCTTGAAACATCCCCACAAAACGGGCCCCGGGGGAGGTGCCCACAGGAGCCCAGAGCGGCCTCCGGCACCGTTTCCGGACAGATCCGGCGGATCCGCGGACGAATCCCAAACCGGCGCCCTCGCTTGAGACATCCCCACAAAACGGGCCCCGGGGCAGGACGAATCCCAAACCGGCGCCCTCGTGAGACATCCCACAAAAACCGGCCCCGGGGGAGGTGCCCACAGGAGCCCAGAGTGGCCTCCGGCACCGTTTCCGGACAGATCGGCGGGATCCGCGGACGAATCCCAAACCGGCGCCCTCGCTTGAGACATCCCCACAAAACGGGCCCCGGGGGAAGTGCCCACAGGAGCCCAGAGCGGCCTCCGGCACCGTTTCCGGACAGATCCGGCGGATCCGCGGACGAATCCCAAACCGGCGCCCTCGCTTGAGACATCCCCACAAAACGGGCCCCGGGGGAGGTGCCCACAGGAGCCCAGAGCGGCCTCCGGCACCGTTTCCGGACAGATCCGGCGGATCCGGACGAATCCCAAACCGGCGCCCTCGCTTGAGCATCCCCACAAAACGGGCCCCGGGGGAGAGAGCGGCCCGGCACCGTTTCCGGACAGATCCGGCGGATCCGCGGACGAATCCCAAACCGGCGCCCTCGCTTGAGACATCCCCACAAAAGGGGCCACAGGAGCCCAGAGCGGCCTCCGGCACCGTTTCCGGGCAGATCCGGCGGATCCGGCGGATCCGCGGACGAATCCCAAACGGGCGCCCTCGCTTGAGACATCCTCACACAACGGGCCCCGGGGGAGGTGCCCACAGGAGCCCACAGCGGCCTCCAGCACCGTTTCCGGACAGATCCGGCGGATCCGGCGGATCCGCTGGATCCGGTGACGAATCCCAAACCGGCGCCCTCGCCTGAGACATCCTCGCAAAACGGGCCCCGGGGGGGATGCCCAGAGGAGCCCAGAGCGGCCTCCGGCACCGTTTCCGGACGGACGACCTGACGGCATAATTTGAGGGAGTTTCTGTGGAACTCACGTCATCCTCACCCCCGGCGCGAGAGCACGAGCCCAGAGCGGCCTCCGGCACCGTGTCCGGACGGATCCGCTGGATCCGCTGGATCCGGAGACGAATCCCAAACCGGCGCCCTCGCCTGAGACATCCTCACAAAACGGGCCCCGGGGGGGATGCCCAGAGGAGCCCAGAGCGGCCTCCGGCACCGTTTCCGGACGGATCCGCTGGATCCGCTGGATCCGCTGGATCCGGTGACGAATCCCAAACCGGCGCCCTCGCCTGAGACATCCTCACAAAACGGGCCCCGGGGGGGATGCCCAGAGGAGCCCAGAGCGGCCTCCGGCACCGTTTCCGGACGGATCCGCTGGATCCGCTGGATCCGGTGACGAATCCCAAACCGGCGCCCTCGCCTGAGACATCCTCACAAAACGGGCCCCGGGGGGGATGCCCAGAGGAGCCCAGAGCGGCCTCCGGCACCGTTTCCGGACGGATCCGCTGGATCCGGTGGATCCGCCGACGAATCCCACCCCGGCGCCCTCGCTTGAGACATCCTCACAAAAACGGCCCGGGGGGAGGTGCCCAGAGGAGCCCAGAGCGGCCTCCGGCACCGTTTCCGGACAGATCCGCTGGATCCGCTGGATCCGGTGACGAATCCCAAACCGGCGCCCTCGCCTGAGACATCCTCACAAAACGGGCCCCGGGGGGGATGCCCAGAGGAGCCCAGAGCGGCCTCCGGCACCGTTTCCGGACGGATCCGCTGGATCCGCTGGATCCGGTGACGAATCCCAAACCGGCGCCCTCGCCTGAGACATCCTCACAAAACGGGCCCCGGGGGGGATGCCCAGAGGAGCCCAGAGCGGCCTCCGGCACCGTTTCCGGACAGATCCGCTGGATCCGCTGGATCCGGTGACGAATCCCAAACCGGCGCCCTCGCCTAAGACATCTTAACAAAACGGGCCCCGGGGGAGATGCCCAGAGGAGCCCAGAGCGGCCTCCGGCACCGTTTCCGGACGGATCCGCTGGATCCGGTGGATCCGCCGACGAATCCCAAACCGGCGCCCTCCTCGGCTTCCTTTTCCAACTGGTCAGGATTCGTGCCCCTTCCCCTCCTCCAGGGAGGCCCGGCCATAGCGAGGACGGCGAAAGTGTTTTCCGCAAGCCCGCGAGTCAATCAAAGTTTACTTTGGGGAACTCCGATAGCATAATTTGGGGAGTTTCTTCGTGGCCGCTTGGGATTCGGGCGCGGCCGCCTGAGGCGAGCATGGCGTGCCCCATCAACTGCCACTGCGACTATGGCGTGTCTGGCATCTTGTTGGGCAGAGGCCTCCAAGCCTGCCCCAAAACCGCCCAAGAGGCCCCCAAGAGGGCCCAAGACGGCCCAAGAGAGGCCCAAGACGGCCCAAGAGGCGCCCAAGACGGCCCAAAAGAGCCCCAAGACGGTTCCAAGAGAGGCCCAAGAAAGGGGCCACGAACCGAAAATTCCAGCTTTCCGCCCTAAGCGGCACACAGAAGGCCCCAAGAAGCCCCCAAGAGGCCTCCGTAGCCATTTTGGCTCAAGCCATTTTGGCTCAAGCGTGGCTCGACAGCTCCGACTTTTGGGTTCCGGCTCCCCGCGCGCTTCGGCACTGGGCGCGGCCGCCTGAGGCGAGCATGGCATGCCCCATCAACTGCCACTGCGACTATGGCGTGTCTGGCATCTTGTTGGGCAGAGGCCTCCAAGACTGCCCCAAAACCGCCCAAGAGGCCCCCAAGAGGGCCCAAGACGGCCCAAGAGAGGCCCAAGACGGCCCAAGAGGCGCCCAAGACGGCCCAAAAGAGCCCCAAGACGGTTCCAAGAGAGGCCCAAGAGAGGGGCCACGAACCGAAAATTCCAGCTTTCCGCCCTAAGAGGCACACAGAAGGCCCCAAGAAGCCCCCAAGAGGCCTCCGTAGCCATTTTGGCTCAAGCCATTTTGGCTCAAGCGTGGCTCGACAGCTCCGACTTTTGGGTTCCGGCTCCCCGCGCGCTTCGGCACTGGGCGCGGCCGCCTGAGGCGAGCATGGCGTGCCCCATCAACTGCCACTGCGACTATGGCGTGTCTGGCATCTTGTTGGGCATATGTGTAATTCTCGCCGCGGGCGTCTTCACCTTTTTTCCCGTCTTGCTGAATTGGTTGCGTGGGAGTGGTACTTCGACCTGTGCTTGCTCTGGTTCTTCCTCGGGGTCGTCATCCTGACGTTCGGCTGCGCCCACGAGTGCTGCGTCGGCGCTCCCGACGCGAAGGCCCGAGAGGCAGAGGCGGACGTCGAGGACGGCGCCGTGAATGCCCCTGCGCCGTACGTCATGATCAACAACTAGTGAGTTTTGAGCCCGAGTTCGACGCTACGCCTGTTGAGCTTGTAGACCGTTCATCATGTGTGTCCTCCACATGTTGCGATCTGCGTTTTTTTTTTTTTGTTTATTTTTTTATTTTTTATTTCTTTGTTTTTTCTTTTTCCGTTTTTTTTTGTTGTTGATTCTTCTTTTTATTTGTTAGCCCCGGGTTACGCTCGTTACAAACTTGCTTTATGGCAGTTGGAGGAGAGCACGAGGAGGAGGAGGACGTGCAAGACGAGGAGGACGAGGACGAGCACGAGCACGAGAAGGAAAAGGAGGGGGAGCAGGAAAAGGAGGACAAGCAGGAGAAGCACGAGGACGAGCACGAGGAGGAGGACGAGGAGGACGAGCAGGAGGAGGAGGATGACCAGGAGGAGGAGGAAGACGAGGAGGGGGAGGACCACCAGGAGGAGGAGGGAAGGAGGAGGAGGACGAGGAGGGGAGGGCGGCTGGCTGCCCCGGCCGGCTGCCCCGACCGGCCGCGCCTGCGCCCGGCCGCGGAGCGCGGTCAAGGGAAGGATTCCTGCATGAACTATTGTACTTGCATATCTGATGGCCTTCGGCCAAGGTCGTGCACACGAGGGCTCTGAGGAAGGCTCCGTGCGCCCTTCTGGGGAGCCCCTCGGACGAATTATTCGGGCCTCTTGCTCGCCATGTCGGGCCTTCCTGGGGGACGGGTTTTCTTGGTGGATTCTCCGTGGTCTTCTTGGTGGACAGACATGGGCCTCTCATATGTGCGCGCCGACTTAGGGCGACGCATGTGCCTGGTCCAGCACGCGCGGTGCCCCCGGGGAGGGGTTGCGGTTTTGCCAGATTGTGAGGACGCTTCAGAGCGGAACGCCCCTCCACATCCTTCCTGATCCCTCACTCATTTCAGCCCACGCTCCCTCAGGTGCACACTGCCGGCGCCAGCGCGAAGATAAGAGGCACCTGGGGGGCGCCCCGTTCCGCGAATCCCACTGCAGAGCGGGGATCTCGACCCCCCAATGGGATTCGTGGAGCGGGGGGGGCCTTGGGGGGCCCAAACATTTTTTTGTGCGGGGGGGGGCTGCCCCGTTCCCTCGGATGGGCACAGCCCCCCCCTCGCCGGCCTCCTCTCCTTGATCCCTCCTCCTAACGTAACGCGCCCGCTTTAAGTTAGTGCATATGATACATTTCCATTCTTGGGACCGACCTTGCTTTCCTGGCGGTAGTCTGGCGAGATCTGCTGGTTGTTGGAGGAAGTAAATGCGCTCGGGGCCCACGGCTTTATACAATTGCGTTTAGTTATGTAAGCGGCTCCGCCGTTCCGCCCCAAAGCGTAAGGCCGCGCCTTCCTCAGGCTCGCCTCGGGAAGGCGCGACCCAAAAGCTGGTCATTGACGTTCATTGCCCACCCGACGCCCGGAGCCAACGGTAGGCCACTTCGTGCTCTTCGAGTTCCCCGAATTCCATTCCCGGGCCACAGTTTGAATGCCTCAAGCCAACTGTAGGCCACTTCGTGTTCTGGGGTCTTTGGCGCGCGCGGATTTCGCCAATGGCCCATGATGCGTTCCAGGTTGAAGGCAACGATGACGGCGACGGCCTTTCCTGAGTGTCCGCTGGACCCCGGCCGCGCCAGCGGTCAAAGGGGGTGCCCGGGGTAGGGCGTTCCAGCTTGAAGGAGACGAGGACGCCGACGACATCTAGTGAGTGTCCCGCGGGCCCCCCCTGGCCACGCCGGCGGTCAACTGAGGGGGGGGCGGTTAGGGCGCTCCAGGTTGAAGGCTACGACGACAGCGTCGGACATTCCTCTGGCTGCGCCGCGCTGCGCAGGCCGAAGTCGCGTGTACACGCCCTTCACGCCCTGTCGAGGCGCGGACATTAAAGACACTGCGGCCTCGGATCTGTCGCAAACCTGGGTTCCCTCCTTGAGGGTTGCGGATCATGGGCGCGACAAGCGAGACTGAGCGTTGAGCACGGTTCCGCCTAACA